>OU452305.1:0-612916 GCA_911728475.2 Pterostichus madidus
ACGGTACCATCGATACAGGGGGAAAAGTCCAGGACGTCCGACTTTAGTATAAAATCGACAAAGAGGAGATCTTATAAAAACTTGTAAAAATAACAGAAGGGCTACTGTTAGGGAAATAACGATTGAGTGAAATGAAGCTGGATGAGCTACATTTTCCTAAGAAACATGTAGAAAGTGGATTTATAAAAGTAGTCTTAGTTTTAATAAGGTAATCATACGAATGTAATTTTTTCAGTATTTTATTGAAACTCAAATTCAACACTTTAGGCAAAAGAAAAACCGTTGTTGACTGAACGGCAGAAAAAAACCGCTTAAGTTGGTGTCAAGAATGAAGCGCATGGACACAAGAACAGTGGAATTTGATTATTCTCAGCGACAACTCCAAATTTGATTTAAATGTAGGTAATAACAGAAAACGAGTGATTCGGAGCTAAAATAAAGCGTTTCATAAAGATTGTTAGAAACGCCCTCCTAGGATATGATTTGGGGCTGCACGTCTGCAAGAGGAGTAGGAAGTATACAGTTTTTTAATAGTATGATCAACGCAGTTAAATATTAAGATATGCTGGACCATAATTTAAAGCCCAGTGTCGAAAAATTGTATCCTGGGGAACAATTTCTTTTTCAACAGGATAGCCCCCACCTGTCACACGGCCAAAAGTACTCAAAACTGATTCGAAAAGATTCATATAATCGTATTTGATTGACTATCCAGCAGTCCTGATTTAAATTTTATTTAACGTTTTTGGTAAAATGAAACAAAAAATTAAAAACAATCCACAGAGAACTCTGAAAGGTACGAAGGCAAAATTTAAAAAGTATGTGACTCAGTAACAGTTAAAAAGTTGCCGGTCCTACTATAATCAATGCCTAAAAGAATTGATGCAGTAATTAAAGAAAAAGACGTAACGCCTCATTAAATATATAAATGATTTCTATTTATTTTTTAATATTAATTTGTCCGAACCTTTAATTGACAAGAGAGATTAGTTAAAATAAATATTTAAACAAAACAATTATATTTTTATTATTGTTTTATATCATAATATAGTCGCTAAAATAGGATTAAATCTAAAATCGAAGTCAAAAAAAATAATCAAAAATATATTTAGTGAGCAACGATATAATAAAGAAATATTTTGATAGAAATTATGATTTGTCCGAACAAATAGTTGTCAGGGCTCGTATAACCACGTACAACTCTCACAGACTGTTGCTGAGGTTGCAGTTCTCTACCACTACTAGCTGTGCTATGAACGCCAGACGATGTCTCACTATGGTTCGGTGGCGGTGAGGACGAGGACACTGTCGACAAACTATCAGATCTCGGAGTGAGTTCTTCTGGTGGCATACCAGAGTCAGCTCGTCTTAGACACCTGGGGGTCATCGATACCGTAGACATCTACACAGACACATTCATTTAGGTCAAAAATAAATAACTACTACGTGCTGCTGGTACATTAAGCACCTGCGGATTGTGGATGAGACGTGCGTCAGCCAACGGTTCTGGTATAAGTAAAGGCGACGGATCTTCGTAATCTACAGGTGGGATTAAATCTCGGCTGGTACTCGCATACGTTACATTGTCGTCGTGTACGCTCGCCAGTAACTACATCAAAAAATAAAAAACCATTTTAAACACCACATTACGTACACCATAAACTCATACAATACAATTAAATAGAAACAATTTTTACAACTATACCTACAGTTTTACTAGTAATTCATAATTTTAATAACAATATAGATAATTGATAATATTTAAGATTATTAAAACTCAGTATATTTTTCTAAATATACCGATTTTAACTTTCCAACTACAAATAATAATTAGTAACAATAATAAAGTTTATATTAAAAGAAAATTAAATTACGTACGTACTTGTACAAATGCGCCAATTTAAATTTAATACTAACCAATAATAATAAAAATATTTACAGGCTGATTCATAAAACGGATTAGCGCTAACGCCGTTTTTTATATTCTCTATAAATTTGTATCAAATTCAAGAAATTAATTAAATTTGATGTTAATTAACATTCTTTTTAACTCAAGTTACAATAATCTTGTTCAAAGCATTGCAAAGAGAGTTGAAAACGAAATAAAAAATGGTGTTAGCGCTAACCCGCTTCATGAATCTGCCTATTAAATTTTATATCAAATATACTAACAATATTTCAATAAAAAAGTTTTCCTTTTATACATGTTCAAGCAGTTACATAAAACGGATTAGCGCTAACATCGTTTTTAATATTATCTATAACTCAGTTTCAAATTAAAACAGATTCAAGATATGAACTAAATTTGATGTTAATTAACTTTCTTTTCAACTCAAGTTAAAATAAACTTATTTCGTAAATTGAAAAGAGAGTTAAAAACAAAAAAAAACAAAACTGATGTGGTCACCACACAATTTTCTTATAAACAGCATATTTAATATTTAGAGTATATAGCTGTTATATAATATTATTAAACATGTAATTCAGTTTTTAAGTAATTCAGCATTTATCTGTTTGAAACATATAAAATAACAAATTACTTTACGTATAATTTTTCATTAATGTTGACTTCTTTATGTCTAACTTTACTGAATGAGACATATACAGGATGTCCGTTGTTCGAGCCTAACCATTGATATCTCAAGAACAGTGAGATACGAAGTCGATTAAATTGTGGCAAAGTTGCCAAATTAGTTGACCATTTTAATGATGTATTTGCTTTTCCGAAAACAGACATAGATAGCTAGTTAAAGCGATAATTAAAATTCTAGTCGATTTAAAATTATTTACTATTTGATCAATAAATTGATATAGCATCAAAAACTCTGATTTGAACACTAATGACTTGCTCCTTGCGTTTGCCAATTATTAATTGCCTTATAAATGTTAAACTTGTTTATATTTTCTGTTTCTATTGCTACTTTGATTATTGGAATATATTATTGAATATATAAATTAGTTTTTTTTTTCAAAATTAGACGCATATACAGGAAAATTGCAAATAACATTTTATGTTCCGAATATTTCTGCAATTTACAATACTTTCTTATACTGTGTATAAAAAGTACAAATAGTGTTAGCGATAATCCGCTTTATGTATCTGCCTGCTTGGTAAAGAAAAATAACTTTGAATTAAATGACAGTATCAGTTTTAAAGTATGTTCCAATTACTTTTATCTCATCCTCGTCGTCTGGGAGTGTTCGGTGGGCCCCCGGCAACAAGGGTAGTTCCCTCAACGTTGCGTAGTCTCCGTCATCCTCATCAGGTCCTGGTGTTCGGCTCTTGAGGCATAAACTACAATCAAACACATCATCACATACTATTAAATACATTTCACACACCCTCTCACACACACTCTTACATCATTTCCACATCATGCATCGTACTGGTTACATACATTCACAACACACACAAAGAAGCAAGTTAGTATTGATATGCGTTACCGTTTTGACGTACTCGTATCCTCATTGAAGGTTATTTTCTTGGTAGCTGCCCTACTAGAGCTGGTGGACAGAGTGCGTCCGCGCCAACACAACGGCCCCACGGATAAGCTATCGTGCGACCGTTGAGGTGCCACACCAGCTGAACGCAGCCAATAAATTTGTTCATCATCGTGTGTAGAGGTTGGTGTTGCTGTATTGGTGTTGTGGATGTTTTGGGTATTGTTGGTATTCTCGCTGGTAGTATTGTTAGTGGTTGTTGTTGATGATACTGCTCGGCTGGCTTGTTGAGTTTTCTGAACAACAATCATAATGGCTTTCCGGCTTTGTGGTTCTGAGACAGCGTAAGCGCGTCCGTTTCCTACAACTAGCAGAGGCTGCGATAATGGACAGGGGCCCTGACCTCCTAGTTCTAGATCTGTCACTTGGCGAACGCTGCGTGCAGAACGCACTGATGCTCGACCAACCTACAACATCGTACATATTAGTACATATTAGTACATATTAGTACATAAATACTATAATAAAATGCTCAAGTGCTACTTGTTGTAGTCAATCTGTGTGTTTGCGAGTTACACAAATGACACACAAAACGTCACTTTACCTTCCTATAAACTATGCTAGTTCATCTACAAAAGCAGATATCTTATCATAAAATATTCTCAAAACAATTTTGTAAACAATCAATTTAACATAAATTACATAAACACATTTAAGGCGTTTATATAATTTCCATGTTTTTATATACTAATTAGAAGGTCTCTTATAAATATTTACAATTGTATTACAGTTTTTCATCAAATATCATCATCTACACATGATATTATAGAGGCGGCCAGAGCGCACAGTCGGTCAAATCGAAATTTTATTGTTCAAAAATCGGTGGAGACCTTAATATCCATCGGATCTGGATAATTTTTTAAGATAATTAAAGGTAATTAAATTCTCTACACATCTGTCGAGGCAGATTTTTAAATGACTCTGTCAAATTTTATTAATTACATAATAAACTGCCAAAAAACTGTAAAAAATATTAAAAAGTTAGACAATGAAATTATTTATTCTTATATTATTTTTATATACTACAGCATCATGACAGATTTTACAAAGCTATTGACAGATGTCAACTTTATATTATGTTGAGAATAATTACAATATGGATTTAATGAATAGATTAGAAATTTAATGAATAGATTAGAGATTTAATTAGGGTATCTTAAAACAGGGAATCCGTATTGTAATTATTCTCAACATAATATAAAGTTGACATCTGTCAACAGCTTTGTAAAATCTGTCATGTTGCTTTAATATATAAAAATAATATAAGAATACATAATTTTCATTATTTAAATTTTTAATATTTTTTACAGTTTTTCGACAGTTTATTATGTAATTAATCAAATTTGACAGAGTTTTAGAGAGGTTTAAAATTCTGCCTCGACAGATGTGTAGGGAATTTAATTACATTTAATTAGAAGTAAAAATTATCCAGATCCAATGGATATTAAGGTCTCCATCGATTTTTGAACAGTAAAATCCCGATTTGACCCACTGTGGAGCGCCGGTTCACGATCAACTGTCAACCAATATTTAAAAAATTTAAATAGATCCTTGTTGTTTACCGATGTGGCTACCGTGGCAACAGTGCCTGCATCAATTAGCATTGATTGTTGTGACAATACACATATCTAATACAAAATGTTTACAATACTACAGAAACATTTAGGTAATTTCTTTACTTTAATTTTAGTCGTATAATTTAAGATGAAAAGTTGTGTACAATTATAAACGGTTTAAAGTTCCCGAGTCTCACTTCCGGTTTCAGCAGAAACAATTTCATTAATACTATTTCAAATGTAATGATATAAAGTATCTTCATTTTAAAATTAAACATAAGAGAAACAATGTTATAGTTTCATATGTTCCATTGCCTAAAGGAGACTTACAATAGAAGTGGCAATGTAAGAGAGTCAATCAAAATAATTTAATTTTACGTCAATACGTCAGTTTCACGTAACTATTGATTTATTATTTCCTCTGCAACTTTGATGAAAATTCATCTTATATCAAATTAACATGTAACAGGCAGTTTCACAAAACGGATTAGCGGTAACACCGTTTTTAAAATAATTATTTACAACTCTGTTTCAAATTTAAAAAATTTGATGCTAAATGAACTCCCTTTTTAACTCAAGTTAAAATAAACTTGTTTCGTACATTGAAAAGAGAGTTAAAAATGATATAATTATGGCGTTAGCGCTATTCCGCTTGTCAAGATTAACTATTTTTTCTAAGTTAGCGTTGTACTAATTTGTTACTGTGACAACTTAATGTTTATGTTTATATAGTAATGTCAAGTTGTATGTTTTTGTACATACGTACATAAAACATACTGTTCTTTGTTATTTATTATTCAGTGTCTCTGCAATTTTGTCAAAACTGTACTACATGTCTTTCGTTTAATTTCATATCTTTGTTTCTTTATACCTGGAATCCTGAGCCAACGATTCTATGTAAATATAATTACTACAGGTAGAACGATAGTACATGGTCATACATTCCATTGTTCTATTATTAAACTGAGTTTTCACCCAAACCTATCTCACTTTAGGATTAAAACTAACAGACGGTCAGCATTGCCAGACAAGACATATTTATCGAAAAAGCGACATATTTTTGAATTAGCTACCATAAAAATTATTAGGATACATTCATAATAAATGATAACACTATAATTTCTGTTATTGTAGCATTAATTTAACCATTTCACAAATATTTACAACATCAATATTGTTTCGATAAAGATCTACTAGATTTTCATGTAAAGCCATGAGCAAAAAAATTTCTAATAAATTGGTACTTTTGCTACTTATCATATTCGCAGTTTTTATAAAATAATATACTTATTCCAATGTGGTTTATGAACAAGTATTCAATAAAATAATTTCATTAAAAATGGGAAAATACATATTTGTCAATGGTTGTAAAGGGATTAAAGCGGGCGTATTAACGGTGAACGGTACTGATCAATTTGTTCATTCATTAAAGTTTTCTGGTAATTCATTGCATTCTGAGTTTCCAATGATTCTGAGAAGTCCAGCTTTAATCCCTTTCCACAGATATGTTTAACGGACAAAATATTATTGTGTAAATTATGATTATTATCAAGACAATGTTTAACAACGTTTGAGGTCAATTAATTACTTAATATAGCTTTTTTAAGTTCGTTGAATCTAATATTGAAATTACGACTGGTCTGACTTGTATAGATCGCTTGACAATCACTACAATTAATTCCATATACATCACTGTTTTGAAGAACATCGTTTTTATAATTGTTGTCATTACATGTACTTTCCCTTTTCTGTCTATAATTTACTTATTTCTATTCTTTATAAGCCTGACACACATATGTACGAACTTATTATTCTTTACAACTCAAACGACATATCGCTATATGAAAAGAAAAACACTGTACTTACTATATTGCATAAATAATTCTACCATCCTCTATATTAATTCAATTATTAGTTAAAAATAATGTTTCACTATAAACATATAAATGATTTAATTTATATAGTAACATCACAAGCAAAAAAAAGCATCCTCATTGGCCATATTTTTTTAGCGCGGATAATAAGGATCTAGTGCAGAATAACTATTTTCATTGAACTGTCAAAACTACCCTTGAACCCCCTTCCCCTCTAACATCTTCGTTGCCAGTAATTTGCTACAGTAGAATGCCGCCACACTCGTAAAAGGTGTTTAGTTATATTTAATTTAATTCATTATTTATTTGCAACAACATTTATGACATACTACAATACAAAACTTCTAACATTCGAAACGCTTGTTATAAAACGAATTTTATACCTTCGCTTTCACTGATGGTGGCTAGCTCAGTGGTATGAAGTCGCCCTGCGGATCCTGAGAACCTTGGTTCGATTCCCACAGGCGACAAGCAATTTTCATAATTTAATATTACCCCTGAGGTTTTCCCCACCCCAAACGCCGTAGGGAGCCGTGATTTGACAGCTGGTAACCTAACTTTACGTGCATAAATGTATCACTTCACGAGATCAGCTTCAGCAGAATGCCACACCCAGTAATGGGTAAAAGGCGTGATGATATATTTATATTTTTATTTATCAAATCAATATATTTCTCAATTATTATTATTTAATGGGGTGGTGGCTCAGTGGTATCGAAAAACGGACATCCGTTAGACATAAAGTATTCAATATTACTCAAAAATTATACGTAAACAAATTTGATATTTCATATGTTTCAAACAGATAAATGCTAAATTACTGAAAAACAAAATTACATGTTATATAACATTCATATATTCTAAATATTAAATATGCTGTGTATAAGATAGTCGTGTGGTGACCACACCAGATTTTTTGTTTGTATTATCATCGTTTAATAATAATAATAATATTGTATTATACCTGGGCGATATTTATATGCTACAAAATTATTTTTTTTCCTAATCTATTACACGATTATTAACTGTTACCGATCGATAAATTACTTTCAACCCTTATTTTTCATGGTTATGCGATAAATTAAAAAATGTGTATCAAATTTAATCGTCAGCAATTAATCTAAAGTCTAAAAAGGATTATGTAAGACTATTGTTATTCATCATGAACAATTCATGTTTTGATACAATGAACTGTCCATGCTTCATTGTTGGAAATAATTGCTGTTAATTACACCTGTTAGTTTTTATATTAAATAGTTTTACATTACATTGAATTCTTAAATATGTTCCTGTACTTTATAAACAATGAGGAAAATATAAATTAATTCATTTATAATAAAGTGTATTGTCTGATATCACACAAATAAAAATACCATTTCGCCACTTACTGACAATATATTTAAAACCACACATTCATTTCCAGTATTATCATGGGACACAGTTAAAACTAGTGGCTGACATTTACATAATATGTACACTAAAGTGCATTTGTTCTACACAAACCAAGAAATTAACACTCTGACAAACAGCAGGGGTAAATAAAGGAAATTCATTTAATTTATTTTTTATACAAATTTTATTCATTATGATTCTAAATCATCGTCGATCATGGCATCATCCGGTTGAAGTTTTTTCGATTTTTTAGACTTTTATCCATCACTCTAATTATTTAGTACTAAAATCAGTTTGCTATATCTGCAAATATACAATAATGTTATTTGACAGTGCGATTTGTCACAATTTGCATTTACCATCAACGTACACTATTAACATTTGTTTAATATCTGCTACAGAAAAAATACAACATTATACACGACGATAAATAGCCATTATCGTATTGTATAATAAAGAATTAATTTTTTAACTAGATCTATTGACATTACCACAAATATAACTTTCAAAGCAATGCATTCTCTAACATATATTCTTCTATTGTCATTATCCATCGCTCTAACGCACCCAACTACTAATAGTTAACTATCATAGTATAAGTTAGACAATGAATCAAAAAATTTGTTTAAATTATTTTAAAATATACAATTACATCTTAAGAAACTACAAGAGCTATCTTGTACGTCTTATCGATGGCGACGATGGGATTAGGTCCCAAGATCCCTAAAAGGGCAATAAACCGTGTCTATTGTTCAACAGACCTTTTGTTAAACTTTAAAAGGAGGTATCATAAAGAAATAAAATGTTCTACGCTTATTACACTAAAGTAACACCCTTAAATCATAAACAGTTTAATGCAAAGATAAAATCCATCTTGAAAACAGATTGTTATTGTTCTGTTCAAGGCCTATCTCAGCGCAAGAGAGGTTTGTAAGTGTTAGAAAGAGATACATATTGCTATTACACTTTATTATGCTTCCAAGTTTTAACGGACATTCGTCTTTCATTATTTTGTGTATCTTAGATATTAAATAACAAAATATAAAATTTTATTTCTACACCGTGTGTTTACTATGTCAATTTAGTGCAACTGCTTTTCTGAAAAACAGTGTCATAAAACTCATTTCTGTACAACTATGTATTCAGGGAAATTTTTTTGTGTAATTGTTGCGTTGTCTAGTTGTAAAAATGTTGAACATATAAAATTATTGCCATTAATTTCTCTTTATAATATAGTTATTTATGTACCAAGAGTGAAAACAAACGTTTCTGGACCTTGAGCGTGTTATTAGCCTTCGCCGCTTAGCGCCTCGTGCTAATAATCTTGCCACGGTCCAGAATCGCTGGTTTCACCCATTGTACATACAATATTTTATGCACAACTAAATAACATTTAATTATATGTTCACCAGATAAACATATGTAAATAGATTATATGTCAAAATGACATTTTGTAAAATCAAGTTTTCACATTAAACATAAATTGTCATTTTATTTATGTATCCATAGGATTTATTTTTTTAAGAACCATAGACCAAAACCATGTCTAATATATTAGATCAAAGTTCTATACATAACAACTATTTCATTAAATTTTTTAATAAAGTTACTTTTGAAACGGAAAAATAAATAATGGAAAAACTTTGCAAAGTTAATGCAAAATAGACATTTTTTAATTTCATTATTAGAGTGGAATGTTCCAAAGTTTAAATAAATATAAGTAAGGGACTTCATGCATTTAATTTAAAATAAGAGGTATTAAAGTGCTGTACACATTCAGAGTAAAAAATTGAATTTACCAATTGATAAAAAATTAAAATGTACAATACTATTATATAAACAAATTATATATAATTTATTATTAAACTATAGTTTCAATTGATATAATACGTTCTAATAATATCGTCAATTAAATTTAGTTATTTGATTTGGGGTAGATGGCTCGGTGGTATCAAGTCGGCCTGTGGAACCTGAGTAGCCTGATTCGATTCCCACTGCCGATAAACATTTTTACCACATTAAAATTACCCCTGTGGCACTCCCACCATTAACATCTTTGGGTGGCGTAATTTGACGGCTGGTAACTGCACTTTACGTACATAAAAATATCACTTAACAAGATCTGCTTCGGCAGAGTGCCACACCCAGTAATGGGTAGAATGCGTGATGATATATTTATTTATATTTCTAATACAATTTACTTCGAAATATACCTGATCAGTTCAGTAATTGTACTTTGTTCTCTATTTCAAATATACTACTACTATATTGTAAAACGATGATCACTATATATAATTTTTTGCGTAGTAGGAGTCGGGAAATTTCTTATTGATATGATGTTATCTTTCAGTGGTGTAACTCTATTTTCTCCTATTACGTGTCCTAAATATATATTTTATTATTATTATTATTATTTAATAGAAATTTCGATACTAAATAAAACGAATTCGATGTAGGATATATTGTATGAAACACATCATATGTTACAATAAGGATCATTGTTGAACTTCTTTCTCAATAAACTATAAACTATTATTAAACATGTATTCAAGTTTGAAGATTAAACTCATTTCAAAAATAAAACTTCTAGAATATAAATGAGAATAATTTACGAACCGTTGCACTTTTAAAATCAGTTCTAGACAATCTACAGACTTTATACACCGGATATATTTGCAAAAAGTCTACCGGAAGTTACCGGAAACGACCTAAAATTCGGTGCAACCCAACTAAGAAACCTACAATTATTTATCTGCATGAGCAAACATATTGCAATATTTATAAAACTGTTTAATTTAACTCTGTCCACTGTTAAACGGTTTCTTTTCGGTTATTTATTGCAGATGACGCTGGCATAGAAACTGCGCACACGGCGACTTGCAACAAAATAATAAGAATGTGTCTGTTGCCAAATACAGCATACATACATACATACATACATATCATCACGCTATATCCCATCAAATGGGGTAGCACGAACCCTAAAATCACTCATAAAACAGTCACTCTTCACACTCATCAAACAATCAGTCCTCGTCAAACATTATCATCCAAACACACCACCCTCACTTTAACCACATTCATAGATCCATATAAACTCATTTATTTATTACACTAGAAATCATTTATCACACAACCAACCTTCAATCACATCATTCCTATTCACTTATCATTCATTTTCTATCTTCGACGTACATAACATATGCATAAAACAAATTGCTCACGCTTACTCCTAACACCGATTCTAATAACGAATATAACAACGAATCTACAAAGATTAGAAAATATGGAAGCAACACTTGTACATAAAAGAAAATACCACACACTGCAGAAACTGAAAATGATACAGATAAGAAAGGAAGAGAGCGCCGCCCTGCGCTTGTTTTCGAAAGTGAATTAACACAATTGCAGTTAAACAATTTATGAAATAGTATATTACGTAACAAACAACAATAGTGTAAGATAACTTGCGAGTGTACAAATTGAAAAACGAGGCGCGAAGCGCCGAATGATTTAAGTACACGAGCACAGTTATCATACTTTCAAGCTATCTACACTATTTTTCAGACGACCATAAAATATTTCTAAAAAAGTTTACAAGAGCAATGTTGTTACACTTTGACAGCTGATGCGTTTTTGTAGATGAGCGTTGACGTTCAACGTTTAAGGTTAGGTATTGTGCAACTGTATTAACCAGAATGTCAAAATATTAAATAATGCTAAAATATTAGTAAATAAGTCATTATTAATTTTAAAAAATTAATTTATCAGTGCAAATGTGTTGAAAAATCTGCCAAAACTTTAATCCAAATAATAATACAAATTCTTTGCATTTATTTTATGATTTTCTTTCATCGTAACGCCTTGTATTGTCAATCAGTGGATCTTCACATGATATGTTAGATGTGTACGTTATGCTAACATATCAGTGTATGCTATGTTCAACTTTCCGTAGTAGTTTATGCTGTTGTTATTGTTACTTTTATAAGTGGTCGTCTGAAGAAAATTTAAACCAATTATAAGATAACAAAAGAAGAGAGTGTTACCCTGCGCTTGTTTTTGAATATATATATATATATATATATATATATATATATATATATATATATATATATATTGCATTGCAAACAAATACTGAAAATTAATTAGATCGCAACTGACTTTGATTTGAATTTTTACATTTTAATAAAAACATAGACAGAACTCATGGAATGAATCATTTTATAAAATAATGTTATATATATATATATATATATATAACATTATTTTATAAAATGATTCATTGAGTTCTGTCTATGTTTTTATTAAAATGTAAAAATTCAAATCAAAGTCAGTTGCGATCTAATTAATTTTCAGTATATGTTTGCAATGCAGACATACGTTGTCGCTTTTTACTTTCTTATACACAGTATAAGGAAGTACTGGAATCGAGAAAAAAATCGTTGACGAGATTTTCGCGGAAATATATG
Source organism: Pterostichus madidus (assembly GCA_911728475.2). NCBI lineage: Eukaryota > Metazoa > Arthropoda > Insecta > Coleoptera > Carabidae > Pterostichus > Pterostichus madidus. Next base: position 12,793 of record OU452305.1, read on the forward strand.
TTTCGAGGTCCACTGAATCCGTTTTGATCATTTTCTCAATGATATGTGTGTGTGTGTGTGGATGGATGTGTGTCTGAGTGTGCAATATCTCATGAACGAGATAAGATTTGTTAACGAAACTTGGTAATTATAAGTTTCATGAAAATACGAAGAGCTGAGTTGATTTTGAATTAAATTGAAAAACCGGAAGAGGATATTTATTGGACACACAAATCAATAAATTCCATTTATATCAAAAATGGAATCAGTTACGAAAAAAGGTACAAATAAAAGATGTTAGCAAAAATATTTGAAACATAAAATGATATTTGCAATTTTTCTGTATATGCGTCTAATTTTGAGAAAAACTAATTTTTATATTTAACAATATATTTCAATAATCATAGTAGCAATAGAAACAAAAAACATAAATTTTAATTTTCGCTTTATCTAGTTATCTATGTCTTTTTTCGGAAAAACAAATACATCATTATAATGGTGGTCTAATTTGGCAACTTTGCCTCAATTTAATCGACTTCGTATTTCACGGTTCTTGAGATACCAATGGTTAGGTTCGAAAAACGGACATTCTGTATATGCCTCATCAGTAAAGTTAGACATTAAGTAGTCAACATTACTAAAAAATTATACGTAAACAAATTTGATATTTGATATGTTTCAAACAGATAAAAGCTGAATTACTGAAAATCTAAATTACATGTTTAATAATATTATATATTCTAAATATTAAATATGCTGTGTATAAGAAAGTCGTGTGCTGCCCACATCAGATTTTTTAGAGTGTATTACTTGTCAAAAAATAATCCAAAACTATAAATAACATTTTATAGTAGATACGCGCCAACCTACATATGTATAGAAACCATATTGTCAAAAAAAATATTTTATTGACACCATATTTTGGGCCCCCAATTAAATAAAAACGTCCTGCGGCCTTTGCTTCTCTAACCCATCCATTGTTAAAAGGTTTCTTTACAGTTATTTATTGCAGATGACGCTGGCATAGAAACTGCGCACACATCGACTTGCAACAAAATAATAAGAATGTGTCTGTTGCCAAATACAGCATACATACATACATACATATCATATCATTACGCTTTATCCCATCATATGGGGTAGCACGAGCCCTAAAATCTTTCATAAAACATTCACTCATTAAATTCATCAAATAATCAAAACATTCTCATACAAACACACCACCCACACTTCAACCACATTCATAGATCACTCCATATAAACTCATTCATTTATTATACTCGAAATCATTTATCACACAACAAACTGTCAATCACATCTATCCAATCACTCCTATTCACTTATCACTCATCTTCTTTCTATAGCAATTTACAAAAATACATAAATATTGAAATTACAACTCAAACAAATAAAACTAAATATTAGTATTCATGTACATTTAAATTGTTGTCACAAGGCGTTCTCATATTTCCAATATATCCAACACCAGGTAGCGCATACCAATTGTAATGATTCCTGGGGCACAAATATTAACAGCGAACATTTAAAATATTAATTTCATGGAATATAGCATGATGGTATTCATGCAAACATAAATGTAAGTACCACAAGGTCATGCGAAATTATTCACCAACAACAATCGATTAAGGATCAATAACAATTGCTCTACATTATTTATTTACACAACAAAATATTTCATAAAAATTTCTCGCCAAGTTTAAGTGACGGTCAGTTAAAATCACATAAAGATATAGAAATTCTCATTTTATTTACATTTTTGTCTAAATATTGAACCGCCGTTGAAAAAAGTTAAAATAAACTTGTTCGAACATTGAAAAGAGAGTTAAAAATGACATATAAAATGGTGTTGGCGCTAATCCGCTTTACGTTTCTGCCTATAAATTTTTGACATTGACACCTTACAAAATTAGCTCAATAAAGCTTACAACGGTCTCAAATACAAAGTTTTATTAAATAATAATTTCTCGAAATTTGGAATCTTTTACAATCTGTATGCCATGGTGGACATTTCTAATTTGGCATAAGTTTTCATTTGAAGAATTACTTCTTGTTTTAAGGATGTAAACCTAGTCCGCTACTAATAACACATACGCACACATACACACACCATCTCTGATATACAATATTGCATACATATCAACATGTTACTTATTATTTTGTGAACATAGATACATAACACATACTGTTCTTTGTTATTTATTATTCAGTGTCTCTGCAATTTTGACAAAACTGTACTACATGTCTTTCGTTTAATTTCATGTCTTTGTTTCTCTATACCTATACTTACTACAGGTAGAAAGAAAGTACATGGTCATAAAACAAATTCCATTGTTCTATTATTGAACTAAATTTGCACCCAAACCTCTCCCACTTTAGGATTAAAACAAACAGACGGTCAGCGTTGCCAGCCAAGACATAATTATCAAAAAAGCAACATATTTTTGAATTAGCTACGAGTACCATAAAAATTAATAGGATACACATCCATAATCAATGATGACACTATAATTTCTGATATTGTAGCATTCATTTAACTATTTCACAAATATTTCAAACATTAATTTCGATAAACAACTTCTAGATTTTCATGCAAAGCCATGAGCAAAAAAAATTCCTAATAAATTGGTACTTTTGTTACTTATCATATACGTAGTTTTTATAGTATAAAGTACATAATATACTTTTTTCAATGTGGTTCGTGAACAAGTATTCAATAAAATAATTTAATTAAATATGATACAGGACTTCGTCCGTGAACTTAATACAATCAATGGTTTATTTATTATAAATTCTATAGATTTCACTGTCGGTTCTCGGTGAAACATTTTTATAATAAAATTAAAATATCAACACTAAGTAGGTTCCGAAAAAATATATAAGTTTATTCACTATTCGTATTTCGGTCGATTAGATCATCATCAGATAATGTTTATAGAAGATTAATAAGTTTGTCCATTTATGTGAGTCTTATAAATAGTAGAAACAAGTAAATTATAGCAATATAGGGGGATAGTACATATAATGACAACAGTTGTAACAACTAAAATGTGATTGGGAACATACATCTTTGTCAATGGTTGTAAAAGGATTAAACCGGGCGTATTAACGGTGAACGGCACAGTTCAATTTGTTCGTTCGTTACAGTTTTCTGGTTCTTAATAGCATTCAGAATTTCCAATGATTCTAACAAGTCCAGCTTTAATTCCTTTTTACAGAAATGTTTAACTGACAAATTATTATTGTGTAATTTATGATTAATATCAAGACAATGTTTAGCAACGTTTCAGGTCAATTTATTATTAAATATAGCTTTTTTATGTTCGTTTGTTTCTAATTACGACCGGTCTGACCTATATAGATCGCTTGATAATCACTACAACTAATTTGATATACTCCACTGTTTTGAAGAACATCTTTTTTATAATTGTTGTCATTATATTCCCTTTCCTATCTATAATTTACTTTTTTCTACTATTTATATGACTCACACAAATGTACAAACTTATTATTCTACTATAATCATTACCTGATGATGGTCTACTCGATCAACATACGTATAATGAATAAACTTATATATTTATTTGAAACCTACCTAGTGTAGATTTTTTTAGTTTATTATTATGATAAAATGGGGTGGCTATGGTATGAAGTCGGCCTGTGGATCCTGAGATTCCTGGTTCGATTCCCACAGGCGACAAATAATTTTCATAATTTCAAAAAATCTACCCCTGTGGTTCCTCCACCACTAACATATTTGGGGGCCGTGATTTGACGACTGGTAACCGCACTTCACGCGCAAAATATATCACTTACCGAGATCTGCTTCAGCAGAGTGCCACACTCAGTAATGGGTAGAAGGCGAGATGATATATTTTTTATTTATTTATAAAAATAAGTTAAAAAACATATAATTTTAATCCAACTAAAATATAATAAATACTTTAAATAAATATGTCGAGGATGAGATTTGTAACATAACATTTGGAGACATAAGGTGTCAGTACAATTAATTTTTAATTATTTTAAAATAATTTTTCCTTTGTTCCTTCACATTGTAATTAAACACGTCATGTGTTCATGTCACAAATAAATTATATAGTATTGTTATAAGAGTGAAACTAAATACCAATATTTAAATGAATACTAAAATAAGGCGTTAAAAGTATATATTTCCAAAAAAACACGATAATTTTTACCCAAAAATTTTGATACCCTGTTTCGATAATCAATTACATTTGATCATGCAACATTGCAGCCGGTAAATCTTGCATCCACAAAACCACATCATCACATCATTTCATTACCTAAACTATATCACTTCACACAACATTCGTATTTTATTTAATACAAATACTCACTAGCACACGACCTCACGTAAGTATAATTTGTTTCAGATAATTGCCGTGCTAATTATTACAAAGATATCAGAGCAATAAGTGTATCATTACATTTCAAACAAACAATATTATTGAAATCGTTTCCCAAATGTAAAAATTTTTGTACAAAATTGTAAGTTTCAAACTATATTTTGTCCCTATTATTATAATCAGCTTGTAGAATAGCATATCGGAAGTGTTCTGTTACCCTTTAATTTTTAATAGGACGTAGAACCTAATTCAACGATGATATTTATTTATAAACCTTTTTCAGCCGGCGCGGTGGGTCAAATTGGGATTTTACTGTTCAAAAATATGTGCAGACCTTACTATACATCGGATCTGGATAATTTTTTTTTAAATTACAGATAATTAAATTCCCTACACATATGTCGAGGCAGATTTTTAAATGACTCTGTCACATTTTATTAATTACATAATAAACTGTCAAAAAACTGTAAAAAATATTAAAAATAAACAATGAAAATTATTTATTCTTATATTATTTTTATATATTAAGGCAACATGACAGATTTTAAACTATTGACAGTTGTCAACATTATATTATGTTGATTATTTTTTGAAGTTTCTCAAAACCAATGAAATGCTTCATTGTATGTCACGTGTCTGCGTTTTAACCAATCCTGTCATTATTATACTGAGAATTTGCTCTTGTGTTTATTCCCGAGAATTATCTCTGTAGATGCTTTTTTGTTTCTGACAAATGATAGGTAGTTGTCAAATAATTATTTAAAACTGTCAACGCGTCAAGTAAAATGTGTGAAAAAACAGATTTAGTTTCATTTCAAATACATAAATACACCAACAAATTTTGGAAAAAACTTCCAAGAATATGTTAATAAGTAATCAATCGATATGAACCCAGTTCAAAATCTTTTAAGTTGTATGAATCGACCTTAACAGCTAAGTCAAAAAATAATCTAATTAAATATAACTTGAGAATTGGATAAATTGAAAGTACATATCTTTCTCAAACTTGTTGCCATTTGGCAATCGCCACTCAAGCCCTACGGGCTTCCGTGACTAATGCCTGCCAACAAGTTTTCGAAAGATCTGTCAAATTATTTATTTTCTCACTATATTGTTATATTATTACTGATAATTTTCAAATCGTCAAATTAGCATTCCATTCTAAATAATTTTGCAATATAAATGTAGTTTACATCATTTGTGTACTATCTGATACAAAAAGCATCTATTATTTTATACTATATTAGGGAAAATTATAATCTTTACTTGACAAATGACAGCGATTCTATTGTCGCAAATAGAATTTAATATTGTGCGACCAGGAGGCACAATACCGAAATTTTCATAATCTGTAAAATAAAATAACTATGGAAAATAAAACTTATCGATTATTAACAGATAATGATACACTTACATTGATTTAGTTGTATTTTAGATACAGATATGCACCAACAAATTTTGGAAACAACTTCCAAGAATACATTAATAAGTAATCAATCGATATGAACCCAGTTCAAAATCTATTAAGTTGGATGAATCGACCTCTACAGTTACGTCAAAAAATAATCTAATTAAATATAACTCGAGAGTTCGATAAATTAGAACATAATTCTCCAGTATCTTTCTCAAACTTGTTGCCATTTTGCAATAGCCACTCAAGCCCTACGGGCTCTCATGACTATTTCCTGGCAACAAGTTTTCGAAAGATCTGTCAAATTATTTTCAATTTATTCTCACTCTCTTGTTATATTATTACTGAGAATAATTACAATATGGATTTAATGAATAGATTACAAATTTAGTTAGGGTATCTTAAGACAAAGCATCCGTATTATAATTATTCTCAACATAATATAAAGTTGACATCTGTCAATAGCTTTGTAAAATCTGTCATGTTGCGTTAATATATAAAAATAATATAATACACAATTTTCATTATTTAAATTTTTAATATTTTTTACAGTTTCTCGAGTTTATTATGTATCAAATTTGACAGATTTATTTAAAAATCTGCCTCGACAGATATGTAGGGAATTCCGATTTGATCCACTGTGCGGCGGCAAAAGAATATTCCTGTGATTTAAGTCACATGATATGCCACTTTTATGACGTTTGAAGATAAGCATAATATCTATATTTTTAACAACAACTTACTGTAATAGTAACATAAAACGTCCATCTGTATTTGCAACAGCGGTGCTTGTGCTGTAGCAGAGGCGATGAGTGCTGCAAGTGCAGCCCCAACCTGAACCCGTGGACTCCATCGACGTGATATGAGCACTTCTGTCTTTGTATGTTGTCAGAAACGAATTGTATCTACAAGTACACACATACACACAACACTATTATACACAACAATACACTCCATATTTGTTCAACTCACCTCGCATGGCCGTACAAGTACAAAATGTTACTAGTACATAACACTAAGAAGCTTGATAGAGCAAAAAACGTTAATGAAACACTTGTGGATTCGGAAGGAATGGTGTTCCAAGAGGCAACGCACTATTTGGGTAATGTTTTAATAATGGTAGTGCCCTGTATGCCCCCAATATTTGCACTTTATACAATACGCTCATCCCTGCGAACGCCAATAGACTCTGAATACTGTTAGCTAATAGTTGTATTGAGAAAATAAGCGAAATGTATTTGTTGGTTCGCCAAAAAACTGCAGAATACCTGACGGCATAGACCAACAAAGCTATGGCATAATTTAAGTATTCCACGCTGACTGTACTTCCGAAACCGGGCTCTGAAATTCATACATTATTAAGAAAGGTTGCATAAGCGTAAAAATAGATAAATAGGTATATAAACAAATCGCAGGCTAATAAATGTACAACAAATTCTTTACTTTGTTGTCACAAAGCTTTCAATAAATAAAAAAAAAAATAACTACTAACTAATGGAAAATATATTATTAACTTTAACAGTTTGCATTGTATTTTAACAATAAGAAAACTTGGGACAGTCGGACAGCCCTATAATATTATTCGTATTGCAATTTTTAAAGTGCTATACGTGCATTTTATCTGAATAAAAATATGTGTGTATTGACAACTCAAATCAACTATAGAGGCGCTGCGTTCGCTTAGCTGTGGTAGGATAATTTTTTTTTTTACATTAGAATACATATGTTAATGTAGAGCTCGTTTCGCCAATTTTAACGATGAAATAAGTATTGTGAATTTGTTTCAAGTCTTGGACGTCTACACACCTATAAAGGAGTTATGAATGAAATGATGATTGAATAAAGCAAAACTTTTTCATGCTTTATGGTAGGGTTGTTGATTTCCACCGAATTTAGAATTTCTGAACATTCGAATTTTTGAATTTTTTGAACTTTTCGAATTTCGATTTTACGAATTTTTTGAACTTTTTTTGTTTTTTCGAATTTTCCGAAGCTTAGAATTTTCGAATTTTTTGCCAATTAATTAACGCCATGTCATCTCCAAGTACGCTCACGCATAATTCGTGAAAAGTCGGACACGATTTAAATAATAAATTCGGCGAAGTATTCTGCAAAAACTCTGTAAGGTTAGGCGTCTTAATTAAGCCATCTACTCTCTTAACCGCCCATCTAAATGCTATGGATTTTTAGTAAAACGTTTTAAAATGACAATAAAAAGAATACAAAAACGTCTTAAATATAACGTTTTTGACAGTGTAACGAAATTTTAAATCTAAATTGAATTAATTTCGCAAACAATAATAATTAATAGAAATTACTTACGAATTAATACAAAACTCTGCAATTGAGTTTATTCTGAAAATAATTCATACCACGTTAGGATCTAGAACATTTCAAATAATTCGCAAAATTCGAAAAATTCGAAAATACGAATATTCAAAAAATTCAAAACTTCAAAAAATTCAAAACTTCAAAAAATTTGCAAATTCGAAATATTCGAAACTTCGAATTTAAATTCGAATGTTCAAAAAATCCGAACATTCGAATTCTCGAATATTCGTAAAATCAACAACCCTACTTTATGGACGCAAGTCAAATTCTGAAACCACTATACTATATTCTAAAGTTCAATTACATTTTTTACGGTAATGAGATTAAAAAAATGAAACAACTAAAACGTTCGATTTTGCTATGTGCCTTACCAATATGACTGCCTATAGCCCTTGGTTCATCCTCACTCATCTTCCGCCAGACCTGGTGCACTAGCATTGAATGCGCTGAGCGCCATGGCCATGGCATCAAATGCACCAGGTGGTGGGCAGCTGTCATAATTACTTCCCTTCTCACCCTTCATCATCCACATACTTTGAGACTTTGACATCGGCTTAGGTTATTTTAGAATTTCGTTCTATTTTTCTTGTGTGTTGTTTGTTATTGTTTTGTTTCTTATTGTTTCATTTGTCATTATATTAGTTGTAAATTGTTGTGTTAGTTATTTGTCTGTTTAGTGTTTTTTAATTTATATTAGTGAAATAATGTCACTTGGTTCATGCTATGTGGTGGGATGTAAGATGGACAGAAATGTAAAACCAAAATAATAACATCTCAGATATGAACGAGACGAACTGAAACGCAAAATTTGTCGCTAAGAATGAAATTTTCAACGAGCTGAAAACTTTTTAAAATAGCGCCCAAATAAACTAAAATGAAGTAAGTAACGCCTCAATCGACACATAAGCGCGGTAATGAGGGGAACAGCGGGAGGTAACTCTGACAGCTGCACACCAACCAGCTGTGCATCAACTTTAGTTCAAGTCAATCTAACCTTTTCTATTCCTAAATGTGCTACAAGGTTCACATTTCATCGCTGAAAAATATTATTGTCTGAAGCTGGCTTACTTCAAAAAATGCACGGTGTCTCGTTGAATTTCACAATAAATCAATTAAAGCATCTTTCAGACAGCCCACTCCTGAAACAAATATAAACAATTTTTACAGACTTTCTTTAGAGAATACCTAGATTATTTGTAAGCAGTACATCTTTCCAAAAAACTGTATAAATTTGGATTTAGCAAGTATTGGATTAGCTTAAAATATTGTACATTATTTATGATTATTTTATAATTTGATTTGCAATAAATATTTCATCAGAATTTGTACTAAAAATATTGTTTTCTTACCATTCAGTTCTTAGTACCGTTTGTATTGTCAAGTTATGTAGCCAGGTTATGGATTCTTATTGTCAATTCCTATAACAACAAATAAAACGCAGTCTAATTATGGTAGATATGCCTGAACATTACCCTACATATTAATAATAAATAAAGTCTTTCTCAAAATAAATCTAAATTCAATTATACAAGCATCTGTCAAAATGACAGCTGACGCCACTGCCCCTCTCGGACAAACGTTGAACACCGAGTCCTGCTCACACGACACACATTAAGGAAAAAAATATTTTACATAAAAATCCTTTATTTTAACGGTAAAATAAATTAAAAATCATTACAATTGAAATTATTACTTACTAATTAATTAATATTTTGTTGTTTTAAAGTGAATTAGAGAGATAAATTAAAAAAGTACATTTAAGTGGTGTAAGCAGGACTCGGTGTTCAGTGGTTTCCTAAGAGATGGCGCTATCATGTCAATTTCTAATATTTACAGTTTTTTATATTTAATTAGTTTTTAAATGCACTTTACGCAAAATAGACTTTGCTAGAGACTCTCAAGACATTCTAAATTTAATTATTTTATTACAAATAAAATATACATCAACAATTACAAGAATATAATTTAAAACATTACTTACATATATATTTATATAGCTCTTAGTTTTGTCCAGCAGTGAAAACCGCATGGAGCTATATTTTTCCAAATAATGTTAATCTACAAAACAAAAAAAAAGTTATAAACTACGCTCATCCATCCAATTGGTAACTTCTCCTAACGATGCTTCACTATCGTGATCGATCGGCGACGCGTTTAACCGCTCGGCTTGGTAATGGCCGAGCGGTTTCAGGCGTCCCCCGGGCGTGCAAAGTTGTTAAATAACATTGAGCAAGGATAGTATTTGGATGGGTGAGCGGCTCGTATAACTTTTTTAATTTTACAGATTAACATTTTTTGAAAAAAGATACAAACATCTAGTTTTCAACGTTCAATAAAGCATGCGATTATCTTTCTTTTATACTAATTATGACGTGGATCTGATATTACAGGGCTATTTTTTAATACATTAATATTTTCTTCGCAGCGTTTTTACCACGAGTGATGAGGTAAAATTTGAAACAAACTAAATCTAAATTTGTACATCTATAAATTAATATATACGTTATAACTTTTACATTTACTGGCTTCCTTAAATATTTATATTTATAGTTCAATCATTGAAATGTTCTTAATAGTGTAAGCAAAATAAAAATTTCTCATTTGAGGGTGAAGATTTATATAATACCTACTAATAATTATATAAATGAAGTTGAATACAATTTTTATAAATGTAAATTACTTCTTATCATTTACATTTCTTCTACTCTTTCCAGTGTTGAGTGTCGAATTAAACCAAGAAAATGAAAATAGAAATGCACTGTACTTATCCTACGACTCGACTTAAAATCTAACGCCCGACTTAAAATCTAACGCCCGACTTATATCTATACGATCCGACTTATAACTAAACGACCCGACTTAAATCTAAACGACCGATCTTATAACTAAACTAGCTTATAACTAGTTGTGCATTCCCAGTTTCATTTGTTCAAACTAAATATTTATTTGTGTTGAATGTAAAAAATATTTAATATTAATTTTTTAGCTATATGTTAAAAATAAAATATAAAATTGTACTTGTTAAAATTGTAAAAGTAGGTAAATAAATTGTAAGTTAATTGAGAGAAATATATAAAATGGATACAGCTATAAAAACATTTCAATAGATCGATTTAAAAAATATATTAATACACACATCACAAACTTTTTTTCTATTAGTTGTTCGCAGGGATTCTTTCTTCAGACTGATTTGTATCTCAGAATAATTGTATATTTATGCAAGTACATAATGAATTAATCAACGTTAGTTTCAGTTCATCGTGAGATAGTGAGATAGTTGTGTAAAAACCTCGTGTGTTGATGGTGTGAGAGATCTGCTACCGTAGGACACCGAGTCAACAGCGAGTAGAGAAGTAAGTAAACAGGCCCACATTTAGCCTGATTGGGCATATGTACTTCAACCCGCTGATATGTATATAATTTATACATTATAATTATGCCACATATGTTAAGTTTACGCATATACATTTTCAATAAGATATTTTTATAAATAAAGAAGTATCTGTGGACATTCGATATTTATAAGCACAAATGTTAATTAATACTGTATCAAGATAAAAACTAATTAAATTGCCAGTGCATAAAATTAAACTTTATAATAAGTATCTGAAAATGTGATATAAAAAAATAAGTACAGTAATTCTTGAAAAAAATAACTAATAATTTACCTGAATTTAAATTCAAATAAATTTAAGATTATTTTTTCTCTTTCTAAAGAGTCTTTGTAAAATTAAAATTGAATAACCTGACAGTGAGAAAATAAAGTTGTTTATCTAATCAGCGTTTATAATATCGATAAAACTAATTAAATGTTTGTTCATCAGCTGAGGAATTATTATTCGAAACAAGTTAAAATCTTGATAAAATTTGGTCGTTGACAACAAAGAAATAAAACGATCAGAACTAAAGAAATTCTTGATTCCAAGAATAGCACTGAAAGAGTCAATGCAGATGAGTGTCTTCTGATATTCATTGACAAACCATTAATTATCTTTTATATGAAATATAAACTTTTAACGAACTTATTACACTCCATATAAAAACCAAACTAGCCACTATTGATTTAAAACAGCAAATAAATCCAATCTCGAAAATAAAACTGTAAAATATATATCATTCATAAAACAATAACAGAGCATATTTTAAAGTTTTAAATTTAAGTTATTGTCAGTATGTACAGCAAAACATTTATACATTTTGTAAGTTTAAAAGAAATAACAAACTGTGAAAAAGTAATTATAAAATGGTTCCTCATTGATATTCCTGAGATCTCTTTGAAACTTTCTAGGTGGCTTCATAAGATCACAGAAGCACCGTAGAATAATTATTGATATTTTTAATCAGTTGTACACAACATAAATGAAAGAATTATTTATTTTGCTCATAGTAAGTATTCGAAAACAATAAATAAATAAATAAATAAATAGTTACTTTACAAAGAAGTAAAATATGATCGGGTCAGAGAGGTTGATTGTGGTTTACCAGCCGTAGGTGAGACCCAAACCGTTGGAGTAGGTCATGTGAGAGACGGCGGGAGCGGCAGAATAGGCCACCCCGAGTAAGCCGGGAGCGTGAGCAGCGGGACCGGCAGCATAAGCCAGAGCTGGTGCAGCGTACGCCTTGGTGACGACAGGAGCAGCAGCATAACTCAGAGCTGGAGCAGCGTGGTAGGCAGTGGTAGCCACGAGGCCAGGGTTGGACACACGCACATCCGATTTACTGACCGAGGAGAAAGGTGTGTCGATGGTTTTGCTATACGTGGAGATCTGCTGCAGATTTCCGGGCGAGCGCAAGATGTTCTGGTGTTGCGTGGTGAGTGCAGGGGCACCGTACGACACGAGCGGCGAGCTGTACGACACGTGGGACACGGCTGGTGCCGCGCTATATGCCACGGCCGGCGCACCCAACAGACCCGCGTTCGCAACGGCCAGGGCGGCGCACAGAATAACAAGCTACAAACAAATATTTTTCATTACTATAATTAAAACTATTTTTATTTTGTAAGATTAGCACATAAACGCAGCTACCCGTTAAATGTCATTTCAGAATGATAACTTTCAATATTTTTAAATGTTCTTTTATTGCAATTTTAAAGAATTTTCAATATTATTATTGAAAAAACAAAATAAGAAGGTAATTTTAAAGCGATATTACAATTTGGTAAGTTAAGAATTTAAATCATCAAAATGTCAACATCTTTCTTTCCCGATTTTATATTACTACATAATTTACACGAAAATTACTAAATTGTTATCTATACAAATATACCGTAAATTTTAAAGTTGAAAAACGTCAAAATTAATTCAGCAGCGTTACCACATGTCACATAAATCCGTAGATTATAGTTGGATATTTTTTGCAATTAAAATTATAAAATTTTGATGAATAAAACAATAGCATTTTATACTCATTCTCTACGACATATTGTCACACTCGTTTATTTAGAGCTCTCCACGCTGCGCTCCTCGTACTCCAAACAGCTCGTGTCACAACACGCTCATAATCATCATCATTCATTCATTCATTTGCTTACCTTAAAGGCCATTTTGAGGGTTTATTTGTAAGTGAACACTGAACTCTTGAAATGCAGAATTGAGTATGTTTATTCGAAAGGGTTCTGCAACTTTTATATTCGAACCCCCATCCACTGATTGACTCACGTGGTTAAACAAGTTACACACACACACACTCAGTGCGCGCACCTTTGTCACATCAACTTTTAAGATCAACGGTTACAAAACTTTCGTTGGATTTAATTATCAGTATTTTTGACACAAAGGAACGATTGCACAATATATGTATATACATTAGTTATTGTCATCTTATTATTTCGATATCTAAATTACAAATAGGATCTAATTCTTTTAAGTATAAAGATTCTAATTAGGTAGGTAGATTTATTTATTTTGTTACTCTGCACAACAGGAAGTAAATCCCAATTACAGTACAGGGGACCTACAGATTATAGTGGAATCCGAACCACTCAGACACAATCGTAGTTTTTGGATATAAGTAGAAGTCAGTGAGATTTGAACGCACGACCTCTTGCTTGCTAATTAAGAAACGCAAGTTTTACCTCGTTTTTATCCACTGAGCTACGATTGCCTGTATTATCAATATATCAAAGAGTTTAACGAAAATACATTTGTTGAGATGAATTTGGTCATTTATAATATAATAATATCCGAGAGCTTTAGCTCGAGGGATATTATTTTTGATTATAAATGTCCAACTTTATTCGAATAAAAAATTGCCTCGGACAAAAAGCATTTGAGTAAAAATCGAGATATATACGATAATAAACCGACGCTAGAGGTGTATTTCTAAAGAATATTTATCGAACCAGAATTTATTAATTAAATAAAATATATTTTTAATTAACTAAAAAACATATACTGTGGTGTATCGAATTAGAAGTAAATATATTCGAGATATACACGCGTTACCAAGCAAATAATTTGGGAAGCAATGCGCACGAAAAAATTGTTTACTCATGTTAAATGCATATGGCCCGCATTTCGTAAATTTAGAATTAATATACTTACATGAACAATGGATAATATCTAGTCATTTTCCTTATAATTGTATTTTTCCTTTCATAAATCACAAGAACGTGACTAGTGATGAAATTTTTAGATATTAAAGCTGCAAGTATTGTCATTAATTTCTACTCCTGTTAAATATGATTTGAATGAAGTATGTATAAGGATGTATGATGTCCTGGAATCTAGAGTAAGGTCGACCGCTCGCCCTGACATTCACGCACACAGGATGAATTATGATTATCAAGCATTTTACAAGACTAGATATTATCATTATTTACTGATATGAATTCAGCAATAATAATTATACAGTAAATATCATGGCATACTCGTACAAATGATCCCGTGATCGTAGTTGAAGTAGTGAAACTGCCGTTTGTAAAAAGGTAATAGTATTAAAGTATGTAGGTCTGGCATAACAATGAGTTACGGTAGAGTCGAATAGAACACACCTGAAACTGATCTACATACGAGCGCGAACGTCTGTAGAATATTGCGCAACGGACTTGGAATAACAAAAACTATTTCTAAACATATATACCATGACATTTAACATGTGTGATTGTTTTTACTAATCACTATTAACAAATGGTAAAAAATATCTCTTAACTATATCTCCATAATTAAATTACTTAAAAATATTATTCTTTCAAAAATTTTCAATCATTTCAATAATTTTATTATCAGATATGTACTTAAAAAAATATTTAATTAAAAAGTAGATTATTCAAAACGATCGTCATTTATTCTTGTAACATTGGTAGCGCTATTAAACTACAACTTCATATTGTGAGGCACACTAACATCTTTGTAGGGCGAGATTTGACGGCTGGTAACCGCACTTCACGCGCAAAAATATATCACCGAGATCTACTTTGGCAGAGTGCCACACTACACATCCAGTAATGGGTAAAAGGCATATATATATATATATATATATATATATATATATATATATATATATATATATATATATATATATATATATATATATATATATATATATATATATATATGTATATATATATATAAATTCTTTCTCATTAATATGCTTTTCCTCTTAATATGAATGCTATCTTTGTCACCAAGAATTAGCTACGCCACGATTAATTAATAAATCTTCATTATTTGTTTTACTCCCTTAGTAGAAACTTTATAACAAAATAAAAAAATCTGGTGTGGTCACCACACGACTTTCTTATACACAGCATATTTAATATAAAAAACGCTGAATTGAACACTTATGACTTGCTCCTTGCATTTGACAATTATTATTTGACATATAAATGTGAAACATGTTTTTGTTTTTTGTTTCTATTGCTACTATGATTATTCGAATATATTATTAAATATAAAAATTAGCTTTTCTCAAAATTAGACGCATATACAGGAAAATTGCAAATAACATTTTATGTTCCAAATATTTTTGCTAACATCTTTTGTTTGAAACTTTTTTCGTAACTGATTACATTTTTGAAATAAATGGAATTTATTGTTTTGTGTGTCCAGTAAACTTCCTCTTCCGGTTTTTCAATTTCATTCAAAATCAACTCAGCTCTTCGTATTTTCATGAAACTTATAATTACCAAGTTTCGTTAACAAATCTTATCTCGTTCATGAGATATTGCACACTCGGACACACATCCATCCATCCATCCATCCACACAGACACACACAGACATCATTGAGAAAATGATCAAAACGGATTCAGTGGACCTCAAAACACGTATTTCCGCGAAAATCTCGTCAACGATTTTTTTCATGATTCCAATACTTCCTTATACTGCGTATAAGAAAGTAAAAAGGGGAAAATTTCTTTTTGTACATAGATTAATATATAACAGAATCAAATTTTTATGGAATAGTCTATTAATATTAAAGTATTCGACGAATTGACTATATTCATAAAAGATTATTTAATACCTACATTTAAACTAACAAGATTGATGGCAGTTGGCCTCGGCGTGCACCGCGCCCTGCAGCTGTATACTGCATGTCTGTTCTGCATTCTGCGTCATCTGCTCTAGAAAAAATCTAAAGTGATGCGAGATACATCTACTTACTAATTATTTTGCATTGTATATCTTTTTTCAATTTTTATTTATTCCAATGTTTTTATGAAAACATAAAATATGATTATTTTTTAACTAAATAAACATTGTCAATATCATTATACTTTGTCATAGTTTTACATTTACAAAATAACTTTAACAAAGTATAAAATATGTTTCAATGAATAACAAGTGGGTATTCATCGAATCAAACAATTCAAGCCACAAATATTATTGAAATTATTATTAATAAATTAACTACAAGCTATTTACTTTGTCGTGACAAAACTTTCGGCATTTGAGAACATATGCATGTTCCAATTTGATTGTACAGATTGTTGTCTGTTCTGGATGAATGTCAACAAGAACAAGTACGAGTTTCGTGTAATGAGAGCAGCAACCTGGCCCACCTCGACAACAGCACAGCACAGTACAGTCCCAGTGAAAATGCCACACGGTGACTGCAATTATTAACCCCGACCTTCTCAACTTGAACATCGCCAAGGGAAAGTGATAATTATACTACAAGTGCGGTATAAATAAAAACTAGACATTCATCGATTACAAATTTCCAAACTGAATTCATTTTACACAATTACACAAGCACTACTTGCCATGCGATACTTATTCAATGCCTCTTTGCATTATCATTATTACTTCTACCTAATTCAACTTGAAGAATGTCGAGCAGGATTTAGCTATCTAATAAAAATATTGAAAAATTAGGAATTATTTAAATTACGCTATCAAAATGTAATAATATGTATTAATTAAAATGTAGAGATATTGGTAGTATTGTGATATAAAATTTGGTCTCTTAATTTTTTGCCAGCACATTATATGACTGATTTTACATGTTAACTGCCTTTGGCAACATTTAAGATTGAGTTTCTGTTGTGCAGAGTAACAAATAAATATTTTACGCATGAAGATTTAAATTTTTCTAATAGAAACAAATAATTTACTATTTCGAATAATTTCTTATCTCAAATATAATTTAATCTGCATTAACGCCTGTAATTTTCATTTCTGTGATAAACAAAAAGAAAAATTAATAACACAAAATTTTAAGATCTTCTGAAAAAAAAACATGTTCACCTTAACAACATACAGTATATATATATAGAGCGCATCTTTGTTACCAGCAAGACAGAGACTAAATCAACACATAGTCATACGCAGTGTGTTTGTAAATAAATTTATAAATTGCTATGAACAATTATTTGTTATTAGTATTTTTTACTGTTTTTCTAGTGTTAATAATTCGTTTTTATTTAAAAAAACTTAGTTTGTACAAATGTTCATACTCGTTACCGGGTCCGTTCGCATGGCCTATCATAGGCAATGCACTGTGGTGTCTTGGAAATTCCGAAGGTAACCATATTTATTATATGACAAGTGCTAAATCAAATTCATATATTTAACTCTTTCAGATATACTTAAAACAGCTTTAACGCTAACAAAAAAGTATAGTAGTCCATATCGCTTTTGGTTGGGATCGAAGCTTGTAATTGTCATTAGCAAACCACGAGATTTACAAGTTGTACTAAACAATTGCGTCCATAAAGAAGAAAGTTTAATGGGATTTCTGCGGCCGTTCATTGGAAATGGCCTTATAACAGCTAAATGTATATTAATTTTGATTTATCATTGTCACGAGTTATGTTATGGCCCATACCACATTTGCGTAGTACTGTCATAGTAAAGAAATATTTTAAATACGATTTCAGTTTCAGAATGGAAACTACGACGGAAAATAATTAATCCTGCTTTTAATCAAAAAATCTTAAACAATTTTATTCCAACGTTCGTGGAACATTCAAATATATTAATACAAAAACTAAATTATCATGCTGATAAAAATGAATTCGATATATACAAATATATTTCTCTAAATACCTTGGATTTCATTTGTGGTAAGTAAGAATATTTTGCATAAACTTTCTATCAAAGATATATAAATGTGTAGATACTACAATGGGAATCAAAATGAATGCTCAAATTGAACATTCCGAATACGCAGAAACTTTACACAGGTATTACATATTTAAATAATGTTAATCAAATTTTATTACGTTTAATGTATGAAAGAGTTTTGAGTGCAGCATTTACAAGAATGACTCAAATTTGGAGCCATGTTGATGCTTTTTTTTATCGAACACAATCCGGAACACAATTTGTAAAAGATCTTCACGTTGTCCATAAATTTGCAAAAGAGGTATTTACTTATGTTATTAATATATCATATCATTATATCTAAAATGAAATCATTAAGGTTTTGAAGAAAAAAAGGATACAATTTGAAAAAGAAAGTAAACTTACAGTAGATAGCAATGAAGGTATTATATAATCTATATTCTTTAAGTTTTCATTTATTATTATAGTATTTTTCAGACACAAACTACGCAAAACGAAAACCATTTCTAGAACATCTCTTCGAGTTAAAAGACAATGGGAACAGTTTAAATGAATCGCATATATTTGATGAAATAAACACTTTTATCGCAGCAGTAAATATGAACACTAAACCAAACTGAGACAATGAGATGATATATTGTATTTGCAGGGAACTGATACCGTGTCGAGCGTCATTAGTTTCGTGTGTATGATGCTAGGCTCCCAGCAACACATACAGGTTCGCAACAAATACAGTTTTATTGCACAAGTCTATGTGTCTATATTTCAAGGAACAAGTGTACGACGAAGTACTTGATGTGTTACGTGATTCGGACGCTTCAATATCAAGCAGCGATCTCCCGAAGTTACAGTATTTAGAAAGAGTTATAAAGGAAACCATGCGCCTGTTTCCTGCAACACCGCTACTTATACGATCTACAACACATTCAATTCAGTTGGGTAACGATCAAATTTAAAATAAACAAATGGGTGATGCTTGGCAAGGGCGAACATAGAGATTTAACATGGGTGCGAAAATTGTCTCGAGACTATCAATAGCTATGGGATTAAAACAAAATTAAACAAATGTTTGACGTTTTATCTGCCAAAATAAATGAAGGTAGTAATATAAATTATTCTGATAGATAAAACGTCAAACATTTGTTTCGAGTCAAAAGTGAATTATAAATACCTTTGATTCTAGACTCCTCATGCACTAAAATTATTTTCAGAATCATGTATATTGCCAGCGAACACAGCCGTATTATACGTGATAATGCACACACATCGCGACCCAGAACTATGGACGGACCCTTTACACTTTAATCCAGATAGATTTCTTCCAGAAAACATTTCACAGAGACACGAGTATTCCTACTTGCCCTTCGGTGCAGGCCTTCGCAACTGCATCGGTAACTAACAAATATCAAAAATAATCACTCACTACTAAGTAGCTGCTAACGTTTCTCTAGGTTTACGATACGCAATGATGGCGATGAAAGTGGTACTTGCCACATTAATAAGAAACTTTAAGTTTCATTCAACATGCGATATTGAGACATTACGAGTGGAGAGTAGTATTGTACTTAAGCCCGTGCTTGGACATCTTGTGCAGCTGGAATCACGGAACACCCATTACGTTCCTAATACTAAATAAACTAATTACACATTGTAATTTAGAATAATAAATTATTTTATAGTACAAAACGACTGCTATTTATTGGGGTCAATATTTATAATAAAATATCTGTATAAGTGGTCAGTAAAAATATTTCTTTATTATTTACACCCTGTATGTATAAATACGTTGATTCTCACAGTGATCTAGGTACAGAAATCCTCCGAGTCGGAGTTATTGTCGGCCGCGTTGCTTATTTGTGTTGCTGATGATGCTGTGTCTAGAGTTTGTAGGCGTGTGCGGCACTGGTCCTTATACACCAGCATGTCGTGGTGATGTTTGAGCGGAGCGCGCAGGTTCCTGGCGACATGAACAGTGAGAGTCCACGGAGGTTCGAAAGGCAACGCCATCTGCAATGCAGCCAGTAGTCGCGCCCACGCTTCCGGGCTGGTACCGCAGCGCTGCACGCTGTGTGCGCCCCACGTATGTGCCACCCATTCGCTATACTCGTGGTCCGGGTCGCTCTGCTCCAGACACGCGGCGCGGGCTACCACCACCCCGGCGAGCACTTGCACCTCGGTCCCAGCACTAGCGTGGACAAGAATACCCGGACACGCGACCTCACTGAATACGCTGTGCAAATGACGACTGATCATACCTAACACAATAAATCGTTATCTTGTTTAAGTGATGATTAAAACATAAAATAATTACTTTTGAGTTGTTTATACGAGTCCTGAACTTTGCGGATAAACACAGCAACGAATGTCAGGACAAGACGCCAATTTAAATTATTTTCAGGCACTTCTTGTATTACTTCAAACAACTCATCTAAAGTAAATCGCTTTACTAACTAAAAAAACAATACAACTTCAAATAAAATTTATTTACTAGTATAAAAGCTTAATTTTATTTACCTCAAAATATAAAGCAAGTGTGTCAAGTTCCAAGTGATTAGTTGACCATTGTTGTTGTTTTTCGATGGCGTTACATATGTTTACTTTTTCTTCACAACTAATAAGCTTTCGTATAATATTTCTACACGTGTCTTTAATAAGAATACCTGTGACTTATTAATTTAAATTATTACGTACATATATTAATTGTACAGCATACCGTAAAATATATCAGTGTCACTCAACACTTTTATGAATCCAATTAGTTTGGCATTATTTGGATTAAATACTAGTTCTGTGAGAGCATCATTCAAATATATTTCGAAAATATTCTGGCTCCGTATGCACAATGTCGAGCATGTTTGTGAATTCAAACTAAGTAGTAATTTGAGAAATATATTTCTACCAATACATTGTTTTTCATCTTGTTCTGCAGATGTTAAGATTTCTTCAAATGACGAAATGAATGTTTTTAATTGTAGTACTATGTGTGACGTTGATTTTAAAGCCCTACAATTTGCGTTTCACTATTCTGAAATAATTGATTTATATCTTTTATAAATTAATAACATACCAATATTCTTCAAAATAAATCAAGTTATTATGATCTAACCACCACAGTATTTGTAATGTAATTTGATCTTCTAACATTACTTCATGCCACATTGTGCGAAACTTGTCTTTAGAAAATCTACCTTTAGATGATAAGTACTCTATGTATTTTGATAATCGTTTTAAATTTATATTTTCCGAGCATATACATTTTTTTGAGCCTATCATAACTTGAAATTCTCGATAACATATCTGAAAATTTAATTATTTTCACAAATTTAAATATATTTATAAAATATAATAAAATAATTTTTGTATAACCTCAAAAATAATACTTGTAATACAATAGGTACTTTTGTTATATAAAGTTAATATTTCTAATACGTTGTATAGTTCTGAAGTGGTAAACTTTTTAAAATTAGTTATATTATTTGTTTCATCCAAGTTTATTTTTTTCCTACTCATCTCAACTGTCAACAACTACACCAGTATTGCCAATTGTCCAGTAAAATATTTAACATGAATAAAAACAAGACTCTATTATCTCTGACAAGACCAGTTGAAGTTATAAATGCAAGAGTGAAGAAACAAAAAATAAAAATCAAATTATAAAGTATATTTAATTCTCAAAGAATTATTTTCTTTTCAGAATTACATGTACAAATCCATGAACTTCTATAGAGTGGCGACACTGCTCAAATATACTTGTCATTTTACGTCAGAGTTGGGGCGGATGAATAACTGTCAGTTGTTATTTCTGATATTTCATTTATTTTGTACGGATTACTTATTTCTAATTTATACTTAGAGACTTAATAAGAAATGTATGAATTTGTGAAATATTAAAGAATTACATTAATTGTAAGAACTGGCAGTAATTACAACGTAAGATGGCTTCGGAAGATAATTCTTGGAGAACTCCAGCATTCCGTCAAAGTGTTGTTTCAAAAATGTAAGTATAACTAATATTTTATGTTGTTAAAAATTATGAAATGTTTTTTTTGTTTTTTCTATTTAAAAGAGAATGAAATTTGTAAATTGATAAAAAAGGTAATTTTCCAGTCAATCTATTCGTGGAAGAGAAAAGTAAACTTTTCCAGTTAGCAGTTAATATAAATATAATGTAATGTTGTATCCTGTATGGCAAATAAAGTTTTATTATTATATTAATGTTATTAATCTTGTAATTTAAATATTTAATTATCAATGATGATCAAACATGTTTTATTTTATTGAGTGCACTTTTATTTATTTTCAGCGATGAAGCAATTCAGAGATCAGGAATGTCCACATCTCGGAATAGTGTGGACATGGAGAACCATGTTTTCCAGAAAGCGAAAACCCGAGAAGAATATTTAGGCTTGGTAGCGAGATTGATATTGCATGTTCGAGAAATCAGTAAGTGGCTAAATAATATATTTAAAATATGCAATAAAACAGGACCGGCTTTTGTCATAACTGGTTATATGCGTAGACACAAAAAAGATGCAAGGTCCAGGAGTCGCTGGCGGGGGTGGGCAGGGCGGTGCGGGGGGCATGCAGGACCCTATAAACGCTTTACAAACCCTTGCATCGCAAGGCTCACGGAACGCTCAACTCATGGGAGGACCGCAGCCGATGCCACCCAACCTGCTTCAGTCACTGGGGCGACCAGGGCCCGGACCAGGGGGGCCCGCGGGAATGTTACCCGGGCAGCTGCAGGGTCAGCTACAAGTTGCCGGCGGACAAATCCAACTACAACAATTACAACCTGGTAACGTACAGCCTGGGCCCAACCAACTGCAACCGCAGATGCAAGCTCAGATGCAAGGACAACTGCCCGGACAGATGCAAGGTATAACATTTCATATGATATGATTTCTAAGAAAATATAAATAACATATTCTCAGGTCAACTGCAAAACCAGTTGGGTGGTCAGCTGCAGACACAGTTGCAAAACCAATTACAGGGTCAAATGCAGAGCCAAATGCAAGGTCAGATGCAGGGTCAAATGCCTGGTCAGATGCAGAGTCAAATGCAAGGACAACTATCTGGCCAAATGCAGGGCCAACTGCAGTTGAATCAGATGCAGCCTGGCGCCGGTCAAATGGCGCACATGCAGGCGCGAAAACCCAACGACGGTATGATGGGCATGTCAGGAGGACCTGGAGGTGGCGGCTTCGGGGGTCCTCGTAACCCAACTCCTACACAATTCCTCACCCAGAGCCCAACGCAGGGCGTAGCCTCGCCTGCTGGTCACGGTGGGGCTGCTGTCGCCTCGCCAGCGCTCGTGCCATCACCCGGCTCGGGACTGGGTCCACGGGCGCCCTCGTTGGCCGCATCGCCCTCCGGCTCGTCGCTAAACACACCCGCGGGGCCACCCGGGGCGCAGCCCTCCCCGTTGCAGCAGCACGAGGAACAAGCGTACCGCGACAAGGTGCGCCAACTCTCCAAGTACATCGAACCCTTGAGGAAGATGATCGCACGCATGGGCAACGACGGTGAACGTATGTTATTATTTACAGTTTATGATGAGAAGAATGAATGTTGTTTGATTTCTATCAGATGTTGAGAAACTTAGCAAGATGAAGAAGCTACTGGAGATCCTGTCTAATCCGACGCAACGTATGCCTCTCGAGACGCTCATCAAGTGCGAGGTGGTGTTGGAGAAGCTGGACTTGAAGCGAGGTGAAGGTGGCGGCGGTGGCCCCGGAGGCGCAGCGCTACCACTTAAAGAGCACCACGCATTCAGTCCGCTGTTGGAGGCTGTGAACGCGCAGCTCGCCAGTCCCGTGGCCAACCACACCATGCACAGGACCTTCGGGCCCGCGCTCGAGGCGCTCTTCGGACCCGAGATTAAGTTGCCGCCACCGTTGAAGAGAAAGAGGGTCGGTAGCACTTCCACGTCTGCTGATGTAAGTATAACGAGACGTATTGTGTGTATGTGTGTGTGTTTGTATGTAATTAATATCCACTAGTATAATGTTTGTTGGTGTCATATTATTGTTTGAGCGTCAAGTACAACCATGTAGAGTGTTTATAGCGTGAGCGCGAGTGCGCAATCTGTTTGGACGGCGGTGTGCAGCATGCGTGTGTGCCGTGTGGACACCAGTGTCTGTGTGGCGAGTGCGCAACCTCGCTCCGCAACCAGCGGCTGCAGCGTTGTCCGATCTGTCGCGCCAGCATCATGATGATCATCCGCATCTATGTATGTAGCCAGTACGACACACCGGCTACTATAACTATATATATATACTGTTTATGTTTTCAGTAAATGATCCGATACACATTCTATACTACTATATTATCAATGACGAAGTGGTTCAAGTAGTTCGTCATTTATTTCTGTATATTTTTATGTTTAATGAAGCTAACAAATATATTCATCAACTTTTACTCTCGTTTATTTACTGTTTCCCGTTGCTTGTGGCCGTTTACACGTTATTACTTTATTTCTAACTTTATCTTACGATTTAACTTATAATAAGTGTTACTTTCACCAATCACTGTTATTATTGGGTGTATTAGGCTCTGTATTTTAAAGCTACGAACACATTTCTATCAATATTAAATGCAAATTTGTTTGGGGTATTATTTTCTGCCGTCAAATGATTTTTAATTATTTTGGAAAAGATACTTTGAATAACAATGCAAATGATGTCAATTTTTGAGCGTTAGATAAAATAGTTTGCCAATAATTAACCATCCTTAAATGACATGAATAATTTATCGACAATTCAATATTAATAAAGTAACATAACTTATTTGAAGGTAGAAACAAAATAATGAAAGTGAAACTGGCTAAAATACTGAAGAAAATGTAAGTAATTATCATCGTATGTGTCGCATTATGCAGGAATCCGAGATCAGCGGCGTGCTGCAGGGCGAGATCGCACGTCTAGATCAACGTTTCAAAGTGACAATGTCCGCGTTGAAGGCGGCGGGGTCGCGTGCCGTGCAGCTCATGTGTCACCTGGATGACCGGCAGCTGCCGTGTGTGCCGCCCGTGTCACTCAGTGTTCCCGAGGACTACCCGCAGCGCCCACCCAGCTGTCACATGTCGCCGCACGACTACGACTCCACGGCGTTCCTGCAGGCCGTGAAGCGAGCCCTGCTGGCGAGGGTGGCGTCTCTGCCGGCCCAGCACTCTGTCAGTCAACTCCTCGCCACGTGGGAGATGAGTATCCGACAGGCTGCTGCTCCAGAACCCAACAATATCAAACCGACGCCCACTACTGTACTCATGGGATTGTAATCATTACATTACTTTTTATATAACATGAGCTGTGTATTTATTTTTTTTTAATATTTCCTTTTAATAAAAAGCTTTTTAATCTAAATATAGCTGCATTGATTAGATATATAAAGATATGATAACATATTTCAGTGAGTAGATTCTTATAATTTCATTTTGTATTGTTGTTGGCCAGTGCCAAGTAAATAAGAGATTTTGATTGATTAAATAATTGTTAACGTTGCAAAATGAGTAAATATAATATGGAAGATGTTCTTCAATATGTCAGCTCGAATTATGTTCCTGTTAATGAAGGTGAAATGCGGAATACTAAACCACGTCTAGCAGAAATAGTAAGTAGGTGATTTCTTTGTATTAACTGAATTAGTATTATAAATAACAAGCAGATTCATAAAGTGGATTAGCGCTAATACCATTTATAGCTCATTTATTAATTCATTAAACAAGTTTATTTTAATCTTAAATAAAAAGGGTTAATTATCTAAAATTTCATTCAATTCGTGAATTTATTTTTAATTGAAATAGAATTATAAATATTAAGAGTAGTATTAGCACTAATCTGAATGTAAAATTTAATTAACGTTTCAAATTTTTATTGATCGGTAATACTTCTTTATACAAATAATAAAAACAATACTTTTTTTATCAATTTGAAAGCCGAAGTATATAAATCAAATTTAAAAAAACATATTTTCATTACGAGTTGTACACGAAATTTTTGATATTAGATTAATGTTATGAAAATATAAATTATTTTGACAGATATCCAAAATTTTAAAAGATCTCCAAGGAAATAAATAAATGAGAATAACAAAAAGTTAAATTAAATTTATGAAATTGTATTTTTTTCCACTTTTTAACACGCTTTTTAAAATTGTTAAAAAAATATGTTATTTTCTAAATGATTTTTCATTAAAAATACGAATTTCATGATGAAATATGCAACAAAAATAATATTTTTTATAAGTAACGATTATTTATGTATTTTTTAAAGCTTGATACGGTCACTGGTGCAATGAAAGAGGTCAATCCATTATTCAAAGAAATGTTTGAAACGTATTTATATGGCGGAAGTACTTATGATGGATTAAAAGTTGGCAAACCAGATGAATTTGATATAGATTTAAAATTACATTTACCAGAAGGTCTACACGTGCAGGTGATTCCAAGTGACAAAGCTGGCTTTGTTTATTTGTATTTGGGAGATTGGGATACATATACAAAAAACAAACAGCAGTTCTTCAAATACGAGTAAAGATTTATGTTGCAATAATAAACATACGTGTATATACATATATATGTTTTTTTTTAAAGAGAATTAATAAAGTATAAAGACGATGACCTATTTTTGTCACAAAAGAAAATAAAAGATTGGATGAAAAGTATTATTGACAAGGCAAGAGATAAAATTATGAACGATTGCATATGGAGCGATGAAACTGTACATATTGATAACGAGACAAATAATTCAGTAGTTTTGAACATATAAATTATTTTTAGATTATAAATCGAAAAGACAGTGGCCCGGCAATAACGTTATTTGATATGTATAGTAAAATGTCTATTGACTTAGTTGCTGTGTTTAGAATACCCGGTATGAAGTGGCCCGCATATCCAGTACGACCAAATCCCTATGAAACAGAGGTGAGTATTTCAAAATTTACATTAATATGCTAGTTCATTTTAATCCAAAATCAAAAATATAATATAACAAAATGTACAGAGTCTAAACCGAAAAGATTAGAGTTTACAGGATTTCTTAGTAGTCCCAAAACCACCTAAAGAAAATGATATTCTTGAAGATCCAGGCCGATATTGGCGACTTTCATTTCCAGTACAAGAGAAAGAAATCATGAATGATTTAAATTTTTGCAAACCAGTAATTCGATTTTTAAAGGTAATAAGTATATTACATACCGAGCCGAGAAATGCTCCATTACCGCCGAGTGCGAGGCTGGAATAAGCGAGCATCCGGCAAAGTATGTATATTATTTTATTCACAATCAGTTAGTAATCTGTACGTCTTAAACATTAATTTTATTTATACATTTTTCTGGGAAATGTTTCATTATTTGTTTAGTCTGCTTTAACATAGATATTTATGATGGTGTTGCTAGGTAGCTTGACAAAATGTTTATTGAATCTGTGAATTGAGTTATCTCAACTGTTTTGAAGATTTGCCGATTTTTCTCTGTCTAATAAGTATAATTTTCATAATCATGTCTGATAGTGACTTAGAGTTTACTTCATCAGAATTGCGAGAAGCAGCAGGAAAAACTACTAAAAGTTTGCTACCGCAGAAAAACAAACAATCATTCTTTTTTGTGGACCTGTTGGAAAAAAAAATTGCCAGCAAGTTGGAAAAGTGAAGTAAACTCACTTGCCAACTGTTTTTATTTTGTTGGTTGAAAACGTACAGATTACTAACAAATTATGAATAAAATTTATGTTTACAGCAGTAGGTATGCAAATACTCATTTCAGTACTTATTTAGAAACTACGAGACACACATTCAAATATAGATATACCAAGTTACTTCATTAAGACTGTATTTCTTTGGGAAATAGAAAAGCTAGACAAAAGTTTTTGGAATGGCTCATTTACAAAAGTTTTTATAAAAGTAAGTTAAATATTATAATAAAGAAACGAACTCATTTTATGTTACCTACTATTTCATACAGATGCTAGAGGTGTATACAAGTTATATTAAAAATAAAAATATTCCATACTATTGGAGCAAGGAAAATAACTTTTTATATTCGAATAAAAACAGTCATATTACTAACATGACAGATTATTTGGAAGGAATGATAAAGGATATTGATAGAAACAAGGCTAATCCTTTAATTGTGGCAAAATACCTGTGTAAGTAAATTTTAATTTCATCAGTTGATAACATAATAATATATTATAATAATTTGCTGTTCACAGTACCACAAAATGAGTACGACGAAGTCTGCATGCATTTCGAATACAATTTTTCCAATAGTATCGAGTTACAGGGACAGTCGAATGACAATGTCGTCAGTAGGATCAATGATCGCAGTGAGTTCGATTCCAATACTGATCTCATCACTGGCTTGTCTGATAATGCTGAAGCTTTGGCATTTGGAATCGGTGGTATCGCGCTGTTGGGCGTCGCGCTCTATAAATTTTTGTCGCCAAGCACACCACAAAGAAACAGCAATGAATAGCACTGCATCTGTCACTTTTATTCTTCAATAATTTGTTATAAATATTCTGGGAAAGGTTTTACATTATTTACAAATAAGGGTTGTAGTTGTATAGTTATTATTGTAAAATGTTATTATAATTATATATTTAATGCAGTCAGTATTAAAAAATAATATCATTTCACCTGATTATCCATTTCTGAGAATTAAATAGTCAGGATTAAAAAGTATGTCTGGCATAGGATGCGGGCACTCACGTGATACTGTGACGTAACAACAGCTGTTTCGGGAAAGATCACTGCGCCACCTACAAAATGAACTATTTTGTAGGTGGCGCAGTGATCTTTCCCGAAACAGCTGTTCTTACGTCACATAATCACGTGAGTGCCCGCATCCTATTCTGATAATTTACGAAGTTAATTCAAATGTTTAGCATTAGAGGTCAGTACAAATATTCGAATCCGATTCGATCCAAAATCGGATAAAATAGATTATATATCTGATCCGAAAGTCGGATAAAACATCCAATCCGAAATTTACATTCACAGCTTTTAGGTAAAAAACTTATAAATTCCAATTCCACTCTAAAGAAATGATAACACTACGTAAAATTTATAAGTACTTGTGTACTATGATACAAAATGATTAAATAATGTTACAGCAAAATATGTCTCTTCAGTTTTTCATAACAAAATTATTATATAAGTTTCATCTAAAAATGCTTATTTTTTTTTCGTCAACCTTACAATTGGTTAACTATATATAGGAAAAATTGTATGGATCTAATAGTAGGCCGTGTTGGATGTCAGATCGAATCACAGACAATTTTGTAAATTGACGACCTCTATTTAGCATGTTGAGTTATCAGTAGCACTTTGGCTCTGTTTCTGCGTTCCTGTAATAGTTTGGTTGCGTGGCGCACCCCTGGAGTATCGAGGGGCCACACCGAGTCCACATAGGCGGAGACTCTACCAGTGGCCAGCAAGTGCCACACGTGCTCTAGTGCTACCTGCACGCGTTCCGGAGCTTGCTGTAGCACCCGGCCCAGGTGCAGCCCGCCTACGCACACACTGTCTGCTATGAGCTGACCTAGAGGAGACGCCGCCTCGTTCTCGAGGGTATTCACATCAAGCTTGTTGTCTTGGATCATATAATTAGCACCTTTAACGTGAATACAAAACAGAATTAAAATAACAAACAAAAAACTGTACACACTAATAAAATTCATCGATTTGCTTTCAGCGTAATGATACAAAAAAATTCTATCACTAACTTTTGCGCTATAAAATATAATTTTTTAACTTTTACATTACAGATTTTTACCATTTGGATTTAATATGAAAACAAATGTTACGGGAAATCACTCCGTGCGTTTCCGCTGTTACTAAATGTAACGTACCAGTAATGATGCTTTTAATTTGTTTAACTAAATATAATTCATACAGTAATAATATCAACACAAATATAATATATAAATAATAGTATATTACGTACCATGAGCTATAAGTGAAA
Organism: Pterostichus madidus; assembly: GCA_911728475.2. Lineage (NCBI taxonomy): Eukaryota > Metazoa > Arthropoda > Insecta > Coleoptera > Carabidae > Pterostichus > Pterostichus madidus. The sequence continues at coordinate 43,376 of OU452305.1, forward strand.
GTTTTTAGGTGATGAATGTAGTTTGGGAAATCGAGGCCCATAGGGTCGAGATTTCTTAAACATTCGCGACAAAAAAAACTCACTTACAGTTCGAGGTTAGTGAACTATTTTTTACAATACCTGTACAAATAGAAGGAAAATAAAAATAGGTTTCAAAATTAACAGCTGTCAAATTGTTGTCAAAATAAACAGGACCTTGATCTATAATATTTACTTACTGTCCACGGTGAATGGTACATAAATATTATAGTCCTGATGTAACCATGGAAACCAACTGTGCAATAAAAGTTCTACAGACTTAGTACAGGTATAGTGAAAAAAAGATTTTTTAAAACCAAATAATTTGGGAAATAATACGCACGGAAAAATTATTTTCCCATTTGAAATGCCTATGGCCCGCCTCTCGTAATACACCCGGTATACTATTTATGGTGAAAGTGGATTTTTTCTTAATAGCAAATAATTTGTTTTTGTTTGTGAGTATAGAATGACTCACCAATGACAATAATTCTTCCAAATGGTTTAAGTAGCTTAAAATTTTCCACATATGCCCTACACGCCTGATTATCCACAATTAAATCCAGACTTTTATTCGGTATTTGGTCCAAGTACGTGTCATATGTGAGCACATGATTTAGTGCGCCAGGCTTCACCTTTGCCACATCTGATGTGGTACCCCACGTGGTGACCTGAGGCACAGTGCGAGCAAGCTGGGCGGCCGCGGAACCCACGGCGCCGGCACATGACTGCACGAGGACATGGTGGCCGGCTTGTAACGAGCCCACCTCGAACAAGCTGCAGTGTGCTGTGAGGAAGGCCACGAAGGCAGCGGCGGCGGTTTCAAGGGATATAGAATCGGGTATATGATAGCAATTCCTAGAGGAGAGTGTGATTGTTGAACGGTGGAGTCCGCCGTTATAGTTATAGCATACTACACGATCACCTACCTGAAGTATGGAAAATAAAAAAATAAATAAATATATCATCACACCTGCCGAAGCAGATCTCGGTAAGTGATATATTTTGCGCGTGAAGTGCGGTTCCCAGCCGTCAAATCACCCCATAGATGTTAGTGGTGGGGAAGCCACAGGGGTAATTTTAAATTGGTGAAAATGTATTGAAAATTATCACCAAAAAATCTAAACGAATATTGTCGTCTATATTCGGAATAGTTTATCATATAATTGAAATAAATTATATTTGTTATACCTCAAATTGAGTAACTTTGTTTCCAACAATCCTGATAATTCCAGAACATTCAATCCCAAGAAGAAAAGGTTTTTCCTCTTTCGGAAACAGTCCCAACCTTGTATACAAATCTGCGAAGTTTACACCGCAAAAATGTACTTCTACCTCGACATCATCGTCTTCTATTTCTCTTAGAGGAAAATCGATTACCTAAAATGTAAATTGTAATCATTATAAATGTGGAAAATTTATACCGGGTGGTGTTTGGCAAGAGCGAATATTGAAATTTAATATGTTAACTAATAATGTTGTAATTTCCTGCTTCCCTAATTATTTTAAGCAAAAAAGCTTCAAATCAAACTTTTAAGGTATACAATTCTGCATCTAAATCAGTACACAAAATTAATTTTGCATACTTTGTAACGGCACAAATTAGATCTGAAAATAATGAAAATTGCCTCAAAACTATCGATAGCCATGCAATTGAAACAAAATTAAACATTTACATTTATTTTGACGGTTTTGATAAATAAAATATCAAACATTTGTTTAATTTTGTGTCAATTGCATGGCTATCGATAGTTTTGAAGCAATTTTCCTCATTGTCGGATCTAATCATACAAATTAATTTTGTATTTTGGTTTAGTTGCAGAATTTTATGTCCTAAAAGTTTTATTTGAAGCTTTCTTGCTTAAAAAAATTAGACAAGTAGGAAATTAAAATATTATGATTTTAAATGTTAAATCCCTAAGTCCACCCTTACCAAGCACCACCCGGTATACCTACTGTATCATTTTATTGTAAAACAAAATATTTTAGTACGACGCTCATGACTAAGTATTTGATGAATAATAAATAGTAAAGTAAAACTGCCCGAAATTTCAAAGTTGATAAAATCAATTATTTGTTATTTTTTAATACAAAAGAAAAATATGTTATTAATTATTTTTGAGGAATACGACAATTATAAAACACATTAATATACAATTTAGTTCGAAAATATGAAAATTAAAAACTTTACTTCTAGTGTTTCGAGTCCTCCGAATTCGGTGCAAACAACAGATTTAACCATCCGCATTTTGTTAATTAAAGTTTAAATAATTCTGAAACACAACACTTGCGGAGAATTACGAAAGGTGATCAACCTAGCGAACTTGAAACCAGCAACTGGTCCAGCTGACCACTCTAAAGATGTTTCCAGTACCTACTGCAGTGTCCAGCGCTAAACTCTGTCATCACTTTCAAACAGACATAGGCGTACGGACGGACACACAATTTATAGATAAGGGTCATCAAGAATGCAATTAAATGACGTAGTTTGTCTCTATGTTTACATGATAAATCTATTCGGTTTTAAATAGCATTGCATTGTTATAGCTTAAATTTTAAAACAACTGCAGAATAAGAATCTTTCAAAATAACTACTCGTTTGTTTATGTAAAAATTTACAAAAAACAAGAGATTTAAAACCACGAATCAATTGGTAGATGAATGACAACTAAAAATAAAATAAAATATATCATCACGCCTTTTACTCATAACTGGGTGTGGCACTCTGCCGTCACGGCCTCCAAAGATGTTAGTGGTGGGAGAGCCACAGGGGTAACTTTAAATTGGTGAAAATGTTTGTCGGCTGTGGGGATCGAACCAGGGTTCTTAGGACCCACAGACCGACTCAATACCACTGAGCCATTACCCCATAACTATAAGTCAGAAATGTGATATGTAAATATATACCATTATTTTTTTCTTTATTATTATTATTTATGCCTCTCTGTACAACAAGAACCTAATCACAATTCCCTTAATAATAAATTAAACTGTAATTTTTCCAAAAAAATAAAGAAAAATAATTAATTATTACTCTTCTATAAGATTTGTGTTTCTTTTGAGTTTGTTACCATGTTTGTTTTCGACTATTGATGACGCAAATCAATCTCAGGTGAAATAATGCATAATGTATATGTGTATATAAATATATTATTTGTTGAGTGTTACATCACAGAGATATTTCTCATTGAAGGTTCCAGTGCCGCTGAGTTTGATCTCTTGCTGGTACTGAGACACACACGTCACCACTATCAGAGTGTCTTCATAGTCCCGGATGTCACTACGTGTACAAATACATACACAGAACAGATAGAATTATATCATTATGTACATAAAGGGTATAATATAAGCAAGGGAATTTGATCTCATGAAATAAACATTTAATCTAAATAATTAAAAAAAAGTTTCAACAATTTGTTGATTACAAATATTTTAGCAAGATCAGATATTTATATCGATAGTCATTTTTTCACAGTGAAGGGATCGGCATTTTTTTATGACATGCTATAATTTTTTTGCTCCCATTTGAAAGAGTTCTTTTTTCTCTATTTAAAAGAAAATATATTTAATTTGAAAAAAAATTTAGAAAAATCGTGTTGTATAAATGCAATTTTATTTATTTTTACCGGAAATGGATTTTAGTTGCCATAAAACTAAATAAAAACCATAGCTGTCATTCTCGAGCAGCCGTCTGTATGGTTTTTGTTTATTTCATCACTAGTATATCTATAGCAACTAAAATCCATATGCAGTAAAATTAATAAAATTGCATTTATTCAACACGATTTTTTCAAATATAGTATTATTTTATTGTGGTATGATTAAATATTATAAATAAATATATCATCACGCCTTCTATCAATTACTAGGTTTCTACCCATTAATAGGCATGGCACTCTGCCGTAACAGATCTTGGTAAGCCATCAAATCATAGCCCCCAAGGATATATTAAAAAAAAATGCCAGGTCACTGTGAAAAAATAACAATAAAACTTATTTGGTCTTACCAAAATATCGGCAATTAAACCCTCGAAAGGTTTCTTTTTCTAAATTATTTAGATTAAATGGTTATTTTAGGACAGTGGTTTTCAAACTTTTCGGAGCCATGACCTCCTTGAAAGCAAAAATCGCAAATATATTCGCACACTTTGAAAACCACTGTTTTATTATTATTATTATATTAACGTACTTGGGTGTGAATGTGACAGTAAGATAGACTGAGTACTCTAGCGGCTGTGCAGGGTTGAGGTAGCCCTTCTCCGGGTTAACTTGGAACACAATGCCGCCCTCTATACTTGCAATGTACCACGTCTGAGATGCTGTAACAATAGTTTAATCGAAAGACCATCAGGGTGTCTGTGTGGGCTTTGTTTAATGTTATTTTCATTCATGTAGATTTTTCATTTTCTGTTTTGGAAATTATGTTTATTTAATACGAGTATACTAGAAGAGATCGTGTCCGGAATACATTGGTGTATGATGAGTGTGAGATTGAGAAGAATAAATAAAATAAAATAAATATATCATCACACCTTTAACCCATTACTTGGTGTGGCACTCTACCGAAGCAGATCTCGGTAAGTGATAAGTGCGGTTAACAGACGTCAAATTACAGCCCCCAAACATGTTAGTGGAGGAAGAATGTAGTTAGATAAGTGAATAATATAAGTCAGTTGAGATGGTTTGGTCATGTGAAACGTATGTCGAATGAGAGAATGGTGAAATTGGGGGTGAAAGTTCGGGTGGATGATCTAAGAATAAACGAAGGTTTCCGAGTATGAGGAACAAACGAACTTGTATGAATGAAGTGGTGTGTCAGAATAGGAACGTTTTGCGGGATGAATCTGATGATTTAAAACAAGTGCAGGCTTCTTGATTTTAGTTTTGTTTCTAAAACAAGCGCAAAACGACACTCCCTTCCTTTTTTCTTTTTGTTTCATTTTCAGTTACTGTATTGTGTGGAATTTTCATTCCAATAGGAGCGCAGTGTATCGCTCTCTTCTTTTCTAATCTTTGTAAAATTGTTGTTAGAGAAGTAAGCGAGAGTAATTTGAGATTTTTGCGTGTATGTAATAGGAGAGATTGGATTTATGATTTTCTCATTTGATGGGATATAGCGTGATGTTATGTATGTATGTATTGGTTTAAGTTTGATTATTTTGATTGTTATTATACCTGTTTTGTTTAATAATTTAACAGTCAAGTTCTTTTCAGTACCCAAACGGACTTGTTGAAAATCTAAAGAATCCACAGACACAACAGTCAACGGGAACGCCATTGTCAATGATATTGGTATCCGCTGCAAATTTGTATCCAATATAAATGATATATTTGAACGTATTATGAAACATGTGTGTACCTGTTTGAGGTCACACTTTTGATAGATGTTTAGTATTTTGCTGATTTTAACTTGGTTGTTTTTGGAGATGGCCGTGTTTGGTAGAAATTGTCTGCTATCTTTGTACAAGATATCGGCAATCACCATCAGCATGTCCGTGTCTATCACGCATTGAATTATCACCTGAACATATTTTATGATATTATATGTAACTCTAAGCGTGAGATTTATCTACCTCTGCACAACAATTAGCAAAAACGACACACGTGTACATATTATTACTATCTGCTTCTGTACACTGATTGGCGTTACTCTTCACAGACGCAATACTAAATGGCTCAACCGTTTTCAATCCAATCACTACAGTATAACTGGCTGTATTCCTTAATACAATACGCATACTTGCCAAAATTTTGTTTGAATCACGAAGAAAGTCACTAACAGCTACTTTCATATTCCTTTCACCTCTAATACAATGTAAATCTATCTCACCGGGTTCGATATCAGCACTAACGTGGATTTTTATTATGTCTAATTCCTTTTCTGGATGGCGTAATACGAAATTTGATTCGTTTTTAACTATCTTATACTGGTTTTCAATGTAAATATTTCCAATTAAAACGCCTTCGATGTTAATAAAGTCATCAGCATCGTTTGAAAAATATTCGGGATTTAATGAAATATGAACTGATTTAGTTTCTTTAGGTTTTATATAAATTTCATGCGGTTCAATCTACAAACAAAGTATAAATATTGAAATATGTAAATCAAAATAAATAAACAATGCTTTACACTGTGTAAAATAAATAAGAAATATTGATATTATATCCTGAAATAATCATTTCATCTAAAGAAAACGTTTCGAAAGTTTATAATTTCGGATATTTTGGCAAGATCAGATATTTTTTATCGCTGGTCATTTTTTCACAATGATCTTACCAAAATCTCGCAATCATTGACCCTCAAAACGGTTTCTTTAAAATCATTTAGATGAAATTATTATTTCAGGATATAATATCAATATTCCTTATTTATATTATATTCCGTATGTATGCATCAATTCAAACAATTTTCGTCATCGTTAGGAAAATTTTAAATATATTTTTTTATTGTTGACATTCATTTGAAACCAATAACTTATTAACATATCATGTCATTGCGTTTAGTGATACTGAATTTATGATGTGAATTGTTTGATTCGATGAATATCTCTTTACCTTGAATAAGTTAAATGTTTGAGAGCTTTCTTTACCAAAATAACTTAATATTCGAAGTTTACAATTAATAGAATTATTTTCAGTCTCAAAACCAAATAAATCATAAGCAATATTAATTGAGCCTTTCAAATAATCTTCAATATTTTTCACAAACATGTGCCACACAACAGTATAAGGAATTGTACAATTATTTGTAAAAAAAATTGTTCTTGTTTCTACTGCAGAACAAATTGACCGACTTCCAAATCTATAAATAAATTTATACTTTTTAAAATCCCAAAAGATTTAAGATTTTGGTTTATTAAATAAAAAATAAAATACATATATCATCATGCCTTTTACCCCATCACTGAGTGCGGGATTCTGCCGTAGCAGATCTTGGTACGTGATATATTTATGCGCGTGAAGAGCGGTTATCAACCGTCAAATCACGGCCCCCAAAGTTGTTAGTGAAGGGGAAGCCACAGAGGTAATTTTAATGTGGTGAAAATTGTTTGTTGCCTATATAATCTAAGATAGTATTTGATTTTCATTACCTAGTTACTACTTTTACTAATATTAAAATAAATTTCAACGTTTTCTCGTAAAATGCTGGAAAATTCAAATACCTGATAGTATTTTCAGGCAATAATGAATTACTTGTATTCATTGGGAACTCAATGGGAAGCCCAGTGACTTGAATAAATACGTTTATATAAAATATTGGTAAATCTTCTACTTCAATACTAACTTCTTCCAGATAGAAGCCCCAAGTTTCAGCGTAAACTTGTAGTTCAATAATCACTGTCGATTTATTTTTAAGTTCACTTGTTTCTGGATCGATTATTACTACTATTCCATATTCAGAGAGTTGTTGCGTATATTTATCTGATAACATTAGTTTCGTAACGTTTTATAAATAAAGAATTGTATATTATGCCCCGTGCACACGAGGAAAGTTTCCTGGGAAACATTTTAGAAAGAACAAGTTAAAAAAGTTTCTTGAGAATCTGCCAGTTACTCTTTGATATGAAATAAGTAAACTACTGTGCCATAGACATGAAGTTACTTTCAACAAAAGATTTCTCGCGATAGAACTTTATTTATTTCTTCTTCTTTCTAAAATTTTCTCAAAAAACATTTCCCTTGTGCACGTGCACGGGGCATTACATATCGAACCGGAAAATGCTCCATTACAGCCGAGCACGAGTCAGGTATAAGCGCGAGGCTGGAATAAGCATCCGGCGAGGTGAGTATTTTATTTTATTTACAATCAGTTAGTAATTCATTTTATTTATACATTTTTCTGACAGATTTATAATTATTTGTTTAGTCGTTTAGTCAGCTTTAACATTAGATATTTATGATAGATGTTTATTGAATCTGTGAGTTGAGTTATCTCAAATATTTTGAAGATCTGCCGATTCCTAACTGATTGTGAATATAGTATATTTATTACCATCTGGCTTCCAGTTTAGATTAATAAGTATATCGTCTAGTTTCTTCCGATTTATGATTTTACTTGTAAAATTTCTAATTGTTATTGAGAAATTTGTTAGCACATCCATGATATTTGTTATTTCAATAGTTTTTTTGCACACTGAAACACAATAAATAATAAACTGAGTATTTTTTGGTAAATTAATGAAAAAGTAATCATCACATTGTCTGCAGGGTACGTCTCGAAATTCGATGAAATATTCGCAGATGCTAGTGTTGGAACCAAAGATGGAAGTGAGGTGTTCACATGACTTCCGGTGGCTGGCTACTTCCGCTGTGTTGACGTCATCCGCCGCTGTGAGATTCACTTCAGTCGGATAGTGGTATTCCTCATCATCAGGCATAGCAATGTTTCGTAAACTTAAATATAAATAAATACAGGCTGTTGTAGCATGCATTGACATCTGTGAGGCAAGTAAGTTAACGACGGCCATTTGCAGAGCATAAGCATTCATGTTTTAAAAACATATATATTCAGGATTAATTTTGAAATTTGTGACCCCTTTTTAATTAATATGTTCTCAGTTTTAATGAAAGGTTCTTAATATGTATATATATCATCATATGGGATGGCTAGCTCAGTGGTATGAAGTCGGCCTGTGGATCCTGAGGTCCCTGGTTCGATTCCCACAGGCGACAAATTTTCATAATTTGAAAAAGCTATCCCTGTGGCTCCTCCACCACTAACATGTTTGGGGGCCGTGATTTGACGACTGGTAACCGCACTTCACGCGCAAAATATATCACTTACCGAGATCTGCTTCAGCAGAGTGCCACACCCAGTAATGGGTAGAAGGCGTGATGATATATTTATTTATTTTATTTATATATCATCACGGCTTTTATACATTACTGGGTGTGGCACACTGTCGTACCAGACCTTGGTAAATGATATATTTATGCACGTCAAGTCCAGTCACCAAATCACGGCCCCCAAAGAGAAGTCACAGAGGTAATTTATTTTCGACTTACTAAGTGAAAATGTCACTAGGATAACATGGCAAATCGCTGGTTTCTTCAGGTTCTATCGGTTCAATGTTCATTAAATTAATGATGGTGTAATTCTTCCTTACAGTTTCCCATTCTGGGACTGACATGTGTTCGTATGTCTGTATTTGCAATTCTTGCTGTAAAATTTATTATTAGTTCGTAAGAGTGTGTCATAATTCTGATGAATCACAAACCTCTTCGCCCATCGAAAGTAAACTCTCTTTGAGTGTGTGATAGAGCGGCCACAGCACATCTACGTATCTGGCGGCACGGCAGTCTGGGTCAATGGGGATACTAATAATGACTTGGGGTGGTTTGACACGACAGGATATCTGCAATGCTAACGGTGGCTCGGGGTCCGGCAAAGCCTCTACCCCAAGGGGTACGTACACATCGTGCAGGCTTCCAGCCTGGACAAATGTCAGCGTAACCTGAACACAACGTCGACTCCAGGGAAATAAATGTCCGGTCCAGCTGGGGAATGAGATTGATACGTAGGAGCTCTGTAGACCTAAAGGAAAACTGATATGAAAAGATCAAATCAATTACCGCGGAAAGTTTAACATTACACACACTTATAACATAGCAGTTCAAATTCCACTCACCATTCATAACATATTTTGTATTGTAATAAATCAAAGTTTTACCAGATATTAACACCAAGGATTTTATATAAACTTTGGACAGCTAATTAGAGTTATTTTTACCTGCTCTGCAAATGGCCGCCGTCAACTTGCTTGCTTCAAATTAACTATCTACTGTTTAAATAAAATCCTTGATTGATATATACAAATCTCCAATGTTTATATTAAAAATTACATATTGACACATATTTTAATATTTTGAGATTAATGTTGGTACAGCTGGTATTATTACACTACACCTAACATTAAACGTCAACTTTCATACTCTAGTGAGACTATAATAACGATTCTCTTGTAAACTTTTTTAGACATATTTTGTGATCGTCTGCAAATATCTAACAGCTTCGAAGCTCGTTATACAATATAGTATCGAGTGTAAAGTATTTTAACCTGCAGGTTCGCCCCAGGCGTACGTGATTTCCAGAGGTGAATCGTTGTGTATGTAAAAGGAGCGCGAGATGGTCTCCTTGACAAAATACTCCTCGTGAATAGAGAAGATGTCTTCCTGATAATTTTCGTTGAGGATCCTAATCATGGGCTGCAGAATGTTCGCTATAATAATCACGTGACTACTCTCGTACAACATTTTCTTGTAGATCGTGTAAAACACCAGCACTGACAAAAATCTGGTAGCTACGGAGGTATCTAGCTGGTACTCCAGCCTAATGCCGCTGCCCTTGTGGCACAGCAGACCACAGTTTGCGCTAAGTTTGCAGTTACACACATCCACAAATCTGTTGATTTCAAATACGTAGCGGTACTCGTGAACACGCCAGTAGAGCGGTGCGTCGGTTTCGTTCTCCACGTACAACACGGTGCGGACATCCGAATTGCGCTTTACCAACGAGCCCATGTCCAAGAAGGAGTGAGATACACAGATGTGAGGTTTTTCCACGGCAGCGCGAATGGGGAGTGTGTACGCAGCGTAGCCGCGGTTTATTGACAGTCTGGAATACGTTCATTTCAGAAACATTGGTTTCCCATCAACTTCAATTAATATTAATATTCTATTAAAACCAAATAAATTAGGTGGCTATGAACAAAATAAGACAACAAACAATTTAAATAAAAAATATAACTCACGCCTTTTACCCATTACTGGGTGTGGCACTTTGCCGAAGCAGATCTCAGTAAGTAATATTTATGCGCGTGAAGTGCGGTTACTAGCAGTCAAATCACGGCCCCCAAATATGGTGGTGGGGGAGCCACAGGGGTAATTTTTAATTTACTGAAAATTGTTTGTTGGCTGTGGGAATCGAACCGGGGTTCTCAGGATCCACAGGCCGACTCAATATCACTGAGCCACTACCCCAATAGAAAATATTATTATTATTATATAGGTTATTTATAATAATAACACAAGAAGAAATCACAAAAGAAGTAAAACAGGTAATTAAAATATGAAGCAAATTTCAATCAATATAGAGTCATTTTGTTTTAGACACATGGTTCATTTTCAATTGTTAAATTGTTTGTTGTCTTTTTTGTTTATAGCCACCTTATTTATTTGTTTTAATATGATATGACTATTAATTTAATAGGATATTATTGTTCAAATCGTAGCACTTATAGTTCTCAAGATCCCAATAGTGCAAGATTGTTTATAGAAATAAATGGATGAATATCGTTGAAGGATTGTCGTGAGAATGAAAGATAAGAAGAGCTTGTATGAAACGCGGATAAAGTGAAAGTGACATACACAAATGTTTCGTAGATATTATCGTAGCTAGCGGGCAGTAAACACACCGTACAATCTACAGAACAATTTGGCATCAAATCAAACTTGGCAGGATTTATCAGCACTTGATCCTTGCTTCCTTTCTGACAGCCGCAGCCTTTGTCATGGATCCACTCACACATCATACAACAAAACCCATTGTTTACTACGCGAACTGTCTTTGCACAAGACTTCTTAGTGTAACTGAAGAAGAATATTATAGTTTTAAATTAATCAGTATATTAGTTTTACACAGGAAAACAAGCTTACAATAATGTAGGGAAAATTATTTCTTCAGGATAAATATGAATTTGTAGAGGAATATGGTGAATTTGAATTTCAACTTTATCCACTTGAATTGTTAAACACTGTAAGATATTTTAAAAACAACATCATCATTACAATCAGTTATTTAAAATATGTGACAGCAAAAAATATATACCGGGTGTATCAAAAAAAAAAGCGGGCCATAGGCGTTCAACATGGAAAAACAGTTTTTTTAGATAAAAATGCTTCAAATAAAAATTGAAGAGTTTAAAATTCTGTATCTAAATAAATAAACTAAATTTATTTTCTGTGTTCTGTAATGGCAGAAATTAAATATAAAAATTTACAAAATTACAATTTAATTAGTGTTAACCACATAATTAAAACAAAATAACAAACAAATGCATTAGGTTTTTCTGTTAAACTTTTCCTTGAATAATGCCATTCAATTATTTGTAATTTTTCTTCATGTCAAAAACTTTCCATTTCTAATAACTTTGTAAAAATAATATAAAATTTACATATACATCGAAAACTGACTTTTAAACATACAAAACTTCAATGTGTCAAAATATTTAAATGGGGTAAGTAACTTAGTGATATCGAGTCGGCCGATGGATTTAAGAACTCGGGTTTGATTTCCACAGCCGACAAACACTTTTCAACATATTAAAAACTACCCCTGTGGCTCCCCTTTCACTAACACCTATAAGGACCGTGATTTTACGGCTAGTAACCGCACTTCACGAGAAAAATATATCACTTACCGAGATCGGCTACGGCAGACTGTCACACCCAATAATGGATATATTTTTTTTCTATTTAAATTGGAATTTTGTAAATTTTCATAATTAATTTCTGCCATTACAAAACATCGAAAATAAATTTAGTTAATTGATTTAGATACAGAATTTTAAGCTTTACAATTTTTATTTGAAACATTTTTGTGTAAAATAATTTGGAAAATAATACACACGGAAAAACTTGTTCCCATGTTAAACGCTTACGGCCTGCTTGTCGTGATACATCGTTTAAATTTATTTTGAAAATATACGACAATAATTTGAACATAATCTATTTAATTGTATTAAAATACCTTTTCAAATATTTCATTTCTGTATTCTTCTCCGAATGAAAATATCGGACCCTCACTTAAATTTTTCTCCATAATATCTAATAAGTACAAACTGTAATTCCAAATAAAAATGTATAACAAACATTTTTAATATTTGATCAGAAAATGAAAACATACCTATATGCAAATTTATAAAGGCCAAAATTAGTAGTACCCATCTTAATAGTCACGTTAAATTCTGTCTCGGACACTGGTGAAATGATTCCTTCACTTGGAAATATCTCAATGCAGTTACTGTCAATAGGAATAAAATTCTGTATTCTGCTATAAGTATTTTTGCGCCATTCATAGGAAAATGACAGCATACTACAACAAATGTGTGTTTAGTTTCACTTTCATCAAATCGACAACACAACATTAAAAACGAGTGAGTTCCAAACCTCGTATTATAAATGGTGAAACAACCAGATACAGTTTGTTTTGAATAAACAGCACCAAGATGTAAAACCTTTTTAAGTTCATTAGAATGTTTATAAGGAATAAAAGGGCACTCTGGCATCTGGAAAATATATGTACCATTTTCAAACACATTCTTAACATATTGAATTAGATTTACCCGAAATTTTAGAAAATAAGGTTCGTAGAATAAACAATCTCCAATGATATCAATCTCTTCCATAGTATTTGTATCACATAATAAAAATATTTTATCTAAACATAATCCGTATTGCGTTGGCTCAAAATTTATTTTTATTTCGTTAACTTCATTTTCTTTCAGTTCAAAATACGCGGGAGTTAAAGAAAAATCTTTCAATTTCAATGTGAAATCTTCGGTTATATCCTACAACAATTATTAAAATATTAGAATTGTATCAAAACAAATTTCCAAATTATTCTACTAAGTGCGTTAGATAACGGCGTATAGCTAGAAAGAACCAGGTTTAATCTCAGAGAATAAGAGAAAAATAGTAAGTACTTCACTTTGTCACAACATATATAGTTTTAGAGTTGCCAACGGTCCTTTTTTGAAAAGGGCAATCCTTTTTTGAACACCTTCTGTCATTGTCCTTTTTTAAATTGAAAAAGAACATCATTTGTTTTCAAGACAAATATTACCTACGAATTTTAACATTTTGCTTTTACAAATGTATACATGTAAGAAAGTAAAAAAAGTGGAAGATGCTTTTATATTAGTTTTTCTGCGATCGTACGAAAAGTAAGTTTTTATGTACTTACAAAAAGTAATTATTTATCATACAGCATTTTACAAGTGTTTTTTTAAAAATTTCAGTCTGGTTGTGCATAAACGTTATTATTTATTATATATTATATTATATTTCTAATGCTCAGTGTTTCATTCAATTGTTATGTTCCTGTTATAATTATCTGCCTGTTAAACATAGGAGAATATATATTTATATTGCTGTTAGTTAACATTTATTTAACAATCGAAAGAAAAATTGAGCACAAAGTAAATAGTTTCGTGATAACCAAATTATGTGATTCCTTTACCACTAACATAATCGTAGACAGAAATTTAGGAAGAAAATTGAAATAAATCTTACATTAACTTCTGCATGCACCCAGTCCTCCTCGCTTAGTAAAAAGAAAATGCCATGTCCGCCACAATTCTGTACAATAAATTTCATTTCTTTAGTGCATCCATGCATCACTGAGCCACAATCAATTGTATAGTTAAACACATCGTCTTTCTCCCCAGTACTTTGAATTTCTTCAAATAATCCTTCGTCATCCTGATACATCAACCCTTTTACAAGAGGTACATCTCGCCAGCTAATCAGATTCACGTAGATGGATTGCGACCCAGGAACGTCGAACACGAGAACGTCGTTGAAACTGTCTGATAGGTTTTCAGTAATGAAACTCACAGTGAATAATACGCTAATCCCCGGAGCGATTTTTAACTGGTCGCCATGTTGTTTTACGGAGAATTTAGAGTTTTTTGATAAGATAGGATATCGGAATGTTTGGGGTATTGGTGTTATATTACGTAGACGCAAATGTTGCTGCAATTAATCAATCATATTACCACAGATAAATTTCTAAACAAGTTTATGATGCCAAAATAAAATAAAGATATTTTTTCTGAAATTGACAAGAGTGTGCCTACTTTCGTGATCAATTTTACTATGGAAAGTAGGTTTTACAAAAACAGTCAAGTAAAGTACGTATCCAAGGTTAAAACACAAATAACAGTCTGGTAAAGTACAAAATTAAACAGTTTCAGAAAAAATAGTATACATAATACGTCAGAAAAATGTTTTTACTTGACGAAGCGGTTGTTTGAAATACTAGGCCGTCAAGTAAAGTATCACTTTCCTGACTTATTATGTAATATAGTATTATTTTTCACTTGAATATAATATGTTATTTATACAGAATGTTCATTGTAAGTGGCGCATTGCTGTCTCGAGAAGTATACGAGCAACGAAGTCGGTTAAATTATAATTTTTATTTTATAACACTATTTTAATGAGCGAATCAAGAATTTTGCCAGCTAGTTGGAAAAACGAAGTAAATAATGACTAATTTTCCAACTATTTGGTTAGTTGAAAACGCACAGATTACTAACTGATTGTGAATAAAATTTGGTATGCGTCAAGGACGTCACTAGATGATAATGACCTCGGAGTGGATAACGCCCTTGGTGCATAAATTACTAATAGGTACCTCGTACAAAGTATCCTTTTCGTAGTTACTGAAAATAAGTTCGTTTGGTTCAGCAAGAAAAACTGCTTTGCGAGCATAGTTGTACTTGTGTCTGGCTCTCCTCTTTAATTCATTCCTTCTCTGATGATAATGTTCAAATTTGCTTAATTTACTGTCCTGGGACGGTGTAATTTTCAGTTGACATTTTTCATCATTCTTACATGTTCCAAGACATTCATTTTTCGCTAATTTATTCATGTTGCGTTTAGTTTCTAAACAAGCATTCTTAAAAATAAATTCATGCGGCTTCATTTTACAATCTAAAATATTACGAAGAATTCATAAAAGAAACTTATTTTAATTTTATAAACATGTAATACTTATAATTCTTTCTGTAATATGAGGCATAATGTCCTCAGTTTGAAGTAACGAATATTTTTCTACAATGTCTTCGTCAAGATCAGGATATATTTGCTGAAGTTTAAATGTGACGCCGTCTGTTTTGGGTTCCTGTTCATGAGTTAGAAATTCTGCTTGCGCTGTCATTACAAGCTTTTCAGCATAGCTCAGCTCTTGAGCTTTCTCTTTCATTTCATTATAACTCTAAATTTATATAAAATAATATAGAACAAATGTTATACTCAGATTTTTGTAAATTGTAATTCTTATCTGCATATTTAAGAGGAACTTGCCAAACAAGTATTTAATTTTATGTTTGGTTTCGGTTATAAACAAAACAACAAATTTGCAAAATTCATGAAAAATAGCATATTTAAATTTCATTAAAATCTATCGTAAATATTTCCATGATAGTATATCACTTTAAGGATTAATTTAAAATAATATGACACTAGACATGAAATTGAGGATTTCACTATTTAATTCTATATATATTTCTGCGTAGATATGCATACTTTGATCTTCAAAACAGGAGTCATGAACGCAAAAAAATCGATTAATGAAAATGCGAATTTTTTTCAAATAATAAAAAAAAAATGTAATTATGGCTCCGGTGAATAAGAAAAATAAATTGAGGATCAAAATATGCATAATTATATAAAAATACATGATGAATTAAATGGTGAAATCCCCAATTTCATATCTAGTTTCATGGACATAAGCTAGTCAGAAACTGAAGTTTTCATTGGTACAGAACGTGTGTCACAAGTTACCCTGAAAAAATATATATAAAAATATGCAATTGATAAAAAAATTTGGTGTAATAAAGATTAAAAAATTATAAACTGTAGCCAAAGTAGTATCAAAATCGTCTCGAGTGAATCCGGTTAACGATATGTCCTGTATAATAGACTGCTATTCCAAGAATAGCAAATCGATTATATGTAACATGAAAATTGAATCCTTAAATCTCATTGCAATTAATATTAAGTTTATCAGTACATCAAGTAAATAAAGAATAAGCCTCTTGGAATAGCAATGGTTCAAACAATATCCCGTTTTACTTACACACACAACTTCTGTTCCACATGTTTTTATTTGTAACTCATTTGAATTGAATTCGTGTAAATTTTCTGCAATTTTCTCTGGAAACTTTTGCTTCCCTAAAAATTCTTGAAATTCTTCTCGCAAGATGTGCGAAGTGTCCGGACATGAGACTGAATTTAAAGCTGGAATCAATGGAATTGGTTCCATGTTTTTATTATCTATGCCAATATTTTAATGCCAGTACATCTGCCACTTTGACTGACATATTTCCGATTATATTTTGGTTTTATAATCGCAGCTAACTATTTCCAAAATATAAATAATTAATAACAGTTTCGGATCGAATACTGTTATAATAATAACTAGTGTAATGATTAATTACCAAACGTAATTTGATCAATAGATAGATAACACACTACCATTTGTTGAATGTACTCCAGTATTTCTCAAAATGTTCTTATTTGGAACGATAACAACTTCACTTTAAAATGCAAATCATCTCTGAATGAGTAAAATATTAGTTGTATCGTTAATTAACTAATAATTGGGCGTTCGTTCCCGCGAAGTACTCAGATATTTGTTTTGTACTGCAGCCCTTACAATACAATCTAATAATATTTACGCACTTTTCAATATTCATGATGACAGTGACAGATTAAAATATTTAAAATCACGCTTTACGTCAGTAGCAATAAAAGAGTAGGCGAAAACTGAGGAATTATTTTTATTAATTTCAAAAAAATTACGCAATCAAAATAAAATAATCTGTATGAGATAAGATGTAGGAATATTGGCAATATTGTGATATAAAATTTGGTCCCTTAATTTCGTGCCGGACACTTTTTTATTTACAAAAGACTGATTTTACATGTTAATTGCCTATAGCAACATTTACGTGGGACACACGGTATATGTATATATAATTATAGTAGAAAAAGACGCACACTATTTTTGTATACATATATGCCATTATCAACCCTATTAATTTGTCATAGATACAATAAAAAATAAGTATTAATTGTATATTTAATGTTGACATAATTACTAAATAAACGAATACCTGTGTTTTATCATTAGAAGTAAACTTCTAGATTAACTATCAATGATTTTATTTCCATGTTTGGAACGAAAAAGAAAGCACGTCAAATATGATGCGATTATTGTTATTTACATATATTGCAACAATTAATATTGGATATGCAATGGATACTACTGTCAGAGTTCGTAAGTGTTTAAAAATATATAATTTTCAAATAAATAAATAAATAATAATAAATATATCATCACGCCTTTTACCTATTACTGGGTGTGGCACTCTACCGAAACAGATCTCGGTAAGTGATATATTTATGCGCGTGAAGTGCGGTTACTAGCCGTCAAATCACTGTCCCCAAAGATGTTAGTGTAGGGGGAGCCACAGGGGTAATTTGAATTTGGTGAAAATGTTTGTTGGCTGTGGGGATCAAACCAGGGTTCTCAGAATCTACAGACCGACTCGATACCACTGAGCCATTACCCCATAACTAAATAAATAAATAGATATGTTGTAAAGATCGGGATAGCACAATAATTAGAATGCTGGTTTTAGGAAACAAAGATCATGATTTTTCTCGTCTGGCGTTCATACATGCAACGGGTTGATTAGCAACACACATTACAGCAAAGTAAAAACGTGGCAATATAAAATAATAGTTTATTTCACAGATTATTCATAAAAAATAACGATTGTCATTAACTTTTCGATCATTAGCAGATAATGATTGAGTTACAGAATATGTGTTAAATTTGAAATTAATCCCTCCGAGATTAAAAGTGATACCTCAGTCCTCAAAGTAAATGAGAAGTAAAGTATGGCATTTACTCCCGGAAGTGCGAAAAATTAATAGTGTGTGTTCAAATAAGTCACCTTAGGGACGTAAACGAATCATTCAAATCTCGAAACATCTTTACAATACATTGTTATAGAAGTTATAGTTATATTTTCCTTGGTAAACTTTGGCGCACAAATACAAAATTAATTTGACTTACATACTTCATATGTAGTGTAGTTTTCATTACATTCTGTTTGATTTATTTGAAATTATTAACTGATCATTGAAAATATAGAGTGATGTTAGATATGTGTTATTGACTTGCAGTGTTTATAAATGAAGAAGTGAACGAAGTGGCAGATAAATCAGTTGATGTAGCCATCGACTACTTCACAAGAAACCCACTACTCGGAGTACAAGTTGAAGTGCAAAAGGTTGTGGCTTACAAGAATGACACTACTTTTCTGAATTCCAGTAAGTAACTGCACTGCAGGCATTTCACATGCAATATCATAATGTTGTAGCTTTCTGTTTGCCTAATTATTTTAAGCAAATCACTTCAAATAAAACTTTTAGAGCTTACAATTCTGCAGCTAAATTAATTTTGCATGTTGTGTAACGACACAAATAAGATTTGAAATTTATGAAAATTCCTTGAATACTATCTATCGATAGTCATGGAATTAATGCAATGTTCGTCATTTTCAGATCTAATTTGTGTCGTTACAAAGCATGAAAGATTATTTATGTATCAAGGGTGAAAACAGACATTTAATTATATTATGTAAATAAGTTATATATCAAAATGACATTTTGTAGAATCAAGTGTTCACAATAAACAAAAATTGTTATTTTATTTATGTATCCATGGGCCAAAAAGAAGTGTTTAAGCCCACTTTTTAGGGCTAAAACACATGCTTTTCAACCGGGTTGTGCATAAAATTAATTAAAGTCAAATAAAACATCACTTTCCTGACTTATTATGTAATATACTATTTTAAATGGCTGTTTATAAAACAACAACTTCACTGGTCTGTATCCAAATAATTTAATATTAATTTATACGACAAAATTGAATAAAGTTTATTATTATTATGATTAAGTGTGAAAGAATGCAAACTGTTCCAGTATGCTCCAGCTACAGCGACATGGTGAGTTCGGGCGCTCCACCACACCTGGTGTACGATACGAGCCGCGCGGGGCACATCTCCGAGACGGTGAAGTACTTGACGGCAGCACTAGGTCTCGCAACTATCAGTGCTTCGCCCGGCAACGCAGGCGATTTGCAACAATGGCGTGAACTGACAGACCAGCAGCAGACATATCTCCTGCAGGTCCGACCGCCCACCGATGTCATTGTTGATATATTGAGGCCGATGGCCATTCATCAGAAGATACCTAATGCTGCTCTCTTTCATGATGATACATTCGGTGAGGACAAGAATGTTGTTACAAGAGTGCCTGTGTCATAGTTGAGATGATGAATGCATGTAAAATCTACAGAATGTAACATAAGTAAGGTATATTGATATTATCTCCTGAAATCATCATTTAATCGAAGTAATTAAAAAAGAAAAACGTTTCGAGGGTTTCTAATTGCGAATATCAGTTATTTTTTATCGATTGTCATTTTTTCACAGGGATGGCAAAATTATATATTTTCCGCTCAAGTTGATAAACAGGTTACCAAATTATAGTTCTTGATAATGAATAATTTGAGTTTTGTTACCAAAGACAAATATGTATTTGGGGACCAAATCTATATGATTTTGTTGTTTAATTACAATTCTATATGTATTTACTTTGATAATTGGGGTGGTATCGAGTCGGCCCGTGAATTTGAGAACCTAAGTTCAATTCCCACAGCCGACGAACAATTTTCATCATATGAAAATTATCCATGTGGCTTCCTCTACGCTAACATCTTTGGGGGGAGGGGAGGGGCTGTGATTTGACGCCTGGTAACCGCTTTTCACGCACATAAATATATTACTTATCGAGCTCTGCTGCGGCAGAGTGCCACATTTAGTAATGGGTAAAGGGCGTAATGATATATTTATTTATTTTGAAATGATTCAATAACTAGTGTTTCCTAGTGCTTCAACACAAGTACAAATCTCTATTCCTCAACTTTGCTACGCGTCACACCATCTTCGTAGCTGATGCTCCGAACATCCTTCGCCAACTGACCACAGCTCGTGAGCTGGACATTGCCAACTTCTTTATCTTGGGTAACTTGACAACGGTACGCGTGGTGTTGGAAGGTGCGTGTGCTTCTGGGCTGCTCACGCGACGCTGCGCGTGGCACGTCATCACGCCCTCACGCTCCGACATCCGGTTCAAATGTCCCACGGCCAGTGTACTGATCGCCAGGCCCATGCTGGACTCCAAGGACAAGGAAAGGATGAATGTATTGAAGACGGAGTACCAACTGACGGCAAAGCCGGAGATCGTGGCGACGTTTTATTTTGATTTGGTTGTACATACTGTTGTAGCTGTCAAGTAAATATCTTAATACTTTCTTTATTATACAAAGTCCCAGTTGAGGATGTAAAGTATAAACTAATAAAACATCAAAACGGAGATATGTTTAGCCGGTACATAAAACATTGATAGCAGTTTGACATTGCTGCATCAGTTCTAAGACAAGAAATCAATGCCGTTGAGCGCATCTTCATATCTTTTTTAGTTTTCGAGTTACAGCGACTTTTAACTTTTAAAAAATTTCAACTTTGATGGCCCATATCTCGAAAACTAAAAGAGATATTAAAATGCGGTTTGAACGAGTGTATTTCTCGTGCTCCAATTAACTTATACCGAAATTTTGAAAAATTTGAAAATTTAACAATTTTTTTTTCAAAATTTTCTTTTACCCATTTTTCCAAAACTTAACGAGATAATAAAAATCTGTAAAAATCAGTAGATTCCTCGCAAAAAAATACATATGTATGTAAAATTTCAGAATGTTTACTCCACGGATGCAACTTTTAGAGCATAAAAACTAAAAATGGCCAAAATTCGTAAAAATCTTAAATCTAATTCCTTCAAAAATAATTAAAAAACAGTGATTTTTAGTTTTTTTGTAATAAAATCGTAATCTGTACGAATTTTTAGCTGAAAATTTGTATACTTATGTACTTTTACGAGAGGAATTCACTGATGCCCACAGATTTTTATTATTTCTGCAACTTTTTGAAATATGGGCAAAAGAAAATTTTGAAAAAATAGTAAAATTTTCAAATGTATCAAAATTTCTGTTTAAGTTAATTAGAGCACGCGAAATATACTCGTTCAAACCGCATTTCAATATCTGTTGTAATTTTCGAGATATAGGCATTCAAAGTTGAGCATTTCAAAAAGTCAAAAATCGCTGTAACTTGAAAAATAAAAAAGATATGAAGATAAGCTCAACGGCATTCAATTTCTCATAGTCTGAATTATATAGAACCATATTTTAATTTTTTTCGATTTTAAACTGGTTCAACCAAAAAATTCACATTTTAATGAACCGAAATTTTTGCTATTAAATTTGTATCTTTCAATATTTAGCTGTACTCTGCAACTTTATAAATTCGAAGAAACATACCATAAATTTTTCAAATTTCATATTTCATCAACAGTACTACTTATTTTATAAAGTATTTCAAACGTAGTGTCATCTACTGCATTCTTAACTGGGACAGAGTATAGACAATGATCGGTCAGTTAATACAAATTGATTTTTCTAGAAACATGATTACGAAGGGTGGATGGCCATTAGACATGCACTACCTCACCTGCGACGACTACACCGGCAATAACACTCCTCCACGTCCCGGACTTAATCTTAAAAAATACTTTGACAACGTACGAAATCTTTTCTTGTATTCAAACATTTCACTAGCACATTCTAAAATTCCAGGATATTCCATCTCCGCCCATTTATGGCACGTTTGTCTTGGACAAGAACGGCCAAAGCGCCATGCAGTTCAACATGGAAATCGTGGGGCTCTCTATTAATGGAACTATCAACAACACGGTAGAGCTGGCAACATGGGAGACTGGATATGAATACAATTTCACAATAATCAATGCCTCGATGTTGAATACCTATATCAATGATAAATTCTTTAGGGTAGTTACTGTTGAGGTAAGATTCTTCAAACATAACGTGCAGTGAGTTTTCGAGTTGAGTGTGCACCATCATCCAAAACTATCACAAACTATCAGAATCATGATTCTATCCTGGCACACTATCCACAATCATAATTTTCTTCAGTCAAATCCATCATTTATTCGTAGTGACTATTTTAGCAAAAACCGTTCATCTACGTGGACCCGAGCGCTCCCCGTGGTTTCCGCGGCTACAGCATTGACCTGATGGACGAGATCGCGCGACTGAGCGGGTTCAACTATGAAATTCGTTTAGCGTTGGATGGTACGTGGGGTTCGATGGACGCGACGGGAGAGTGGTCGGGTGTGGTACGCGAACTCCTGGACCGCAAGGCAGAGATCGGTCTCGGAGCCATGTCGGTGATGGCCGAGAGAGAGGCCGTGCTGGACTTTTCTATACCCTGCTATGATATGGTTGGCATTGGGATCATGATGAAACAGCCCGCGGCCAGTAAGACGTTGTTTAAGTTTCTCACCGTCTTGGAGAATGAGGTGTGGATTTGTATCATGATCGCCTATTTTTTTACGAGGTTGGTTATTGCTTGCATAGCTTTTATTAAAGTTTTACACGACCCTATCAGAAAATAGTATTTTTCACACTTCCGCGAGTAAATGACCTACTTCATTCTTACTTTTCGAAAACAGTAGTGCCATTTAAAAAAAATCCCGAACGGATTAAATTGACAGGTAAACAAGCATTACCTCAAAATATTTCACTATGTTTATTGTTTATGTCGTCCAAATTACCTAAAAATTTGTAAAATGCTATCATATCAAAATTAATCATTAGTTCAAAATATATGACTGGAAGTGCGAAAAATTGTATTTATACCACAGAACTAAAGTGCATTTAATCCCTTGGTATATATTATTCTTCTGTTTCAAAATAAATAAACTGATCACCATGGAAACATTCATTTTCTAATCTCTTTTTGCAATTTAGGAATTTAGTTATATACTTAAATTAATTTACTTTATACTCGTACATAAGATACTTTTAAATTTTTTATATTTCATTTGAAGTTCTTATCGATTTTTTTTTATTTAATTTTTTTTTTGTAGTTTAAAATTGTTATATTTCTGAATTTCTACAAATAGCATATAAACAAATTAAAAAGGGTTACTACAACTTTTTTCAACAATAATTTATTTCTCTCCGTAAACAGCCTGTATATATCAGGTGCTGTACAAGAATGTGTTTGTTACAGTGTATTAATGTGGCTATTTGACCGACTCTCTCCCTTCAGCTACCAGAACACGCGCCACCTTACGCACACACTATCTACCCGTGAATTCAGCTTCCGCGAGTGTCTATGGTTCTGTATCACATCGCTGACACCGCAAGGCGGGGGTGAAGCACCTCGGGGCCCCGCTGGGCGCCTTGTAGCCGCCACGTGGTGGCTCTTTGGTTTCATTATAATCGCCTCGTATACCGCTAACTTAGCCGCCTTCCTCACCGTCTCCCGACTGGAAGCCAGTGTGGAGTCGTTGGATGATTTGGCCAAGCAGTATAAGATTGCGTACGCGCCGATTCAAGGGTCCAGTGCGATGACGTATTTTCAGAGGATGGCGGCCATCGAGCACAAGTTTTATGAGTAAACATTCATTTATCATTTCATGTGTCAAAAACATACTTAAATTTACTGAAAATATAAACTAAACATTTTAATAAAGAAAAGTATAAATTTCATTAAACGTTAACGTAATTTCATGTCCTGTTACAGAATATGGCAAGACATGAGCTTGAACGACACACTTCGCGTTCACAAGCGCTCGCATCTCTCCGTGTGGGAGTACCCACTGAAAGACAAGTACTCGAAGATGTGGGCCACCATGCAACGCACCGGGCTGCCTGCAGACGAAGCCGCTGCTTTGGAACGAGTGCGAGGCTCCAGGTTCCAGGCAGCCGAGGACTTCGCCTACATCGGCGACGCCACGGATCTAAGATATCACAGAATGACTAACTGCGACCTGCGGATACTCGGGGAAGAGTTTTCTAAGAAGCCGTATGCTATAGCGATACAGAAGGGCCATCCGCTCAAAGAGCAAGTTGATAACGCGTGAGTTGAAGAAGAATGAATGTTGTGTTGAAAAAATGCTTCTTTCTCACAAATTATTCTTTTCAAAAAAATGAAAAACTAATTTTCAGACATACGTCTTACAAAGAAAATTCACAAATCCAGATCAAGTGAAAATGATGTGCCAGAAGTAATGTCTCATCAACCATAATCATAATTATAATTTAATTAATGTTAACCACGGAATTAAAACAAAATAACAAACAAATGCATTGAATTTTTTTGTGAAACCCTCTTATTTCGACCTACTCTACTTGCCCTAAAAATTTGTAAAACAAATTATTGAACACGCTGTATTTTGTTATGAGGTTTTATAAAGAAAAATAAAATGGTTGACGAGTTCATTACAGGGTAAATCTAATGAATAAATGTTAAATGCTATTCCAACATAATATATGTATGTATGTGTGTATAGGATTTTATTGATGATGAATCGTCGACAACTAACACTGCTGAAGGACAAATGGTGGACAAAAAACCCAGAAGCAGTGACGTGCGATGATGAAGCCAGCGGTATCAGCATTCAGAACATCGCGGGCGTCTTCATCGTCGTACTGGTTGGCACTACCTTCGCGGTCGTAGCACTTGTATGCTCTCACTGGCGTACAACTTACATACACAAGTATTGCGCTAAACCTAGAGTGAGAACTAGAGCTAATCCACCAACATTCAAGAAATAATAGCTTCTAGTGCTAACTTTATAACCATACTATGTTTTATAGCAAATGCAATGCAATGCAATAAAAGCAATGTATGAATTTTCACCGCTTTATCGCTCAAATGGTCAAAATGTTTGATACTAGAGTAAACAGTGCAGAAACTGAAGTGGGAATGTAACATAAAATACGCGCTCAAAAAATTTATATTCTAAAATGTTTGTTTAATTCAGCGTCAAACGGTGAAAATTAAAAATTGAAAGAAATTAAATTTAGTTTTTAATGAATAACATATGTCGTAAATACGTTTAGATACGAAAATGACATATGCCAACTTTTTTGGGATATAGATTTTAAAACAGATTTAGTGTTAATTTTTTGAATCTGACGCACTAGTAAACATTGTTTCTATCTATACTGTTCTGCCCTACACTACTTTGCACTTGTGAAATTTTCAACAAGCAGAGCTAATACTTCACTAACGATTTCTATATTTCGCTTTTTGACTTTGAAGAAAACAATGTAGTAACAGAACAAATAAAATACTTTTGGCAAACAATATCTAATATTCATGTGAGTTGTCGGTGACTAAGTACAGATATATTTGTTTATTTTGCAAGTTGTTTTCACAAAATGCATTCGTCACGTCTTATTAAATCAGTTTAACATTTAGTTTTAGTACAAGTTCCAAGAAATCATACTTGCGAACAATACTGCAACGCACTGAACACGTGGAAATGTCTTTATGTTAAAATATCAATGAAAAATACACTTTTAACCAAATTTATTTATACTTATAACTTTTTCAATGCAAATTATTATTATTTTATTTAAATTTATACACGGTGTTAATTAAAAAAAAAGAAAAATGTAGAGAATTAAATTATGTATCTAAATTAGCAATCAGATTTCATTTTTTTACATTTTATAGGGTAGATGGCTCAGTGGTATCAAGTCGACATGTGGATTTGTGAACCTCGGTTCGATTCCCACAGCTGACAAACAATTTTCACCACGGTAAAACTATCCCTGTGGCTCTTCCCCCACTAACATCTTTGAGGGCCGTGATTTGACGGCTAATAACCGTACTTTATATTATATATTTATTTTATTCCATTAATATTATCACATATTTCTAATTTATTGCTAGCATACTTTCGTATCTACATAATATATTTACACGCGTAATGTGACATACTTATCTTTATATTTTTTTATAGGGGATTCCCTTAAAATTATGATAATTCATATTTGAAAAATGCAAGACAACTTTACTATTGCAGAATAATTATGTATACGAGTTTAAAAGCACGACGCGAAGCAGAGTACTTTTAACGGTACTAGTACTTTAAAGGCACTTATACACGTGAAGCATACGCTATTTTTTATTATACCTACATTATAACTGTATAATCAAAGATCTTACAGAATTAAATTTTCTTGCTGAATATTTGAAATAATTTGATTGTTTGGATATCTTAGTTCGTATTCCAATAATTCCGGATGTTTAATGTATATCCGGAAACACCATGATAAAATTAAAACTATTTTCCAAGCACCATTTGTGGTGAACCATATAGGTAAGTATCTACTCGTTTACTTCAACATTCACAATTCTATAATTAGTGCAATATATACACGGTGAATATGAGAATATTGCGGTTAAAAAACAATTGAATAAAACTGAATGTTGCTTGTCAAAGCCGCCAAAAGAGATTAGTAAAATTGAGTAAAATGTGCAGACACTCGGTACCCTACAACAACAAAGGTAAACCGTACCAATCATGAATTATGGTACTGACAGATGTTTTAAAATAAACATTCTTTAGCCCGTCGACTTTAAAAACAAAACTGATTCTATGAATAGATCAAGTCGCAACATTCGCACCGCGAACTTCACTTCAGTGAAGGCGAGCGACGTGAAGTACTCTCACGATAATGCGCCAAAAATATTTACATCGCTAGTCCTGCGTAAAATGTCTACAAGTGTAATTGCCAAGAATCTGTCTTCTCACCGTTGTGACACTTAATTTTATCGGGTGTTGTGTACGTGTAAACATGTATTTATTTTGTGCTGACACTGACTGTACCTGCTAAGATATAGGTTATGTATTTTGCGTTTTCGGGCTTCTCCACTTGTAGAATTTACTACGTTATGATTTATTATTTTTGATAACAAACTGTGGGATTTTGATAAGAAACGAGTGATAAAAAGTGGTGATAATTAGTTGTTGATTGTGATAACGTGATAAGTGTCGGCGTTTTGTGAAAGTGGTTAAAAATGGCTAAAACTTTGCAAGTCAAGAGAAAAGTAAGTACAATGTTTCTCTTATTAGTTTGTCAAACAGAAATTATTGTAAAAACCGGCAAGAAAGTGCCTACTTTCCTCACCTATTTTAGTATGAAAAGTAGTTTTTTACCAAAACAGACAAGTATATTAGGTATCCAAGGTTACAACAAAAATAACAGTCTGGTAAAGTAGAAAACAGTTCTGACTGACAGTTTTTTTGTTGTAACTTTGAATAGGTACTCTGCTGTCAATACAATTCGTACCAAAAAATGTAAACATATTGAATTATTTACGATTAATTATTGATTAAATTAAACGATTTCAGAAAAAAAATAGTATACATAATACTTCCGAAAAGTGTTTTTACTTGATTCAGAGAATTAAAATACTCGGCCTACGGCCTCGTATTTCGAACAACAGCTTCGTCAAGTAACACATCACTCTCCTGACTTATTATGTAATATACTATTATAAGTCTAAATTTGAAAAAAACTAAATATGTAAATATTTTATTATCTATTATTGAAGTAACGTTATGTTAAAATAGTTCAGGTTGCATTTTGAGTAGTTAAAAAATAATAATTTCAATTTACTTCAATTGGTGTTAATATTTTAATGTTAATAAAATATTACAATATGCTTGGGTCATTGTCCTTTACATGCAAAATATGTAACTTGTATGAGGTCATTAGATTACCGCAGAACAGATCCAGATCAGATTAGATTATTTTTATATTAGTAACAAAGAACTTTTGTAATAAAAATGAATTAAAATTTACAAAACTATAGTTACTTAGACAACTAGTGTTAAAAATGTTACTTTTTAGACGAGTTGCCATACAATATTTCGCTTTAATACTGATTTTACTTATTATTACATTTCAAACGTCACAAATATTTATTTTATAAGTTAATTAGATAAGTTTGTTTCGTAGCAAATAATTTATTATTGCCATTAGCAACAAGCACAAAAAAAATACACGCTTTACAAAAAAGAGTAACTTTTTGCATTAAAAATGAGTAGAAAAACATATTTTATTCAGCTATCATGGAAACCAAGGTAAACAGTGCATAAAGTAATTACTTTACTCACTGCGTGTACTCACTCGCACATTTGTGTGAATTTTTCTAATAGATACAAATAATAATTTTATATAAAACAATTTTCACCACATTAAAACTACCCCTGTGGCGTCCCCTCCACTAACATCTTTGGGGGCCATGATTTGACGGCTGGGAACCGCACTATACGCGCATAAATGTATCACTGCTACGGTAGAATACTACACCCAGTAATAGGTAGAAGGCTTGATGATATATTTATTTATTTTACATAAAAATTCCACTCTTATACAACAAATCACATAAACAGAATAGTTGAAATCGCATAAAAAAAATTGATTCCACATGTACGTAATAAATTAATAAAAACAATGTATCTAAACGTTTTATTGTCGAATTTAGACCATATTTTAATATGAAATGTTTACAGAAAATAAATCATTGGCATTGGTCCACTTTGAACGTGCCATTCTTTCACAACCTTGAGTTTTTTAATAAACGCGTTTGTAAAAATACAGAGATGGTGATGCTTTGGTGAGTGAACAAGCAACCTAGAAGCTGCTGCCAACTATGCAAATGGATATTTTTTCAAATTTTTGAAAAAGAAATTGACTCGTCATTTCACATGAAGTCTTTTTTACTATAACATTAAACTGAAAGTAAATTGTTGTTTAAAATAATTCAAATTTCAATTCTTATTTTTGATATTTACTTTTCGAGTATATTATTCAGAGCTCACTCTATATTTATATAAGCATGTGATGTTGTAGTATGTTATATTTATACATATTCAAAGAGCAACTTATACTATATACATTTAATAAACGTTTAATTTTAACCTGTAGAGTAGGCGCTGAAATATTTATATGTTGCGTGTAGTTATTTGTTTCAATTATTTTTATGTGAATTTAAATTGAGTGACACGACATAATAAAATTTAATCTGTCAAGACACGTGTAATTTAATGTTGTTGAATTAAGAACATTTTCAAATATCTCGATTGTACTTTGTTATTTTGTCTCGTTTTTGAATTAAATTAACTTAATAGTTATTAGTATTGTGTATCAAGGGAAGAAAATGAGACATTTCTTCTTGAAGGTGCCGTTTCATTTCCTCTATCAGAAAATACAATTGTCAAAATTAAATAAATATATCATCACGCCGTCTACCCATTACTGGGTGTGGCACACTGCTTTAGCAGTCAAGTCACGGTCCCTAAAGATATTAGTGGTAGGGAAGCCAGAGGGGTAGTGTTACTTTTTCCATAAATTTTTGTTAAAAAAGACGACTTTTATGTTCAATATGAAAATGTATTTGTAATATTTTCTAGAATTCAACAACGCAGAAAGAGTCTTCGAAGAAAGACTTTAGCGAAAAAGAACTAAAAGGTAAGTTAAAGTAATAAATAAATATTTTTGTAAAATTGAACTATAATATTAATGTTATAGTAATCACAGTAACAACAGAAAATGTGCTTTTATAGTACTAGTACATAAGATATTATTTTTCAGTATTAGTACTATAAAAATAATATAGTACGATTTAACAACAAGTAGTACCTACCATAAAAATTATATTATAGTACGATTTAACAAAAAATATAATACGCTGCTCGTACTGAAAGTGTCTTTAATAGCCTGGACTCGCCCTGAAAATTGCCTACTCGTTCTATAAACTTTCACTTTCAGTACTTGTAACATAAATAAGTATTATATAGTTCAGTGGTCTTCAAACTTTTTAAATATTTCAGAAGAAAATGTTCTGTGACTCAATAAGTGAATTTTTTTTATTTTTTTTGGAAAAAGTTATAATTTTCTTCATCCGTAGTCTCTTAGGCACTGTGCCTATAATATCTAATGGGGAAATTGTATACCTACTAACAGTAAATGAACTACACTCCGGATATTAACGTATTCTCCTGTATGCGCCCTACCCGTACTAAAACCTAGTGGTTTGCGACCTAGTGTTTGCAGATCAATGATGTAGTTTATAACACTTTTAACTAAATCACTAAAAGCAAAAACACGAGGTGATTTTTATCTGTGTGATTTATTTAGTGTGCTGAGCTTACGATGGAACTGCGTTTGGCGTGACCACTAATCTAGCCTTATCTATAGACTCCGACCTTTAAGGAGACGTTAACTTTCCACATTAACTTAATTCTATTTTTTTACAAGTAAAATATTTTTTATTTGATTTTGTCACGTATTTTACTGTCTTCCTAATCGTTATACTAATAAGTACATAGTCTATTGTGCCAACATCTTAGAAAAAATATGGAACATATAAATGAAATACTTGTTATTCCAACAGTAAGGCATTTAAAGAAATATTTAACGCTTATCAATTTTAGTTGTAAATGTATTACAATAATGCTAAAAAAAGATCAAAACTAACGTATTAAATGTAAAATATTTCATTAAAACGATCGAAAGTATATCAATCTGTCTCAAAAAAGAAAGCCTTTTTTCTCATTATTATGCTTTCTCTCTTAATATTAATGCTATTTGTATCAGTAAGAGCTACCTACGTCACGATTAATTAATAAATCTTTATCATTTTTTTCTCCCTTAGTAGGAACTTTAAAACAAAATAAAAAAAAAACAGGGAAAAATTATTTTTGTAAAATTCAAATAAAAAATAATGAAATTTTTGTGAAATAGCGTATTTAATTTAATCTTCATTTTAACAGAATAAATATCAATAGCAAATGTTATCCATTCGATTATAATTTTGTCAATGGTCGCACAATTTTTTTTTCTGTACCATCAACGATTTGTAAACTTTGGTTTTATGTTTCCATAAAATGCATATTTATAATGTCTTACTCATATTATATGGAGGTCTAAACTTTTTATTTCTATAATTAAAATCTGCAATTAACTCAAGCGATGATTAACAAGACCAGCTGTTTGAAATGCATCACACTTGTATGTGTTTATGAAGTGTTTCATCCAGCCTCCAATTTTGACTCGACCTGCCAAAACTGCTAAGTATTTCAATAGTTATTTATGTATTCAGGACATAATGAAAATATTATAGTACTGAGGAAATGTTTAAAACTGGACGCGAAGCGGAGAGCTTTAAGGCTCAATCTATACTTATTTAAATACACACAAATTTCATCCGTGGGATAGAAAATATAAGTAATTGTCGATATCGGCAACTGAAAGTTGTTTATATTTGTCATCGTGGGATTGGGCTTTAAAATTTCCCAAGTGTTATAATGTTGATTATGCGCGTGGTACATACAACGTTTTGTTTTATTTTGGTCCTCGAAATTAAAGGATTCAGTTGTTTCTATGCACGTAACATACATAAATTGTTGAGAACGAAAAAAATGAATTCATTGTCAAATAAAAATGGAAGGTATCGATAATTATTCCAAAGAAACATGATATGAATTTAAGTCTGCACAGGGAACATCAGTATCACGAGCTTTATGAAAAACAATAAATCACGATTTTCATTTGTTTGAGTAGTTGTTGTTTGGCAACATTATACGCCCTCGGGTTATAATAGCCAAATGACTCCCGCTTTTGAGGGCTAATAAACAAGTTTATGATGCCAAAATAAAATAAATATGTTTCCTTTACGTACTTACTAATTAAAATTTGAAACAACATATTAAAAACGAATAAAGTACACAGTCAGCTAAACGATAATTTAATCAAAACAATTCAGCAAAAATAGTTGACAAAATTCATAATTAAAAATGCATCAACAGCAATCAGCAGTTTCTGTAAAACATAAGCGCAACACTGCGCATAATCGATCGAAGCAGTCCATGGTTTCAAGTGAATTTCTTGTGTTTCTCGATGGCAGTGTGCTGTGGTCGCGGACACTTGTTTCTCGCAAGCTTTTGTTTCTTATAAACAATCGGCGGCGCACAAAAAAGCAATATTTTAAATTGAACTTATAGTTCGTGGTTCTTTTTTGATTGTGCGATTGTCAAGTGTCGAATTGGGATATGCATGAAGGTACGTTTGTTTGTAAACACAAACTTTTTTCTTCTTGCATTTTTAAGAAATACTTCAGATGTATTTATTGTACTGATAGGGCTTAACTACGTTCTGATATGCATTAGTGTCTTCTAAGAATGACCATTTATTATTCTACTTTTAATTGATCCAAATCATTTTAAGAAAAGTATGAGATTTGTTTTGCGAATGATTTACCAATCTTTTATATATTAAATATTAGCTATTCTTCTAAACAATGTATACAAATTTTTAGGTAACTTGGGCAATATAAACAAAGTGAAATATTTTGAGGTTTATTTGTTACTACGGTAATACTTTTTTACCTGTCAATTTAATTCCGGCGGGATTAAATTTCAAACGTAATACGTCTGGGATTAAAAGTGACACTTCAGTCTTAGAAATGGAAAAATATAGTAGGTCAATTACTCTTGGAAGTGCGAAAATAATTTTTATCTCTGTAATATTCGTGTGCAACACGTAATGAAAGCATTTTTATTTCACTATTTGATTGATATATTTTGGCTTCGCCGTAGTGCATCAAACTTCAAATTCATGAAAAAAATAATTATTTATAAAGTTGTAGATCCCGTGTAGTAAATAAATTTACCAACAAACATTTTACAAAAGATCAATAACATTATAACATACCATATCAGAAAACTATTGAAATACTATTAGTAACATCAAATTGAAAGATTCCATGCATAGAGGAGACCTTGACGTTAATATTTAATGCAAACAGACATTGATGCAACGAATTCATATTTCACGAGACCTAATATAAAATCGAACAGAACATAATTATTATCAATACACAACAACGATATTGTATTTGGAAAATACCTATATGATATAAATTACAAATCAATTATATGTTTGTATTGACTGATGTTGATGACTTGTTATGTTTTAGTTCGTTCATTCAATTAAAATATATACCGTGTGTAAAATCAGTCATTTGTAAATAAAGTGTCTGGCTAAAAATCACAATTTTGTGAATATCCCTGCATCTTATTTAATACAGATTATTCTATTTTGAAAGCATTATTTAATGAAATTAATTAAAATAATTACTAATTTTTCGTCTACTATTTTATTGCAACTGACGTAAAATGCTTGCAAGTACTTATCGCACTGAAAGTTATGGTTACCATAATTTCACTTAATAGCAATAAAAGAATAGGTGAAAAATTGGAAATTGTTTTAATTAATTTGATTAAATTACGTTATAAAATTGAAATAATCTTTATTAATATAAGCTATGGAGATATTGGTAGTATTGTGTCCCACAGTTTTCGGCCGGACACTTTTTATTTACAAAAGACTCATTTTATATATGGTCAACTGTCTATACAAACATTTCCGTGGGACACACGGTATATAACAGTGGCAAAGCAAGAGAAAGCAATCGTAGCAATCTGCACCCCACGCAAATAATATCGTTCCATTACTTCTCGGATTATTTTACAAGAAAAAAATTTCAAATAAAAGCTGTAGAGAATTTGAATTTTGATGAACGATGATGGACCCTGAATGTATCGATCAAAAGATGCTTTTATTACGTGTTATACAGACACAAACGAACAGAAGTATCAAAAATTGTGTTCGAATGATTCTCTATTGTTTTTTTTTCTAAAAATCAATAGAAATTTATCGTGTTAGGTATCAAATTAAAGGTTTTGAAGATAGATGTCCAAGAGAATAGACAAAAATTGTAACCGTCAAT
This sequence comes from Pterostichus madidus, assembly GCA_911728475.2. Lineage (NCBI taxonomy): Eukaryota > Metazoa > Arthropoda > Insecta > Coleoptera > Carabidae > Pterostichus > Pterostichus madidus. Next base: position 77,994 of record OU452305.1, read on the forward strand.
TGTTTTTATCTAAAAGTTATTGCAAATATAAGTTTTCCCAATTCTACCGAAAGATTTCCAATTACTGAGTGTGGCACTGGGGCCGTAGCAAATCTCGGTAACTGATGCATTTATGCGCGTGAAGTGCGGTTACCAGCCATCAAATCACGGCCCCCAAAGATATCAAATCCACAAGCTGATTCGATACCAATCTGTTTATAACATATGATATATGTAATATGAGTAATTTGTTGATTAGTGTAACCTTGACCGCTGCTACCCGGTTGTCGGGGTCGCACGTTGGGTTGTAGTCGTGTCAGGCGCCGCGCCACACGACACAGCGGCACCCCGGCCGCCCACATTACCTCCTTATCGTCAAACAACTTTAATTCATCACAAGTTTCATCATTTTTATTTTGTGGTCACTGAGTACAGAGTATGAGATATATTTCGAAGTAGTCATGAGAGCAATACACTTTTCAAGAATTTGAAGCTTGTGCACAATGTCGGAGATAAAATATTAGTTTGGCAGATGGCGAAATTTCGATAGAGTTGGACAAAGCAATTTTTGATTTAAAATGATTAATATGAAAAAAATTTAAGTATTTAAAATGACATAACTCGATACAAAAAATTAATTAATTAATATCTAATTTAAGATTATTGGAAATAGAACGAAACGTTACTCTTATATTTCGTGCTTTTAACTAATATCAGGAAAACCATCCTGTTTTTTTTCTTTTCTTTTGTGTTTTATTTGACACATCGTAACCCAATCATCGCTAGTTGGCGTAGGCGCGGTCCCAGGGGTAGGTAATTGCTTTGTTTGACCTTGGTTGTTAATTATTGACTTTCCCGTGTTTTCATCTCCTATCATTTCATGATATTTCACACAAAATGTTAAATTTTATGATATTGACCCTACATAATACATTTACTTCTTCCTTATACGTATTAATAAATCTGATACTGAATTGAATGAAAATATTCTTAAAATTCTAAAATGATAAGAGAGCGTTTTGTGTAGTTTTCATTGTCTTATTTTTTAATAGTAAACAGATTGTTTTGTTAATTATTACATTTTAAGTTTTGCTGTTAACTTAAGAATATTTCGTAAAATAGGGGTGTGAGAATAATAATAACAAAACTACGACCAAATATGTATGACTGATAATTGCATTCAAGAAGAAATAAATATTTGAACCAAAGACATAAATGATAAGCATAGTTAATGGTATCATTTGTTTTAATCAGTTTTTTTGTTGACTTCGTAAACTACACAAGCTTTTGATTAAATTAGTTGTTACATTAGTAAGACTATTTAACGATGTTTTTGTTTTTCCAAAGAAATGCATCGGTTACTAGATATTTAATGAAAATAGCGATTTTTTTTCAAATAATTTAATTCAAAAATAATTGTTTTTTTATGTCTTTTTAATGATATTTTTATAATTTTCCACTAGTGAAATTAATAAGTGATAATTCTTCACTGTAATTAAATCTCCTTCGTTACCAATCAAATAAATACAATTTCTATAAATATCAATTAAAAATAATATATCGAAATGTCAAATTCTTAGATTGAGAACTGCTCTACAGAAGAAATTTTTATTAAAATTCAATTGACATGAATTTCAATTCATTGTAACGGAAATAGGGAACACAGCTCGTGCTGCGCTCTTCCTATATTTCCTTTTCCATAACAACTCATTATTCTTGTCAAAATATTATCCGCAATTATATACCACTTATGACAAGTAATTAAATACATATTTTTTAATTGTTGAACTAATATTAGTCATATTTATTACCTAATAAATAGATAAAAAAACAAAGCAAGCTTGGTAAGAAAAAAAATGTGTTATGGAAATATTTAATTTCAAATGAAAAAAAATGTTAACTGTGTTATCTCAAAAATAGGCGGCTGAAAAAATATATTTATGTAAATAGGATTTCAGCATCCACAACTTTTCTCTCTATCTACTACAATTTAAGAATTAAAATGATTGAAAACAAAAATCCTATTGGCACATATTTGTTCATATCTAGATACTTGTACTTTTTTTGGAACAGCAAACATTGTCCTAGTAATATCTAATTTAAATGAAGTAACGGTTGTAGTTTCCGAATATTCAAATTGTGGCTCTTGGTCAGAGATATCCTGTATATTTTGTTTTGTCACACAATACAATAGAAAATTAATTCCAATTACACAGATTCTACAGCTTATAGCGATATCTAATCACTCAGACGCGCCATTATGATTTATATTCCTTGCACGACAGTTATAAATTTTAGTTAGATTTATGACAAGTGGTAGATCATCAGTCACATTGTATTATATCAAATGTACAAAGTGTAATCTTGAGTTTTGACATTGGCTAACCAAACCTTATAATGGAACCAAATAAAATCAAACTTGGCAATAGTAACTCGTAGCAAAGTCATGAAAATTGCATGTTGGTCGGCAATCAAGTCACAGTCACAGGTCGTCGTGACCTTCAACCTGCAAGTCCGGGGAATCGATATCAGCTATTGTTTGTTTACTGCAACACAAGAAACTTATACTTGCTAACTGCCATTAGATGTAACCTATGACGCCGTAACTTTTCCGCTTTGTTCTCACTCACAAACTTTAGGTATACGTAGCTATTGAAAAACTATTCAAATAATACAAAAAAGTTGGATACTACTATTACCCTCAATTAATGAAACTTTACTTCTTTCGTATCTTTTCTAATCTTTGTAGATTCGTTGTTAGGAGTAAGTGTGAGTAATTTGAGATGTTTTATGTATATGTTATGTACATCGCAGAAAAATGAATGGAATGATTGAAGGTTTGTTGTGTGATAAATGATTTCGAGTGTAATAAATAAATGAGTTTATATGGAGTAATCTATGAATGTGGTTAAAGTGAGGGTGGTGTGTGCGAATGAGAATGTTTGATGAGGGCTGATTATTTGATGAATGTAATGAGTAATTTAAGGATTCGTGCTACCCCATTTGATGGGATATAGCTTGAAGATATGTATGTATGTTTCTTTTATAATCCTCGGAAACATGAACGGCTGAGGTATATGCAGATAAGACATCGTGTCCGGAATACATTGGTGTAAGATTGAATGTTAGAAAAGTGAGAAGGTACAGGAACAGGAACATACAGGGTGATTCATAACGTAATAAATGGATAGATATGATTGAACGAAATATGAAACTAGCGTGATCTTAGAAATCTTTGCCTAAAGCTATGATATTTATGTTGTAGATTTACGAACGGCGTTCGACTTGCTGGATCGCAACCGCGACGGCCGGGTGACAGTGCCAGAGCTGCAGTTCATGCTACAGAACCTCGGCATCGAGCTGCAAGATGAGTTCCTGCAGGACCTCATCAAGGATGCCACCAAAACTGGTAACTACTATAACATATTGTCTCGTAGATCAGAATATTATTGAGTTAATATACATACTTCAAGTGCACTACATGAATGTACAAGAGACAGCTTCTTATTCGACAAAGATCCAAATAAGTAGTTTATGGTTTGTTCAGTTTCTCTGACAGTTGAAGACATTTAATGAAAAAGAACTTGCGTTAAATTTCCTCAAAAATAAGTTCGGTGAAGCTAGTATAAATTTAAGTCACAATTTTTAAATTTCACATTAATTGTAATATTTTATTCAATGAAAATTTAATAACAAAATTGAATTGTCTGGAGTTATAGTAAGCTATTAATAAAATAAAAGAGTGTATAACAGTCAAAGAAATAAAAATAATTCGTATTATGAAAAGTACTACAGTTTCTTCAACAGGGGTAGAACGCGTTTCTCGACTTTCAAATTATTGCATTCTAAAATAAAGAACAAACTGGGCACAGTAAAGGTTGCAAAATTAGTTTTTCTATTCAGAATACTAAATAATTAATCTATGTAGTTTTAATATTTTTAATTTATATTTTTTTTATGATTACTGTTGATATGAACAATTTGCTTTATTTGTATTTGTTACATTTATTATGTCAAATTAACATTTTGTTGAATCTTTTCAATTATCATTGTTATATTGTTGAAAATTTGAATAATTTTACTATCAATAAAGAGTACAAAAAAACAAGAATTTTAATATGCGACTCTAAAAAGAAAAATTAATCTAAATTAAACAATGATTTTTTTCACACTCTGTCTTTGAATATTACAGCCTCGTAACGAGAAGTCACGTCTGATTATCATGCAGTAAATAATGACAGAGAACCTACCTGCATGATTTGTATCATAATATCATCTGAAATAAACAAAACATCGTAGAAAAACTTTTCTAAACTCATTTCTAAACAGTTTACAATTATAATGTTAACATGATACCAGACATTGCTGCTAAAGAACTCTTCCCGTGAAATAACAAAGAAGTAAAATTAAAATGTTGATAAATAAAGGAAATTCAAAACTTTATTAATACAATCAAATTCCATAAAGTTTCGTATTTGCTGCCAGCTGCTAAAATACGATTTAGTAATTTTAATAAACCCTTAAAAATAATTATAGCTTTTAATAATAAACTTTTCAACAAATTAAAAAGAATTCTTACAAAATGATTTAACTTATGGCACAACAAAATATTCGTGTTAATTAATAATATAGTACAACCCAAACTCAAAAATATGTATTTTTTTCGGTACATCAAAATCAGAAAACAATTTATAGATATCTCGAAACAATAAAATTAAATTGAAGTGTTCAGTTTTAGTTTGGGTTTTAACCATTTAATTTTCATTATATTCTTTTTATTTTTATTTTTTTTAGAATTACCTTTTTTATTATTTGCTGGGGTAAAATGAGTAATATTTAAAAAATTAAGCATAGTTGTATCTGAATACTGATTTCTCCTTATATGATTAAAATCGGAAGATTTTTTCTTTTTCGAATTTGTTTTTACTTGTTCAATATTTTCATCTAGTGAATGATTTTCTTCAGACTTTGGTAAAATTGTCTTTTTATTTGTAATAACTGGCGTGAGTATTAAAAATGGAGGTTTACTATTTCTAACATTAGTTTTCAAATTTGGAAGACACAAAGTAGACGATTTATTTTCTGTGTTCAAATTAATATCAAATGGTTTTACTATATTCATTAACGAAAAGTCTTTTATATCCGATGAAGATTTTCTTGTTTCTGATGCAATCTTCTTAGTTTCTGTTTCAACTGTATTTAACTTTACGTAACACGGTGAAATCACAGCTCTGTTCTTCATTGTTGGTATCTTTGGTTTAGTAACGAAGCCATTTTGTGGTATATTTTTATTTTTTTCTTCACAACCCGATGATACATTCTCTTTGTCATAGAATGTGTTGCTATCACGACGACGAAATTTGTATCTCACTGCATTTATCAATTTATTAACTTTTATCAGGTCTAGTTTAAGTAAAAAGTTCTCTTTGTTCGGATCAAGTCCATATTTAATCACATCATATAATGAAACTACTGGTTGTGGAAGTAGTTTTATTAAGGCACTTTCTTTTATACATATTTTAGATTCAGTCCCTTCTGTTTCCCTATTTTGCTTCTTATTTAAATGAATAATATCGTTATTTGTCTTATTTTCTACTAGTTTACTTAGTTTACTCTGTTGAGTTTCTATAATAGTGTCACCACGAATTAAATGAATATATTTTTCTTCATCATTAGTAAAACTTTTCTGTAGTAAGTCATGTAACCATTCAGAATTATCACTTGATCTATAGTAACTTTCAATTATATCGGATAACATGTTTTTCCAATTAGGAATATTTATTCCGATACGATTACACACCATTGGATGAGCAAATTCAATATTCGTTGGCCACCAAGTGGGCAAAATGTCATTTCGATTTTGTTCACGGTATTTTTCAACCAAAACAAACACAACATATTCCATTTGAGAGACTGACATTTTAAAAAGAAGCGGTGGAAGCACTTTGTCACTTGTAACCATTGTGTTAACATATATACAATTACATAAAGTACGTTTTCTATAATGTTTTTATAAAAATGCGCCACACATCTAACCTTATTCTAACTGTTTCAAGCAATTTTATGACCAATAGCCAAAATCATGCGAAGCATATGGCGATGACGTCATACCACACTATCTTCAAAATTAATTCTAAATAATTATTTTTAAATATTAGGTACACTTTGTGAACTATTCTTGTTTATTTGTAATATATTTGTTGATATTTTATCCATACAAAATTATATTCTTGTTAAAATATGCGTCAGTGTTGCCAACAGTAGAATATTTAAATAACTACTTTTGAAGAAACGTACGAATTAATTTCTAAGTTTTTTTTTCGATATTTATCTTTATGTAAGATCAATAAAATGCATTTGTAATTTCTGAGAAACTCGTTCTGTATTTTCCTTTAACTTAATTAATATTTAGTTCATAGGAATTAACGACTAAAAATACTTACTTTGACTCGCGCATGGTGCATGGTACTACTATTCGCAAATATGTGAACTATATTTTACTAAATGCTATTCAAATTGTACAGAGTGATCAGAAGTAAGTATTTCAGTTGGTAATACAATTTTGGTGATCTTTTTATTTCACAGTTGGCACAATGACAGGTAAAGGCGGAAATTATATTTGACTTGTCATTTTTATAGTAAATACAAATAAGTTGAGTGACAGAAATACTTTAAATTATTACTCTGTGAGTAAAGTTTTTTATTCATTTAAATTTTCAAATGTCACTGTCAACAACAGGAAATATATTTATGTCAGTCTTACCAATTTCAAGTAATTTTTTATTGCCAATAGACTCACATACTTCTGATCTTTCTGTATAATTGTTTAGTGCATTTTATGGTGGAATTCCTTGCAAATCCATATGTTTTATAGATTAATTATTTATCACAGGATTTCATCATAAGTTTACTATATATTGTTAATATCTGGGAAAATTATCATTCTATAGCCATGTTGATATAGTGATCAAATAGTCTGACAACAACAAAAATTATTGACTTCTTAAAACTACGACAATCGATTGGTAAACCGGAAAAAATGTCTAAGTTACTAGTTGACTGAAAATATTCCTTTGTACTTGTATTATAATTGGGATGATTGACACAGGTGCCGTGCTAATGAACGAAGCTGAGTTCCTCCAGTGGATCAGCCGCATTCAGGCGCTGCGTGGAGGCGACGGAGAAGAGGGCGATGGCGAGTCAGACCCGGATGACTGCACCAAGGACTTGGTGGCGGCATTCCGTGTGTTCGATCGCGATCGTAACGGCTACATCACCAAGGATGAGCTCCGGTCCGCTATGGACATGATCGGCGAGTCTGTCACTGATCAACAGATTAACGAGCTGCTTACCATCGCTGATGTGGACCGCGATGGCAAAATCAACTATGAAGGTATATTACACAATATTCTCCCCTTTTCATTAAATGCAGCTAATGGCAACCCTTATTTTTAATTATTTTTCTATAGATTACCACCAATTCATTTATTCTGTTATTTCTATTTTACTTTTATGCATTTTTCTTTCGTCTGATGCTGTGGAGATAAATTATTGATCATATGCAGATAATGAAAAGGGATTAATATTTTTAAATTTATTATTTAAAGCAGTAAACGAAATATATTTATCTACCTACATTAGTATATTAGTAACAATGCAAGCTCAAAGAAAAATAGTAAGCTTCACAAAAAGCATACATTCATTCTTCATACAAAACTTGTCTAAAGAGTTACTAAAAACCGCACAATAGCATTAAATACCGCAAAATCATCATAAACGTGATATCCAGGGCCGGCCCTCAAATATTCCGAGCTCAAATAAAAATATCTTTAAATAAAAGTTACTTAAAGCTGTAAAAAAATATACAGTGGGGGCTCCGCCTACTAGGACGGGTTACACCCAAAAAAATGAGTTAGCACATACATAAATACAAAATGCCCTCGGGATCTTGGCATAATCTCCAAAGGTGCCGTAATAGGTCGCACATTAGGCGACCCCCCAACGACGAACAAACGCGGCGACGAACGAAAAAAAGCTAAAAAGTGTATTGTGTACCTGAAAAAGAGTTTGTATTTTGAGTGTACCTATAGTTTGATGTTTATATGGAGAAAATCTATTAAAGGAAAAGCAAGCGAAGTAGGGGTATCTCTTTGTGTGAGACCATTACTTTCCGGGGCCAGAGTGACAGACAAGGTTGCTCAACGTGTGAACCACGTCAGAGGCCAAGTCATCCCCAGAGGCTTGACACCTAGACGTCGTCGCCAAGGATTAAATATAATAATTATTACAAAAAAGTATTAATTCTAAATTATTATTAAAAATATAAAGTTGACTGAAATATGAAAATCATGTTCATTAAACTACGTTAACAAAAATAAATCAAATATAGTCCGATTCTCAAAAAAGTTTTAGGTAATCCTGAGTTTTGGATTAGCTAATCGTATGTTATGGGGTAGATGGCACTATGGTATTGAATCGGCCTGTGAATTTGAGAACTTCGGTTCGATTTCCACATCCGACAAACAATTTTCAGTATATTTATTTATTTGATTTACTAATCGTATTCTAGCACGAATTTTAAAATTTATTCCAAAATACTTTCCAAAAACCAAATGGTTACAGTTAATTTAAGTTAAATAAAATATTGTTAAATGAATTGAAATTTTATATTTTTCTTGCATCCCTACATAAAATAATGAAAAATATTTTAAATTTGTGAAACTGTTCAATAATTCAAAACAGAAATAATAATACATATTAAAAGTTTAGCAAATTATTTTTCTAAAAATTACTTTATTATTTATTATTTATTTTTCAGTCTAATTTTGAACATCTAATCCAAATCACTTCTCGAAAACCAAACAGTAACCAGATTATATTAGCGTTTATTTAAACTTTTATGAGAACATGGTTTAATTTAATTTGAGTACCTAATTTGGCTGTAATAGTTTGTTTTATGTCAGATATGACTCATTTTTGTATCAAATACAAACTTTAAAACTCCATATAAAAACCAGACTAACTTAAGTTGATTTAAATTCGCGTAAACCGAACCGAACCCGAAAAAAAATCGAGAAACTTTCTTCATTCATCAAAAAATTAAAATGTGTGTTTTATAGTTAAATAGCGAAATGTTTTTTAAAATATACAACAAATAAATTGAATATTACGCGTGTTACCGTTTTAAAAATATTAAAACCTGCAAAAATATATTGTTTTGTAAATAGGTTCCTTGTAGATATTAGGCCCTTGAGAGCCCTTTAAAGCTCCAAAAAGTCTGTAGATCTACATACGACTGTAGAAGGCTTCTGTAAGACCGCTAAGGAACCGTGAGATTCTTCTTCTGTCGGTGGAAAATAATCGAGATCACCAAACTACTTTGTACAGACTATACTTGTCGAAAAACATATTTAAACAAATATACGGCTGTATCATGTAACACGTCTTTAATAATAAGCGATGTCGATAAATTTAAGTAGCTTTGACAACACCGGTTTTGTCTTGACGTTTGTCAAATTTGTATTTATATGAATAAAAATTTGACAAACGTCACAACAAAACCGATGTTGTCAAAGCTAAAAAAAAATATCGACGTCGCTTATTATTAACGATGTGTTACATGATACAGCCGATAATCTCTTAGCAGATGATCTGCCGCGAATTAAAAACGTCCGGTAGCTAATTAACAAAAGTTTATTTAAAATTAAACGAACGATAAACAAGAATGATTGAAATTTAAATGTGCACAGGAAAGTATCGCCCGATTTTATTTAAATTTTCGGATATTCAACGCACGCCCCAACTAACTACAAGTGGATGCAATATGTGCCTTGAAAATAAAGAAAACATAGCTTTAAATGTGATTTTACCCTGTGTTTTTTAATTTAAAAGTCTCAAAAAATATATTATTGACTTGTCGACAAGTATTTTCGTTTCCGGTTGTATTATTATTATTATTCTTAAAAGATTAAATTAGCAAATTGTTTAAATATACAAACACGACACAGGTTAAGAATCACATTTAATAAGTGTGAAATATTTAATTATTTTTACAACAGAGATAGAGAAGAGAAGGCACATATATAGTTACTGACCTTTGCTTCTGTAAGTTCATGTGAACCTGAAACAAAAGAAAAAAATAGATGAGTACATTCAAAAACAATAAATAAACAAAATGAACCTACCATTTAGAAGGCTTTAGGGCATCATCAGCAACTGCCAACAGAAATCAGCAACCATCTTTGGACACAACACTTATCATAAACACTGAACAGGCCATTGATTTCACTCACAAATTTTATACTCGGATTTGAATCACGAACTTAATTTTCACTCGAATTTTAACCGCGCACTTTATTTAATGCATTCGAGGTTTAAATCCCGCAGTTACACGTGGCCACCGACTACAAATACTCGCGTAAACGGCTATATTTGTTGAGCGCTGTTAGATGTTGAAATGTCTGAACAGACTGGTCGACTACCATTTGAGCAAACCAAAAGCCAATACTAAAGTATATAAATTATAAAATAATAATATACTTGATATACGGAGAATACTGTTCTTAATATAATATTCTTTAAATTAATCAATTTTACAACATTGAATTAATAAAATGAAATATAATAATGTCGGAACACCTGTACCTGTTATAACAAGTATCAAAAACTATATTTTTGGATCCAATATATCGAAAATGTTAGAATATCTAAATTTACTATTGACTATTTTGTTATAAATTACAATAAATTTACCCAAAACTCTCAACAACTCATGGCCTCGTCGATATTAAATTATAGAAACAAACACGTTCACTCTAGCAAATTTATTGTTTGAGCAGACACAATTCTTTAATAAATTAATGTAAAATGATGAACATATATTAAAAACCAATAAACTTATCCATTTAAATGCAAATATTTATCCTAAATTGAACTATTAGAATGCAATATTTTAATGTTAATATATATCAATGTATGTAACAAAATGTTGATGCATTATAAATATAAAAAACTATATTTCCAGATGAAATTTATATCAAAATACGTAGAATAATGTCTATACTTAAGAAATACACTATATTTTATGATTATTTATTGATATTTTTATACAGAAATACAAATTTTCACTGAACAAAACTCGCTATTATTAAACAACTCGTATAAACATTTGAATAACGGCACAGCGCATGCGTAGCAATGTTAAGGCAGATTACCAGTGCGCATCAAACTGTTTTATAGTTTATTTTCATATATAAAAATATTATTTATTGAAAAAGATGTATTTTTGAATGAAAAATAGTTTTTAAATTAAGTGTTTATAAATTTTAGGTTCATTTACTAGTTTTTGACGTATAAAAATGTAAAAATAAATATGTACACACGATTTTTGATTTAGATATTTGAACGTGAAGTATTAAGTTTAATTTTAATTATGTTTGTTTCAGAATTTGCAAGGTTGCTACTGTAAAGAAGATGTTTTGAAGAGAGGATCATAAAAGGAAACTTTATTTAGTAATTTACTTTTGAATCAGTTTGTCACGAATATTTTGAGTTTTTCTTGTGCAGGAATAATATTTTATTACAATTTAGATACATCATTTGTGCCTTACAGAAAATACTTTTGCAATTTATCCAAAATTTGTTTTTAAGTTAGGTACTTTGACGAAATACTACGTTCGTATTATAATAATGTACTGAAATGTTTAATTGGTAAATTTGTATTTAGTATTTATTTGCGGATGTTCTTATCAACTTGTCTGTAATTCTATGTTAAAATACAGGCGTGTATTAAATAACAAATATTGTTATATTGTTTTAAATAGATTTATAATATTTAGCGATATATTTAAAGTTAGTGTGGTACACTTGTATATATTATTTTATGTATGGAAAGTTGTATTAATGATTAGATTTTATTACACTGAAAGCAAAACATAATGATTTAAAATTTTGTAATATTGTAACAAGAGTTATAGTTGAATGAAACATAATTGATTTTGAATGAAATACATCAAACAAAATTGCAATAAATTAAACTCCAGTGATTTTCCAGGATCCATTTCTTGTGATTAGCAATATTCTTTGTGCACGGAGGCGGATCTAGGATTTTTTAACGGGGGTGACTTAAATATAAAATAAATAAACAGAAACAATACAAATATAAGAAATATATGCTACGCATCACCCATCTACATCTATCTCGTAATTGCATTGTTGCGCTGTCTGTACACATCCCATAGCCCTGGACCACAAGGAGGACGCCGGAGTCTCCGTAGCAGGAGTTGCGGCCTCCCTCCGATCGGAGACTTCATGCTGGCCACACATATACGACGATTATAGTCTTAGAAAAGTCGATTTTTTTTGGAAAATTCATCTCTCGCAGACTATATCTCAAAAACTAAACAAGATATAAAAATACGCTCAATGGCATTAAATTCCCCATGACCGAATTGAATAAGCAAACTTTTTAGTTCATTTGAAGCCACTCTGGTACAGTTGACGAGTGGGATAAATATCTTGAAAACAGGGGGTTGTATCGAAAAATGTATCAAATAAAGGTTGTTAAAAATAAATTCAAATATTTTATTTGAAACTTTTTTTGATAAAGGATACCGTTTAAAATATAAACGTTCATATATTTTACCCGTATTTTGTAATTAAAAATTAATTATAATTCAGAAACTAAAATAGCTATGAATCTAAGCACTTCGCCATTTTATTTAAATTGACTAATCAACGAATTTCAGTAAAAAGAAATTACGAAAAAAAAAATTCGTATCTAACAGAAAAAATACTTGAAAAAAATAATTCTCACCGAATTTTGGCTGAAGCCTACTGATACTAGATCCTGTTAAACAGAAACTAGATTAGTTTTTCATAAGCAGCATGAAATTATCACTTACCGAGATCTGCTTCGGCAGAGTGCCATACCCAGTAATGGGTAGTAGGCGTGATGATATATTTATTTATTTTTTTTATACTTAATATTTTCATACTTTTGGAAAACAACCAAATTATTTGTTAAACTATTAAAAATGTTGCTTGCATCAATGCAGAAAAGCAGTCCGAATTACAATATGAGAGAATCAACATATAGTGCAATTAGAAATACTGCTATGGCAAAGTGCCAGGTTCAGTACTGAGTAGAAAGTGTGATGATATATTTATTAAATTTCGAATAAGTTCTAGCAATTGTGAAACAATCTGGGTATTGTAGCCACCTCACCTGATATTAACTATGTGTATGTCCAAGTACCTACTGTAGATTTACAGATATAATTGTTTTATTATGTTCTTTAATGATAAAATAGTATTTATATTTTAATCCATTGTATTGTTTAATCAATCATTTGACAACAATAAAATGACAATAGCTTTAATGATTTGCAAAATTACACAAATAGACAAATAAATAAGAACAAGTTAAGAATTGTATAAATTTCATAATCTGGAATGTTAGTGTGCTTTGATAAAAAAAGAATAATAATAATAATAAAATATATATATATAGTTTGACATGTATAAAAATATTAGAATAAAAATATTGTGGTATATATAAGAAGTGGCCTTTCATTGACATTATATAATTCATATTCATCAGGTTATGGGCCCAGGAGCACGCAATAATTAAGAAAGTTGTTTATAAATAAATATAATAAGAAAAGATAAATAATGTCAATACTTCAAAATTTACCACAATTAACACCAGAAAATTTTCAGAATTGGAAATTTAGAATAAAAATATTATTAGAAGAAAGAGGTGTTTCAGAAGTTATAAATAAATGTTTTGAAGAAATTACAGATGAATTGTTGAAAAAGCAATTTAAAGAAAAAGATGCCAAAGCAAAATCTGTTATAGTCCAATGTGTTACAGATAAACATATAGATTATTTGAAAGATGCAAAAACAGCAAAAGAAATGATGGAGACGTTGCAAAACATTTTTGAAAGGAAAAGTGTATTTAATAAATTACATTTAAAAAGAAAATTATTGTCATTGAAATGTGGAGTTAACGAAAAGTTAGAGGATCATTTTTTAAAATTTGATACAATAATAAGAGAATTAGAAATAGCTGGTATGAAAATGGATGAATCAGACAAAGTATGTCATTTATTAATTACTATAAATGAAATTTATGAACAAGTTATAACTGCTCTGGAAACTATGAATACTGACTTAACGGTAGAATTTGTAAAGTCTAGATTATTAGATGCAGAATTGAAAGCAACAAATACAAATAGTGTCAATAAAGCGACCGACAATGAGACAACATTTAAAGCATTTTCCATTATATGTTATAAATGTGGTCAAAAAGGACACAAAGCCATGGACTGTCCAAAGAAAGAAAAGTTTCCAAATTTCAGGGGAAGAGGTCATTTTAATCGAGCAAATTTTAATAGAGGTCTCAATCGAGGAAATTTTAACAGAAGAAACAACTGCCATAACGAAAGAGCAAATAATGTTGAAAATAATGAGATTAATTTCATTGCATTTAATTGTAATTCTATTAAAAAGAATATATTTATTTTGGATTCTGGTTGTACAGAACATATGGTTTGTGAAGACATTGAAAAATATATGACTAAAGTGGAAGAATTAAAAAATGAAGTATGTATAAGAATTGCAAATGGTAAAAATCTTATTGCAACTAAAAGAGGAATAATAAAGGGAATATGCCAAGGAAGAAAAATTAATATTGAAGCATTAATAGTATCAGGATTGAGTAACAATTTATTATCTGCTAATAAACTAGTTAAAAATAAACACAAAATATCAATAAGCAAAAAGGGTGCAAAAATTGAAGGAAATGGTTATGAAATACATTGTGAAGAGGAAAATAGCTTATATACAATAAAATTACAGTTTGAAGAGTTAGCACACGGATTAACTGCAGATGCAAATATTTGGCATAGAAGGCTTGGTCATTTGAATAGGCATGGATTGAAACTATTAGGATTACCATGTAGTAAGGAAATATGCGATGCATGTAAAGAAGGAAAAGCTGTAAGACTTCCATTTCAAAGAAATGAAAAAAGAACAAAGCAAATTGGAGAACTCATTCATACAGATATAAGTGGACCGGTAAACCCAACAACAATGAATGGAGAAAAATATTTTCAAGTATTGGTGGATGATTATTCTCATTTTACAGTAGTAAGAATGTTAAAGAATAAAAATGAAGCAGAAGATAATATAATTAATTTCATAAAATTAATAAAAACACAACATGGACAAAGAACAAAAATAATTAGATGTGACAATGGAGGGGAATTTTCTTCAATAAAATTTAAAGAATTCTGTAAATCAAAAGGAATTGAAATTCAATATTCAGTGCCTTACTCGCCACAACAGAATGGAACAGCCGAACGCATGAATAGGACATTAATGGAGAAAACAAGAACAAAACTTATAGAAACGGGACTTCCCAAATATCTTTGGAATGAAGCAATGTTTTGTTCAGTTTATGAAATTAATAGATCTCCAACAAAAGCACTGTTAAAAGGAAAAATACCGGCAGATTATTGGTACAAAAATCAAAAAAGAGATTTATTAAAACTTAAAGTTTTTGGTTGTAAAGCTTGGGCATTAAAACTTCCAAGAGAAGATAAATTATCATCAAGAGCAAAATCTTTAAGAATGATTGGATATGGAAATGGAGGATACAGATTATGGGATCCAATTGAGAATAAAATAATTTTGTCAAGAAATGTTACGTTTGACGAAAATAATTTTAAATTTTCACATATAGAAAAAGACAAGATACAGGAAACAGAAAACTCAAATATTGAAACAAGAAATGAGGTGGAAGAAGTTAGAAATCTTAAAAACTTCGATGATGAAGAGTCTATTGAACAAGAAAACAACCAAGAAGCAGAAAATGAGTTTAAAGAGAGTACACAAACAAGAGTAGGAAGAAATACAAGGAAACCTCAATATTTAAATGAATTTGAACTTTATACTGCATTTTGTTTAATAGCAGAGACACCTGCAACTTACACTCAAGCATTAGAAATGGGAGAAGAATGGAAAAAAGCAATTGATAATGAACTTCAAGCACATGAAAAAATGAATACGTGGACACTTGTGAAGTTAATTAAAGGTAAACCTGTTATAGATACAAGATGGATTTTTAGAGAAAAGGAAGATGGAACAAAGAAGGCCAGATTAGTAGCGAAAGGATTTCAAATTAAGGAGGAGAATCCATATAATAATCAGTATTCACCTGTAGCAAGAATGAGTACTGTGAGAACTCACAAAATTGGCCAATAAGACAGTTGGATGTACCCACAGCCTTTCTAAATGGTAATTTGAAATCTGATGTTTATATAAATATTCCTGAAGGATTACCTAAAGTAAATGGTCATGTAATGAAATTAAATAGAGGTTTGTATGGCTTAAGAGAGGCTCCAAAATGTTGGAATAATCGATTTAATGAATTTGCCCACAAACACAAATTTCGAAGATCAAACCATGACTTTTGTTTATATATCCATCAAACAGCGTGGTTACTTATTTATGTTGATGATATCTTAATAAGTGGAAATGAAAAATCAATTAACTTATTTGTAAATTTATTAAAGGAAGAATTTAATGTGAAAGATTTGGGAGAAATTAAAAATTTCTTGGGTATGGAAATCTCAAGAAAACAAAATATTTTGAAAATAACTCAAATAAAACAAATTGAAAAAATGTTGAATAAATTTGGAATGTCAGAAAGTAAAGGTGCAAAAACTCCAATGGAAAGAGGATTTGAGGTAGATATAAAAGAAGAGATAGCTAATGTACCATTTCGAGAATTGATTGGAGGATTAATGTATATATCTACAATAACAAGACCAGATATTACGTTTGCTGTTTCCTATCTCAGTCAATTTCTAGAAAGGTCTACAAGAAGTTGTTGGAAACAAGCAAAAAGAACATTGAGATACTTACATCAAACTAAAGAACTTGGACTTGTATATGAAGCCAACAATTTAAAAGGAAAGATAAAAACTTTCTCAGATGCAGATTGGGCTGGTAACAAAATTGATAGAAAAAGCGTAAGTGGATGTATTGTATTTTATAATAATAATCCAGTATCGTGGTTTATGAGAAAACAAGGATGTGTTGCTTTATCTACAGCAGAAGCTGAATATATAGCAGCGGCAACATCAGCATGTGAAATAATAAATATCAGAGGTATATGTGAAGATTTTGGACAAGAACCTGAAGCGATACTAATGATAGATAACAAAGGAGCAATAGATATGTCGAAAAGTTTCGAAAATAGTAAACGTACCAAACACATAGACATAAAATATCATTATATAAAGGAATTAGTTGAAAAAGAAGTAATTAAAATTGATTACGTTAGAACAGAAAATAATGTAGCAGATATTTTGACAAAAAGTTTGTCAAAAGAAAAATTTTATAAGCTGCGCAAATTAATTAACATTGAATAATAATTTAAGTTATTTTTATGTGAGCGATTTTAACTTTCATAAATTTTAAAAGTTAAAATCGAGGAGGAGTGTTAGTGTGCTTTGATAAAAAAAGAATAATAATAATAATAAAATATATATATATAGTTTGACATGTATAAAAATATTAGAATAAAAATATTGTGGTATATATAAGAAGTGGCCTTTCATTGACATTATATAATTCATATTCATCATGGAAAAACCCATAAAGCATAATAGTTAATCAGATGGTAGTGTTTATGATAAGCGTAAGAAATTGTTAGTATAAAAGAAGGTATAATGGTTGAGAGAGAGTATATCGAACCAGTAGCAGCAGCAACAGCAACATGTCTCGAGTATTGATTGTATTAGCAGCAGTGTGTGCACTAGCATACGGTAAGTACCTAGCAATGGTGTGAAGAATAGATCATAAGAAGTTTTTTTTGTTAATAGGATCCCATATTCGTATGTCTACACCAAGTTTGGATGGGCGCATCGTTGGTGGCAAGGACACTGACATTTCCGAGTTGCCGTACCAGCTGTCGCTAGTGAAATATGGCTCGCATTACTGCGGCGCGTCCATCATCAGCCCGGACTGGGCCATCACCGCAGCACATTGCGTGTCGGGTTCCAGCGCGGCCAGCGTGTCTCTGCGCGCCGGCAGCAGCATCCGAGACAGCGGTGGCTCCGTGCACCAGGCCTCCACCATCATCGTCCACCCCACATACAACCCCCGAACCATCGACTACGATTACGCACTCATCAATGTCGCTACACCCTTCTCCATGAGCAGCAATGTGCGACCCATTGGATTGGCAGAGACCGAGCCTGCAGGCGGTGATAAAGCCATTACTTCTGGCTGGGGCGCACTTTCTTCCGGCGGTGGTTCTCCTCGCCAGCTGCAAAGTGTGGAGCTGCCCATCGTATCCCGCGACGCCTGCAACAAAAGCTACGGCGGCGGTATCACTGAGAGGATGATCTGCGCCGGTGTTGAAGGAGTGGGAGGCAAGGACGCCTGCCAGGGAGACTCTGGTGGCCCAATCGCCTCCAATGGCAAACTCGTTGGCATTGTATCTTGGGGTTACGGCTGCGCCCACCCAGACTACCCCGGCGTCTTCTCCAGCGTCTCTGCTGCACGTTCCTGGGTCCGTGAACAGACTGGTGTATAAGTTAAACTATATTATAAGTTTAATTTAAATGAAAATATACAAAAATAAAATAATATAATATTATGCAATGTATCGTTTCCTTCTGCCTTCATGGCTATTTGTTAAACGTTTCAGTCTTTATCTAAAAGCGGGGAATAAGAATCGCTGTATCAGGTGTATCAATGATAAGGGCCCCCACATTAAGGGGCCCCAATAACCAACCGACGTAAAAAATATATGTATATATTTATTATTATTTTCTTTTTGTTTGTCTAATTTTTATTTCAATTTAAATAAATAAATCAAAAATAAATTGCTGTTAAGTTGAACTACCTAAACTTACCACTTCCTTACTCAGATTTTTTTTTTAAGGGGCGAACTCTTATGGTTGTATTTAATACAGGATCCACTGAAGGTCGCCAAAAATATCTGTAATTTAAATCCAATTCGAAATCAGATTTCGGATCGAATCAGATCCGATTCAAGCGGCGGATAAAATATTGGATCCAAAAGTCGAATAAAACATCCAATCTGAAAGTCAGATAAAACATCCAATCCGGAGTTCGGATAAATCATGCAATCCGAAATTTACATTCATAGCTTATAAGTATTCACTCTGAGAAAAAAACATAAATTTCAATTCTACTCTAAAGAAATTATAACTTACGTAAAATTTATAAGTACTTATGTACTGATACAAAATTATTAAATAATGTTACAATAAAATATGTCTCTTTAGTGTTTCACAACAAAATTATTAATTAAATTTCATCTATAACGGTTATTTTTCTTTCAAATGTACAACGTTACAATTGGTTTAAATATAAATAGGAAAATAAAACAAAATTGTATTCTTGGTTGGATGTCAGATAGAATTACGGATCTCGATTCGGATTTCTGATCCGATTTCAAATCGAATTTCGGATCGGATTGGATCTCGGATTGATTCGATTCGGATCGGATCGGTTAGAAAACATTTCAAAATGTCGACCTCTAGGGCGCACCGTACAGTTATTCCTATTTATATGTAACCAATTGTAACGTTGTACATTCGAAAGAAAAATAACCTTGATAGATTAAACTAAATTAATAATACGGGGTAGGTGGATCCGAACTCAGAAAGTTTGCCTTGATCCGATTCGAAATCCGACTTCGGATCGGATTCGGATGTCAGATATATTTGCCAACGTCTACTATAATTACCTAATCGTCTGTTTAACAATTTTATTAGAAATTTGTTTATTTGAAGTGATTTAATTTATAGGAGATTCGGACACTCGGGTACAATTGACGAATGGGGTAAATATCTTGAAAATAGAGGAATTGTATTTGATTAGAAGCTTTATTTGATTAAGTGTACCGTTTAAAATATAAACGTTCATATATTTTACATGTATTTTTTAATTAAAAATGTATTATAATTCAGAAACTAAAATAGCTATGAATTTAAGGACTTCGCCATTTTATGTAGAACAGTTTTCCACAAATGTATATTTTTATTGATTTAAATTGACTAATCAATGAATTATAGTAAAAAGTAATTACAAAAAAAAATTCGTCTCTAATAGAAAAAAAACTTCAAAGAAATAATTCTCCCACCGAATTTTGGCTGAAGCCTACTAATACTAGATCCTGTTAAACAGAAATTAGATTAGTTTTTTATAAGCAGCATGAAATTTATTAATTTTACCGTAGATGAGTCAATACGATAAACACTCGTATTTCAGCTGTATTTGAGTTTGAAGACTCAAATTCATTCTTTCATTCGATACATTTTATCTGATTTTATAAGAACAATACTATATTTATTTATTATTTGAAGAGCAATTCTGGTTTTTCCAATATTAATAATCAAGAATTGAAAACAACAAAAGATTATATTTTACAAGTATTTTGATTAGATATCGTAATTATCATTATTCATTACAGGCAGATTCATAAAACGGATTAACGCTAACACCATTTTTAATATTATTAATAACTATGTTTCAAATTAAAACAGATTCAAGAATTTTATTAAATTTGATGCAAATGAATAGTGTTTAACTCAAGTTAAAATAAATTTGTTTCTCACATTGGAAAGAGAGTTACAAACGAATTAAGAAATTGTGTTAGCGCTAATGTGCTTTATGAATTTGCATGTTAAGTGATAAAAAATAATCGTATTAATCACAAGTCGTACTATTATTTGAAAAATATGTTTTACGTATGTACTTCAATTTGAAGAAAAAATCCAGGCTATGTGTTACCTGCAATTTAGAAACTGGGAAATATGAAAAAACGCATTTATTCGTATACTTTATTTATTAATAAGTACAACTTCATTATAATACATAAACAGATTAGACGCCAGAAATTTGACGAATCCAATCACGTTGAGAGGCAACATTGGTGTAGACACCGGGGTTTTCTGGGTAGGCACATCCAACCCCCCAGGACACAATACCCACGAGGGTACCATCCACAGCGAGCGGGCCACCAGAGTCACCTTGACAGGCGTCCTTACCACCTTCAGTGAGTCCAGCACACACCATGTTCTCGGTGATGTCGTAGCCGTTGTACATTTGCCTGCAAGTGTTGCGTCCAATAATGGGCACTTCGACCTTCTGCAGCTGGCTGGGAGATCCACCACCAGACTACTCACATTACAATAAATTGTTACAATATTCTTGTTAGATCAAATCAAGTTGAGAACTTACTGAGAGCGCGCCCCAGCCTGAAGTTACGGCAATTTGTCCTTCCTGCGGATCAGATTCGGACAAGTTGATGCTGTTCACGCCTGCTTGTCCAATAGGGAATGGTGTGTCCACCTTTATACAATAAAAATTTAAATTGAATAAGGTTAGGTTAATTTCGCTGTTGATTTTAAAACTAAATAACTATTCTAGTCAAGTATACTATTTAAAAAACTATAGTTTTTGCCAAATAATATCAGTCTGCCCCTTAGAATAAATGATGGTAACCTGGAGAAGTGCGTAGTCAAAGTCCAAGCCATTGCTGCCGTACTTGGGGTGCCAGACGACCTTGACAGCATCGTGTACACTACCACCCTCGCCCTCAATGCTGCTGCCAGCACGGAGAGAAAATTCACTAGCACTGGATCTAAAACATTACAACATTGTATTATAAGCTACTGAATCTCTTTCTAAAGTAGAATTTACCCATAGACACAGTGAGCGGCAGTCAAGGCCCAGTTCTCGGAGATGATGGAAGCGCCGCAAATATGCCATCCGTAACTTTGAAGAGATAACTGTAAATAAAAACATTATACTTATTATAATACATTAGTGTAGAATTTGACGAAGAAGTTATTTCGTTAGAGTGTATACCTATAATTGTGTGAAACCCACTTCCAAATATAAGCGTAGGACGACGTTTCTTTCCTTTCTTATCTTTTTAGATTCATTGTTAAGAGGAGTGTACGTGAGTGGATTGAGACTATTTGAGCATGTAGAATATATGTTGAATGATGGATTTATGAAACATGTGTTTAGGGCCGAATGATTGAATGTTATTAAAAGTTTGTTGCGTGATAAAAAATTCCGAATGTAAAATATAAATGAGCTTGTATTGAGGGGTAATATTAATGATTGACTGTTTGATAAATGATTAAAGTGTTCGTGATATCGCATTTGATGGGATATAGCGTGATGTTTTGTATGTGTGTTCTTCAGATTTGTTTGTAAATGAATTCAGTTTTATTATTACCTGGTAGGGCAAATCCTTAATATCAGCATCTTCTCCACCAACGATACGGCCTCCTAGTCTAGGCAAAGGCCTACGATTTTGCGCCCCTGTACAAAATTAGCAATAATGATTTTAATATAGATATAGTTAATGATTTATTGTTCTGATACTTAGACAATAAAATATTTTAGTTGGGCTACATTATGAAAATGAAACAGTGCTACAAGTTATTATTAATATTTATTTTTTTTGTTTCTTTTTTTATGATTACCTAAAGCGATGGCACAAATAGCAACCAACACAATCAAAACACGACACATCTTGATGTTTGGCTTAGTATAGAAAATACCTCCTTTTATATATGTAAAGATTTTTATGGAGAAATATCTAATGATTAGATATTTCTTTTTAAAAATCAATATAAAAGAATAAATTTTAATCTTTTATTATCAGATTGTTATTTCTAAAATTAATTATGATATTATTGTAAATTGTGTATAAATTGTACATATTTTAAAATATTTCAAGTGCCAGATTGCATTCAAAAGAAGTGTTATTTTTATAATAATTTGATAATTCTAACGTTAAACAAATCATTAGTTTTAATTAATCCATTATAAGAGGCTTTGCTTGGTTACGAAAAATGAGATTTTTATTTATGAATGTAGATACGTATGTACTTAACTTATTATATTTTAAGTACAATATTATATCATGTAATGTAACCAAACGACGCGACGGTTGTGATTGCATTAGCCGAGTGCAGCAACCACATGAATTCCACAAACTCTATGTATAAATCATTATCAGCTCAATTCTCTAGAGTTTAAGCTAATCTTGAATTTTGAATTAGTCAAATTAAATTAAACCATATTCTCAAAAAAGTTTCAATATAATCTAATATAATTTTGTTACCATTTGTTTTTTTTTTAATGTCAATTGGATTAACTTTTTTAAATAGCACTAGAATAAGATTAGCTAATCTAAAATTCAAGATTAGTAAAAACTTTATTGAGAATCGGGCTGTAAATTTATAAATATCAGTATGAGAAAATAATCCCGGCCTAGTCCGGCATAGTTATAATATGTATTATATATTTGAATGAAAAATAATCGTTATATAGATGAAAGTAAATTAATAATTTTGTTATTTAATAATTTTGTATCATATTACATAAGTTCTTATTAATTTTATGTAGCGTTATTATTTCTACAGAATGGAATTAGAATTTAAATAAAAAATAAATAAATATATCATCACGCCTTCTACCCATTACTGGGTGTGGCACTCTGCTGAAGCAGATCTCGGTAAGTGATATATTTTGCGCGTGAAGTGCGGTTACCAGTCGTAAAATCACGGCCCCTAAAGATGTTAGTGGTGGAGGAGCCACAGGCGTAGCTTTTGAAATTATGAAAATTGTTTGTCGCCTGTGGGAATCGAACCAGGGTTCTCAAGATCCACAGGCCGACTTCATACCACTGAGTTAGCCACCCCATGGAATTTATGTTTGCAAATTTCTGACCGATTATTTCATTTGAATTTTGAATAGAAATATTATCCGTATCTCGAATCAAGTATTTTATCCGAACTTTGGATCGAATCCGACTCGACATCCGACTTACCATTCTATTTTTTTCTCAGTATTTAAATAATATCTAATTCAATTAATTTAGTACAATATTATCACTAAATTTAGTGTATATCTTATTTATAGGGTAATTGTTTAATATCAGCATTTTGTCCTTCTGCGATCCGATGTCCGTTTTTTAATAAATAATTACTTGCCCTCTTATAAAATAAATAACATTAGTTTTACCTTTGATTGACTAATAATTCATTGGTAATATTATATTTTTATTACAGCAAACACTCCATACATGTTGCAATATTTGACTTATCATTAAACATATTCATTTTTATATATCTATTGTATTTAAAAAAATATCTTATCGGGTCTCTTCATGAACTAATCCATGGATAAAAGTCTTGTGATATAGTTAGGTAATAAAAGTTTTACAAACATGAAGGCCCTTCATATATTAAACTGAAATAGTATTTGTATAAGAAGCGGGTATATTTCTTTGACCATCACGTTTCTTTAGTGTATGGATATAAACATTTAACTTTTTAATTATTTTATGTATGTAAGTATCGATTTCTGTCAGTAGCGCTGAAGAAAATACACCAACCATCGAAACGTCCGACTGAATTCCTACCTAAGTTGTTATTTTAATTTTGGTTAATTTGATAACACTGATAAGAATGTATTGTGTTTTTAATAATTATTGTGATTTTATTATCATTAGCATAAACTCTTTGTTAATGAAATAAGTGTAAGTAATCTGAAATGATTTGCACAATTACACAAATAGACACAAGTAAATAAGAACAAGTGTTAATAATCTGGAAAAACCCATAAAGCATAATAGTTAATCAGATGGTAGTGTTTATGATAAGCGTAAGAAATTGGTAGTATAAAAGGAGGCATAATAGTTGATAGAGAGTATATCGAACCAGTAGCAGCAGCAACAGCAACATGTCTCGAGTATTGATCGTATTAGCAGCAGTGTGTGCACTAGCATACGGTAAGTACCTACCAATGCTGTGAAGAATAGATCATAAGAATTTTGTTTTGATAATAGGATCCCATATCCGTATGGTACCACGTTTGGATGGGCGCATCGTTGGTGGTAAGGACACTGACATTTCCGAGTTGCCGTACCAGCTGTCGCTAGTGAAATATGGCTCGCACTACTGCGGCGCGTCCATCATCAGCCCGGACTGGGCCATCACCGCAGCACATTGCGTGTCGGGCTCCAGCGCGTCCAGCGTGTCCCTACGCGCCGGCAGCAGCATCCGCGGCAGCAGTGGCTCCCTGCATCAGGCCTCCGCCATCATCGTCAACCCCAACTACAACCCCCGGACCATCGACTACGACTACGCACTCATCAACGTCGCTACACCCTTCTCCATGGGCAGCGACGTGCAACCCATTGAATTGGCAGAGACCGATCCTGCAGGTGGTGCTGACGCCATTACTTCTGGCTGGGGCGCACTTTCTTCCGGCGGTGGTTCTCCTCGCCAGCTGCAGAGTGTGGAGCTGCCCATCGTATCCCGCGACGCCTGCAACAAAAGCTACGGCGGCGGTATCACTAAGAGGATGATCTGCGCCGGTGTTCTAGGAGTGGGAGGCAAGGACGCCTGCCAGGGAGACTCTGGTGGCCCAATCGCCTCCAATGGCAAACTCGTTGGCATCGTATCTTGGGGCTACGGCTGCGCCCACCCAGACTACCCCGGCGTCTTCTCCAGCGTCGCTGCTGCACGTTCCTGGGTCCGTGAACAGACTGGTGTATAAATTAAACTATATTATAAGTTTAATTTTAATGAAAATATACAAAAATAAAATAATATAATACTATGTAATGTCTCATTTCCTTCTGCCTACATGCATTTTTACTAAATATCCAAGTCAATCAAGTCTGTGGGTTGTTACTTGACAATGGTGAATATACATTAAATCTAATTCAGACAATAGAATCGAAAGTTTAAGCCGTAGGCACTTGGTGCAATATTTGAAAATACACTTAATGAAATTTCACAAAATTTATTAAACAAAAAATATACCAAGATTGTTTATCGATCATCAGAAGTACTCATTGACTGAAGAATATACAAAGATGTTTGTGCGTAAATACTAATACACAATAATAAGAATTAACTGTCTTAAAACTATCCGAATGAAACAATTCTACTTAATCATTGAGTATATTTGAATCGCGTTTAAAGGGTTTCTGAATCTCAAATTCTTCTAAAAATGTCATTTTGAAACCTTTGTTTATGACATTATAAAATTTCCAAACTTTTAACGTTACAAGTGTACTTTGTTTTATTTAGATATATATTAGAATTTTTTTTTAATTTAAATGTCTTCATATGTTCATTAAATCTAATCTTAAATGATCTGCCTGCCTGTCTAATATAAATAGCGTCACAATTAATACAATTCAATTTATAAACACCACTATTATCTAATTAATCTTTACAAGTTAATTTGTTATTGACTAAAATGTTTTTGATAGTGTAATTATTATAGTAAGCTGTATAAATTTTAGATTTCTTTAGTTTACGATACTATTTATAATCTGATTTTTTTTTAAATAATCTCTGTAAATTTTGTTAAAAATTAATTTTTAGTTTTTCTTGGAAATTAACTTATCTGTGATATTCAAATTGTATCCATTATTAGCAGCTATTTGTTTAATGAATTTAAGGACTTCACCATTTTATTTAGAACAGTTTTCCACAAATGTATATTTTTATTGATTTAAATTGACTAAACAATTAATTACAATAAACAGCAATTACAAAATAATAATAATAATTTCGTCTCTAATAACAACAAAAAAATGCTTCAAATAAATAATGTAGGGAAAAACATAGTTGCAATAAATTAAATTCTAGTGATTCCTCGAATCCATTCCCTCTGGTTAGCAACATCCGCGAACACAGTGGGCCATCCTTTCTGTGCACATCCCATCGCCCACGACACGATGCCGACCTGTCTACCAGCGACCACGAGGGGGCCACCCGAGTCTCCGTAGCAAGTATTGCGCCCTCCCTCGGGCCAGCCGGCGCACATCATGCGGTCAGAGATGTCACGTTGCCCATAGACATTCCGACACTCCCCGCGGTCTACCACCGGCAGGTTTACTCTCTGTAGACGCAACACGCGGAAGTAATCCTGACCCCAGCCGGAGATGATGGCGACGTCTTCGCCGGCGGGATCGCTGTCGGCGAGCTGCACAGCATCGATGTTAGCTTGGCCGATTGGAAAGGGTGTTTCTACCTGCAGAACAAAAATTAGATTGGTTCTCAAACTGGAACATTATCTGTTACAGATCGACAATCTTTTTTGTATTATTATTTCGGCATTTTATGATGAAAATCATTATTATCTATTTCTACTTTATTTTTATGCATTTTGCCTTGTACGAAGCTGCCAATATAAATTTCTGTAACTCGATCATTAACTGTTAATGATACACCCCTATATTCTGTATCTGTATCATTATCTGTTAATGATCGATAAGTTAATTATAATTTTTATTTTTCATCGTTATTTTACAGATGATTACAATTTTGATATTCTGAGACCAGAATAATTAACCCTGGCATTTGATGTTATATTCATTGATTGTGTTTTCTAATATACGTAGCTGTTGTTATAAAAATTAATATAACTGATCACTGACAGTTCTGTAAAAAGTGTAGTTAAAAATCATATATTTTTTTTATAATGGCAGTTTTATACGAGAGTAAAATGCATAAAAGTAAAATAGAAGTAAAAATGAATGGTTACCTTAAGAAGTGCATAATCATAGTCAAACATGATGTCTTTGTTGTAATCAGGATGTACAATGTTCTCAACAACTTGGTGCAAGGAACCGCCTTCATTCCACAACACGCTTCCAACGCGGAGGCTGAGTGCACGTGCAGCAGTTCTGTACATTTCATATAATTACAAGTTTGCCTGGAAATTGGTTTCTTATTTATTACCCTTGGACGCAATGGGCGGCTGTTAAAGCCCAGTTGGTTCCGATGATGGACGCACCACAGTTTTGCCGACCATTGACTAGCAGAGCCGCCTGCAATATAAACAGAATTCATATTTTATGCAAACTGGTGATTGCTGATTATTTACCTGGTAGGGAACTTCTTCAATGTCAGCATTTTCTCCACCGATAATTCTTCCACCGAAACTTGGCTGAAGCCTACGGATACTAGATCCTGTTACATACAAATTAGATTAGTTCTTTAAAAACAGTATAAATTTGTTTAAGTTTACCATAGGTGAGCGCACATAGTGCAGTTAATACGATAAACACTTGCATTTTAGCTGTGTTTGAGTTTGTTAAATCAAATTCATCCTTTTATACAAGTATTAATATATCTTATCTGATCTTGTAGCAACAATACTCTATTGTTTGTTATTTTAAGGGAAATTCTGGTTATTCCAATATTGTTAGTTGTAAAGAATGTATGAAAAGATTACATTTTGTCACGTATTTTGATTAGGTATCATAATTACATTATTCATTGATGTGATTAAAAATCCATATACTAAAAGCGTAAGAGGTAAATAGGTTTGTTTGGATTCATCACGGTCAATTGCTCACCTCTACAGCCTAGACGGTTTGTCCGATTAATTTGAAACTTTTTTTATTTGATAGAGGCCAACTTGAAATGTGACCTTTTTATAAATTCATAATTTTATTACGCATGATGTGCGAGAAAACTTGAAAAAACATGCGTTTTTGGGGCAAAATCAACTAAGAGTGTGGAGGCTTTGAAATTTTTAAGAAGAAGATCAAACGTCACTTTGACGTTTGTCAGTGGACATGTCGCATTTTTAATTATAAATTACGTAAATATGAAATTTCTCTGAGTAGTTTTGAAATATTTTACACATATTGGGGAAATGAGGGGACGTTTTTATTATAATTACAAATTTCAAATATGTATATTTAAAAAGTAAATTTTTGACAGTTCACTGTGAAGTTGGTTTAAACGTCAAATTGACAAGTTATATAAAGTATACAGGTAAACCAAACCAAAATTGTCCTCGGTAAAAATATATAGTGAAACTAAGCAAATATTGTTCATGGCAATCTACATTAAATACAATTTTATTATTATTTATTTAAATTTATTATCAAAATTTATCGTATATGGTATAATACCAAAGTTTTGAAGGTCACGCATGTATAATTGAGATTTTTTCAATCAGTAATTGTTTTAGTTAAAGTACTTCAAAACCTATCGTGTTTGGTATCAAATAAAAGGTACTTTGAAGGGCTCGCATACAGAATTCGATTTTTTTCGATCGGCAATTGTTTTAGTTAAAGTGCTTCAAAACATATCGTGTTTGGTATCAATTGAAAGTTCTGTAGAAGGGCTCACGTACAAAATTGAATATTATTCGATCGGCAATTGTTTTAGTAAAAATGCATCAAAACCTATCGTGTTTGGTATCAAATGAAAGGTCTTTTGAAGGGCTCGCATGCAAAATTAAATATTATTCGATCGGCAATTGTTTTAGTAAGATTGCATCAAAACCTATCGTGTTTGGTATCAAATGAAAGGTCTATTGAAGGGCTCGCGTACAAAATTAAATATTATCCGATCGGCAATTGTTTTCGTAAAAGTGCATCAAAACCTATCGTGTTTGGTATCAAATGAAAGTTCTTTTAAAGGGCTCGCGTACAAAATTAAATATTATTCGATCGGCAATTGTTTCAGTAACAATGTATCAAAACCTATCGTGTTTGGTATCAATTGAAAGGTCTATTGAAGGGCTCGCGTAGAAAATTAAATATTATTCGACCGGCAATTGTTTTAGTAAAAATGCATCAAAACTTGTCGTGTTTGGTATCGAATGAAAGGTCTATTGAACGGCTTCCTTAGAAAATTAAATATTATTCGATCGGCAATTGTTTTAGTAAGAGTGCATCAAAACCTATGGTGTTTGGTATCAAATGAAAGATGTGTTGAAGGGCCCACGTACAAAATTAAATATTATTCGATCGGCAATTGTTTTAGTAAAAATAAATCAAAATCTATCGTGTTTGGTCTTTTGAAGAGCTCGCGTACAATATTCAATATTATCTGATCGGCAATAGTTTTAGTAAGAGTGCATCAAACCCTATCGTGTTTGGTATCAAATGAAAGTTCTTTTAAATGGCTCGCGTACAAAATTAAATATTATTCAATCGGCAATTGTTTTAATAAGAGTGCATTAAAACCTATCCTGTTTGGTATCAAATGAAAGGTCTATAGAAGGGCTCGCGTAGAAAATGACATATTATTCGATCGACAATTGTTTTAGTAAATTGTCTTACAGAAGTGAATCCTATTTCAGTGTCCGCGGAGCGTAGCGTGAAGGCCTGGCGAAGCCAGGCTGACCGCTAGTCCATATACTAAAAGCGTAAGAGGTAAATAGGTTTGTTTGGATTCATCACGGTCAATTGCTCACCTCTACAGCCTAGACGGTTTGTCCGATTAATTTGAAACTTTTTTTATTTGATAGAGGCCAACTTGAAATGTGACCTTTTTATAAATTCATAATTTTATTACGCATGATGTGCGAGAAAACTTGAAAAAACCTGCGTTTTTGGGGCAAAATCAACTAAGAGTGTGGAGGCTTTGAAATTTTTAAGAAGAAGATCAAACGTCACTTTGACGTTTGTCAGTGGACATGTCGCATTTTTAATTATAAATTACGTAAATATGAAATTTCTCTGAGTAGTTTTGAAATATTTTACAAATATTGGGGAAATGAGGGGACGTTTTTATTATAATTACACATTTCAACTATGTGTATTTAAAAAGTAAATTTTTAACAGTTCACTGTGAAGTTGGTTTAAACGTCAAATTGACAAGTTATATAAAGTATACAGGTAAACCAAACCAAAATTGTCCTCGGTAAAAATATATAGTGAAACTAAGCAAATATTGTTCATGGTAATCTACATTAAATACAATTTTATTATTATTTATTTAAATTTATTATTAAAATTCGAAATTTATCGTATATGGTATAATACGAAAGTTTAGAAGGTCACGCATGTAGAAATGAGATTTTTTCAATCAGTAATTGTTTTAGTGAAAGTGCTTCAAAACCTATCGTGTTTGGTATCAACTAAAAGGTCCTTTGAAGGGCTCTCATACAGAATTCAATTTTTTTCGATGGGCAATTGTTTTAGTAAGAGTGCATCAAAACTTATCGTGTTTGGTATCAAATGAAAGGTCTTTTGAAGGGCTCGCGTGCTTAATTAAATATTATTGAATCGGCAATTGTTTTAGTAAAAATGTATCAAAACCTATCGTGTTTGGTATCAAATGAAAGGTCTATTGAAGGGCTCGCGCAGAAAATTAAATATTATTCGATCGGCAATTGTTTTAGTAAAAATGCATCAAAACCTATCGTGTTTGGTATCAAATGAAAGGTCTATTGAAGGGCTCGCGTAGAAAATTAAATATTATTCGATCGGCAATTGTTTTAGTAAAAATGCATCAAAACCTATCGTGTTTGGTATCAAATGAAAGGTCTATTGAAGGGCTCGCATAGAAAATTAAATATTATTCGATCGGCAATTGTTTTAGTAAAAATGCATCAAAACCTATCGTGTTTGGTATCAAATGAAAGGTCTATTGAAGGGCTTGCGTAGAAAATTAAATATTATTCGATCGGCAATTGATTTAGTAAAAACGCATCAAAACCTATCGTGTTTGGTATCAAATGAAAGGTCTATTGAAGGCCTTGCGTAGAAAATTAAATATTATTCGATCGGCAATTGTTTTAGTAAAAACGCATCAAAACCTATCGTGTTTGGTATCAAATGAAAGGTCTATTGAAGGGCTCGCGTAGAAAATTAAATATTATTCGATCGGCAATTGTTTTAGTAAAAATGCATCAAAACCTAATAATTTGATTTATATAGTGTCAATTGTCTTACAGAAGTGAATCCTATTTCAGTGTCCGCGGAGCATAGCGTGAAGGCCTGGCAAAGCCAGGCCGATCGCTAGTAATTATACTAATCATCAAAAGATTGTCGATCTGTAACAGATAATGTTCCAGTTTGAGAACCAATCTAATTTTTGTTCTGCAGGTAGAAACACCCTTTCCAATCGGCCAAGCTAACATCGATGCTGTGCAGCTCGCCGACAGCGATCCCGCCGGCGAAGACGTCGCCATCATCTCCGGCTGGGGTCAGGATTACTTCCGCGTGTTGCGTCTACAGAGAGTAAACCTGCCGGTGGTAGACCGCGGGGAGTGTCGGAATGTCTATGGGCAACGTGACATCTCTGACCGCATGATGTGCGCCGGCTGGCCCGAGGGAGGGCGCAATACTTGCTACGGAGACTCGGGTGGCCCCCTCGTGGTCGCTGGTAGACAGGTCGGCATCGTGTCGTGGGCGATGGGATGTGCACAGAAAGGATGGCCCACTGTGTTCGCGGATGTTGCTAACCAGAGGGAATGGATTCGAGGAATCACTAGAATTTAATTTATTGCAACTATGTTTTTCCCTACATTATTTATTTGAAGCATTTTTTTGTTGTTATTAGAGACGAAATTATTATTATTATTTTGTAATTGCTGTTTATTGTAATTAATTGTTTAGTCAATTTAAATCAATAAAAATATACATTTGTGGAAAACTGTTCTAAATAAAATGGTGAAGTCCTTAAATTCATTAAACAAATAGCTGCTAATAATGGATACAATTTGAATATCACAGATAAGTTAATTTCCAAGAAAAACTAAAAATTAATTTTTAACAAAATTTACAGAGATTATTTAAAAAAAAATCAGATTATAAATAGTATCGTAAACTAAAGAAATCTAAAATTTATACAGCTTACTATAATAATTACACTATCAAAAACATTTTAGTCAATAACAAATTAACTTGTAAAGATTAATTAGATAATAGTGGTGTTTATAAATTGAATTGTATTAATTGTGACGCTATTTATATTAGACAGGCAGGCAGATCATTTAAGATTAGATTTAATGAACATATGAAGACATTTAAATTAAAAAAAAATTCTAATATATATCTAAATAAAACAAAGTACACTTGTAACGTTAAAAGTTTGGAAATTTTATAATGTCATAAACAAAGGTTTCAAAATGACATTTTTAGAAGAATTTGAGATTCAGAAACCCTTTAAACGCGATTCAAATATACTCAATGATTAAGTAGAATTGTTTCATTCGGATAGTTTTAAGACAGTTAATTCTTATTATTGTGTATTAGTATTTACGCACAAACATCTTTATATATTCTTCAGTCAATGAGTACTTCTGATGATCGATAAACAATCTTGGTATATTTTTTGTTTAATAAATTTTGTGAAATTTCATTAAGTGTATTTTCAAATATTGCACCAAGTGCCTACGGCTTAAACTTTCGATTCTATTGTCTGAATTAGATTTAATGTATATTCACCATTGTCAAGTAACAACCCACAGACTTGATTGACTTGGATATTTAGTAAAAATGCATGTAGGCAGAAGGAAATGAGACATTACATAGTATTATATTATTTTATTTTTGTATATTTTCATTAAAATTAAACTTATAATATAGTTTAATTTATACACCAGTCTGTTCACGGACCCAGGAACGTGCAGCAGCGACGCTGGAGAAGACGCCGGGGTAGTCTGGGTGGGCGCAGCCGTAGCCCCAAGATACGATGCCAACGAGTTTGCCATTGGAGGCGATTGGGCCACCAGAGTCTCCCTGGCAGGCGTCCTTGCCTCCCACTCCTAGAACACCGGCGCAGATCATCCTCTCAGTGATACCGCCGCCGTAGCTTTTGTTGCAGGCGTCGCGGGATACGATGGGCAGCTCCACACTCTGCAGCTGGCGAGGAGAACCACCGCCGGAAGAAAGTGCGCCCCAGCCAGAAGTAATGGCGTCAGCACCACCTGCAGGATCGGTCTCTGCCAATTCAATGGGTTGCACGTCGCTGCCCATGGAGAAGGGTGTAGCGACGTTGATGAGTGCGTAGTCGTAGTCGATGGTCCGGGGGTTGTAGTTGGGGTTGACGATGATGGCGGAGGCCTGATGCAGGGAGCCACTGCTGCCGCGGATGCTGCTGCCGGCGCGTAGGGACACGCTGGACGCGCTGGAGCCCGACACGCAATGTGCTGCGGTGATGGCCCAGTCCGGGCTGATGATGGACGCGCCGCAGTAGTGCGAGCCATATTTCACTAGCGACAGCTGGTACGGCAACTCGGAAATGTCAGTGTCCTTACCACCAACGATGCGCCCATCCAAACGTGGTACCATACGGATATGGGATCCTATTATCAAAACAAAATTCTTATGATCTATTCTTCACAGCATTGGTAGGTACTTACCGTATGCTAGTGCACACACTGCTGCTAATACGATCAATACTCGAGACATGTTGCTGTTGCTGCTGCTACTGGTTCGATATACTCTCTATCAACTATTATGCCTCCTTTTATACTACCAATTTCTTACGCTTATCATAAACACTACCATCTGATTAACTATTATGCTTTATGGGTTTTTCCAGATTATTAACACTTGTTCTTATTTACTTGTGTCTATTTGTGTAATTGTGCAAATCATTTCAGATTACTTACACTTATTTCATTAACAAAGAGTTTATGCTAATGATAATAAAATCACAATAATTATTAAAAACACAATACATTCTTATCAGTGTTATCAAATTAACCAAAATTAAAATAACAACTTAGGTAGGAATTCAGTCGGACGTTTCGATGGTTGGTGTATTTTCTTCAGCGCTACTGACAGAAATCGATACTTACATACATAAAATAATTAAAAAGTTAAATGTTTATATCCATACACTAAAGAAACGTGATGGTCAAAGAAATATACCCGCTTCTTATACAAATACTATTTCAGTTTAATATATGAAGGGCCTTCATGTTTGTAAAACTTTTATTACCTAACTATATCACAAGACTTTTATCCATGGATTAGTTCATGAAGAGACCCGATAAGATATTTTTTTAAATACAATAGATATATAAAAATGAATATGTTTAATGATAAGTCAAATATTGCAACATGTATGGAGTGTTTGCTGTAATAAAAATATAATATTACCAATGAATTATTAGTCAATCAAAGGTAAAACTAATGTTATTTATTTTATAAGAGGGCAAGTAATTATTTATTAAAAAACGGACATCGGATCGCAGAAGGACAAAATGCTGATATTAAACAATTACCCTATAAATAAGATATACACTAAATTTAGTGATAATATTGTACTAAATTAATTGAATTAAATATTATTTAAATACTGAGAAAAAAATAGAATGGTAAGTCGGATGTCGAGTCGGATTCGATCCAAAGTTCGGATAAAATACTTGATTCGAGATACGGATAAAATTTCTATTCAAAATTCAAATGAAATAATCGGTCAGAAATTTGCAAACATAAATTCCATGGGGTGGCTAACTCAGTGGTATGAAGTCGGCCTGTGGATCTTGAGAACCCTGGTTCGATTCCCACAGGCGACAAACAATTTTCATAATTTCAAAAGCTACGCCTGTGGCTCCTCTACCACTAACATCTTTAGGGGCCGTGATTTGATGACTGGTAACCGCACTTCACGCGCAAAATATATCACTTACCGAGATCTGCTTCAGCAGAGTGCCACACCCAGTAATGGGTAGAAGGCGTGATGATATATTTATTTATTATATATATATATATATATATATATATATATATATATATATATATATATATATATATATATATATATATATATATATTGTCTATAAAATAATCCAAATTTCTAATAAATATGTTATACAGACGATATAAGTAATATAGTGGACGTCGGAAAATGTGTTTGACATCCGAATCCGATTCGAAGTCGGATTTTTAATCGGATGGGATCAGAACTTTCTCGGATCGGATCCGATCTAAATGTCGGATAAAATACTAATCCTAAACTCGAATAAAATATCCGATCCGAAATTTACATTCATAGGTTTTCTGGGTGTGACATTCTGCTGTAGTAGATTTCGATAAGTGATATATTTTGCGCGTGAAGTACGATTACCAGCCGTCAAATCACGGCCTCCAAATATGTGTGTGGTGGGGGACCCAGAGGGGTAACTTAAATGTGGTGAAAATTGTTTGGCTGCTGTAGAAATCGAACTTGGGTTCTCATATCCACAGTCCGACTTGATACCATTAAGCCACCTACCCCATATTATTAATTTAGTTTCATCTGTAATGGTTATTTTACTTTCGAATATACAACGTTACAATTAATTATATATAAATAGACATAACTATACGGGTTTAATGGTGCGCTCTAGAGGTCAACATCTTCGAAAATTTTTATAACCGATCCAATCCAACTCGATTAATTCCGAGATCCGGTTTGATCCGAAATCCGAATCGAGATCTGTAATTCGATCTGACATCCGACCAAGTTTACTATTTTGTCCTATTTTCCTATTTATATTTAACCAATTATAACGTTGTACATTCGAAAGAAAAATAACCGTTATAGATGAAACTTAATTAACAATTTTGTTGTGAAAAATTAAAGAGATATATTTTA
The DNA here is from genome assembly GCA_911728475.2 of Pterostichus madidus. NCBI lineage: Eukaryota > Metazoa > Arthropoda > Insecta > Coleoptera > Carabidae > Pterostichus > Pterostichus madidus. Next base: position 114,404 of record OU452305.1, read on the forward strand.
TTGTAACATTATTTAATAATTTTGTATCAGTACATAAGTACTTATAAATTTTACATAGGGTTATTATTTCTTTAGAGTAGAATTGGAATTTATATGTTTTTTAGTCTGAGTGGATACATAAAAGCTGTGAATGTAAATTTCTGTTTGCATGATTTATCCGAATTCCGGATTGGATGTTTTATCTAACTTTCGGATTGGATGTTTTATTTGACTTTAACTATTATGTTTTATGTGTTTTTCCAGATTATGAAATTTATACAATTCTTAGCACTTGTTCTTATTTATTTGTCTGTTTGTGTAATTTTGCAGGTCATAAAAGCTATTGACACTTTATTGTTGTCAAATGAGTGATTTTATCAGTTCATTGAAGTATGGAACATTAAACAATACAATGGATTAAAAAATAATTACTATTTATCATTGAAGAACTTAATAAAACAATTATATCTGTAAATCTACAATAAGTACGTGGACTTAGATGATATCAGGTGAGGTGGTCACAATACCCAGATTGTTTCACAATTACTAGAATTTATTTTAAATTTAAATAAATATATACCAGCCGTCAAATCACGGCTCTCAAGGATGTTAGAAAATTACTTTTCGAGTATAGGAATCAAACCCGGGTTTTAAATTCACAGACCGACTCGATGCAACTGAGCCACCTATCCAAAAAAATTATAACATTGAATTATATTAAATTATTCTTCATAATGGACAGTTGTAGAAGCTTTGCTATTTAGTATATCTGAGTGGTTCTAATTCCACTATAAGCTGCAGGTTCTCTCATATTGTAATTGGGATTCCTTTTCTGCACTGAAGCAAGTAACATTTTTAATAATTTAACAAATAATTTAGTTGTTTTTCAAAAAGTATTAAAATGTTTTAAATATTTAATAAATAAATTAATAATTACTAATAAATCTTGATACAGAAATGTATATTTAATTTGAGCAAAATACAAAGTCATTACAGACTGCTTATCTTCACGTTTCATTGATAGTTATCTCTTTTTTTATATTTCAAGTATTATTGATCTAATTATATAGTTTATCTACTATTATATATCAGTACACTCTTTTGTTATTATAGTTTTCTTCAATTAACAATAATAAATTTTATGTTATCAAACATCTTAAATTAGGTACTTAATTAATTAATACGTGAATCTTTTGCAATAAGCTTATTAATTGTACGTCATTTTTTTATATGCTACGATTTAATATTAATGCTATAAAAGCGGCAAACATGAGAAAAAAGTAAAGTATATGACACGAAGGATATATTTACTTGTCTTACATTGACTTGCAAAATAATTACGAAAATAACATTAATTGTTAGTATCCTAAACATGACTAATTGAATAATTATGAAGTTTATTACTCAACAGTTTATATTTCCAGATAAATTTTACTACATAATAATTTTTTATAAAAGGGAACTATATTAAAGGCAAATACATATTTTTGCAGCAATTCTTTATTTTTAATACTTAATATTATTACAAAATAAATGGCTGGTTGCACTTGACATGGATACTCTTCCCAGGTTCATGATTTAGTAGAATCTGTACAGAAAAATCAGCAATATAAATAAAAATACAAAACGAAAAAATAATATAAAAATATATGTAAATAAGTCAGCTGTCAACAGGTAATCACATACATTCATAACCCAATGCTCTTTAAAGAGTTCATCATTTGAAAAGACATATATTTTTAAAATTAAACTTTATAACCAATCTAAATTGTAAATTATTTTCAAATTACTAAAAGAAAATTCATCTTATACCTGTTTTAATGACGATCTGCTAAAATTAATCCCTTTGGAGAATGTAATTCTGTAGAAGAAAATCGTGCATGAATAAAAATGCGTAACGTAACACTATCGTAATTAATTTCAATAATTAGATTTGTTATCAGTAATATTGTTGGTGATATCAAGATTATTCAAAAACACAGACCAAAATTAAATCATCATTTTCTTTTTTTATTAAAAATAATATTTCTTTGAGATACAAAACGAGACATACCTATCATCAATCGGCACTGTGTTCCTCAGTCTGTTCTGTAAAAGAAAATCATACATGAATAAAAATACGTAACATAATACTAAATGTAATTATTTATAATAATTAGCTTTATTATCAGTACTTTTGTTGGTGATATCAAGATTATTCAAAAACACAGACCAAAATTAATTCATCATTTTCATTTTATTAAAAATAATATTTTTTAAAAAAACGTGACGTACCTACATTTAATCAGCCATGTATTCCCTTGAACTGCTTGAAAGCCATTGATTTCAGGACTGCACTTAAGTTTCTATAAAAATAAAAATTTTATTACTATTTATTTCAATAATTTTTGTTGTTAATTTCTTAATAATTCAAATATTTTCTCAGACAAATGCCTCAAGTGTAATCACTAGCGAACAAACGAATTAAAACAATCCTTTTGACCAATCAGCAGTTCGGTAGAAGGTTATCATCACAGAAAATAACCAAATTTATTATAAAAAATAATAAAACAATTTTAACAAACCTTTAACAAGTCATCTCTGCAACTCCGAAGTTGGAATTGTTTTCTATCTGCAACATGGAAACAAAAATCAATTTACAATATTCTAGGGAAAAACAAAATATTTTCTTTATTTTTGTAAATTCAGATGGTAGTGCATGAATATACGTATAATCATTATTATCATACAACAGTGTCAGTATCATCATTTTATTATTAACTTAAAGGATAAATGCAGCAAAATAGTTATCAGTACAAAATTATCTTCGTTGAAAAATGTTAAAACACGTGGTCAAATCAAATATTTGAGGTTAACAGGACAAATACTATGTAAAAAAGAATAACATACCTCATGTTATACATAATTTTCGTGCTTTTGCATAAACATGGGGTGACCTTTCCACATGGTTGTTCCTCTGAAATAAAAATCATATACAAAAATTAACAATCAGCAACAAAACCTGCCCAAAGTGTAAAATTTGTCAATGTAATTTTCAGTTGGTGTTGCATGGCTTATTGAATAATCATGAGTTTTCATTATTCAGTGATTTGCTATCATCATTAAATATTAATATAATAATTTATAAACAGTTAAAGCGATCTACGCATTGCAAGAAAGCAACTAACTTTGGTTATATAAAAGTGCAGTAAATGTTAAATATATACCAAAAATATTAATGTACATTTAACAGTAACTTTACTATTATTCATAATAATATAATTGTTTTAATATATTTACCTGGTTGAACATGATGATTGCTGATACACACATCTTCGCAACTTGCGAGTTATGTAACGAATGAAACTGTCAACAGAAACAGAAACAGAAACATGAGAGATGTTAAGTCTAGAGAGAGAAAGAACTTCTTTTATACAGGAAATAGAGATAGCTATATCAGTGTTCCCAACTGTAGCAATAATTTTCCGCCTATTGAACTACAATTTATATAACAATAATTTATAACATATTGTTACTCTATTATTCTAATTCGGAATATTATTTATCAATTTGTATTCTTAAATTCTGTAATTAATATACATTTTTACTGGACTGGCAAAAATTTTAATGGTTTTTTTTAACAAATACAGTTTTATGGGACTAAAACTAATCATTTTCTGTAGAGCCATGTTGTATTTTTTTAACTTCTTTTCGCAATGATGTCATTTCTTCCACAAGTGAAATTTTATCATGCCTCGTTCGTTTAATTTGTGTTGTTAGTGTATCAAGTTCTTTTTCTAAAGTATTTATTTTTTGTAAGTATGTTTCTTTGTTTACATCTATAATCTTTTCCAATTTCTTTTCTAATGTAGAGTTATCATGTTCTAGTTTAGATATATTTTCTATAATACGAAAAATAAATCAATTTTACAAATCAGAGCTGAACAAAGTACTAACAAAATGTACCTTTTAATGCTTGTTGTTCCTTTTCAAACTGATTTTTCAAATCTAAACCTTCTTGTGTCAACGCATCAAATTCTGACTTTAATTCTTTATTCTTCTTCTTTACTTTTAATATTTCAGTTTCTAGATGTTTTATATTAAGTTCTGAATTCTTTATACTTTTCTCCAAATCTTTAATTTCTTTAATATTTGCTGTTCTAAGTTTATATGTTAAATCATCTATAGTTTTATCTTGTTTACCGGAAATATCTTCTAGTTCCGGTACTTTAGAGTTTAAAATTCGTATTTTGCTTTCCATTTCCATCGTACTTAACGCGATAAGTCGTAGTCTATCTCTTAGTTTTTCAACAAGCTCGAAAAATCTAATATTTTCTGTTGTGAATTGGGTTTCCAGATCTACTTTTTCATCTTGCAGTTCTTGGAATTTGGTTAGTAACTCAGATATTTGCATGTACGAGATTTTATTTTCATGAATATTTTTGCCTGTTTCTAATTCTAAATATTTTACTTTTTCTCGGAGGTAATGCAGTTCTTTATCTTTGATTATGTCTTGTTGTGATGCTATAAATATTGCATTTCCAATCATATTGTAATGAATGAATTTCTGTGTCTGTAGTTCAAATTGTCGTAAATAAATTTATTATAATTTCTGTACATATGAATGTTGTTTTGGCTGTGCGATGTCGGCATATCTGTAATATAAATATTAATAAATGAATAAATAGCAAAACATATTAAAGTACTTACAAGATGTTATTAACACTGATACGAATTTTGATTTTGACAAATACATAAAAATTGATTGATAAGTAAACTGACACAGTGTTGCTTAGTAATACAATATTAATTATTTTTATAACTACTAAAGGTAATTACTGATTGTATGCTTATTATAATAATTATTTAGAAAAAAAAAAACAATACAAATTAATTATAATTATTCAATTTTAATTTTTCTGCAATAACTTCAATACAGTCAAATAAAAACTCATATAACTGAAACTAGTTGTATAATTTTCTTCATTTTAAATAAAATAAATATAAATATATCATCACGCCGTTTACCTATTATTGGGTGTGGTACTGGGCCGAAGCAGATCTCGGTAAGTGATATATTTATGCGCATGAAGTACGGTTATAAGCCGTCAAATCACGGCCCCCAAAGATATTAGTGATGAAGGAGCCACAGGAGTAATTTTTAAATTGGTGAAAATGTTTGTCGGCTGTGGGGATCGAACCAGGGTTCTTAGGATCCACAGGCTCGATACCACTTAACTACTAGGTACATCATAAAATTCATTAAATATTTAATTTTGCAATACATATTTTATTTATTTTTTATTCCATATAAGTGGCACTTAATTCCAATTACAGCAGCTTATAATAAAATGAGAACCACTCAAACACACTACTTGTATTTTTTTGATATAATTTGAAGACAGAGAGATTTGAACGCACGATCTTCGGGTGTTTTTATTTAATATAAAAATAATAATAGCATTTCATTATCATCATGACGAATTTTAGAAATGATTAAGAATGCTCTCGCAATAAACATGTTAATTTTGCAGTCTAGTATGTGATGTGGCATGTCATAGCGACAGACCTAACTTTGTTCATCTTGTAATGTAACAAGTGCAAGTTGAATTTCATGCAGTGCGATTCTTTTAATTAGTCGCGTTTCGCCAAAAATTAGCATAAGTGAATGTTTCAAGTGTTATATCTCTAACTTCAACATGGAATATTTAAATTTAGAAAATCTATGCACATGTGATTGTATTTCATTAAAATTAAAATGCACTAAATGCAATATTTGTAATTACTATCGTATCTTGATAATTAGTTGTTGTACCTCATGTTGCAAATATGAGTAGTAAATATATTCAATGTAAGTAGTGATTAGTGCAATTAATGTAAAATATAGTTATGTTTTTATTATTCAATTTCTAGTATATTTATTAATGAAATTAATATAATAATTAAATAAAAAGTTTCCCTGATTAATAACAGAGTATGTTAAAATTAAAACAGCTATCTATGTTAATTAAACTCTATAAATTAAAAATTTAGTGATTAGATGGCATATTCATTTTATCATGATATATTATCAATATTATCACTTACTAATTAATATCATACAAAGCCGATAATTTTCATTACATTAAAATTACCCCTGTGGCCCTTCTTCCGTTAATATCTTTGGAGTCCGTGATTTGACAGCTCGTAACCGCACTTCACGCTTTTAAATATATCACTTAGCGAGAGTGCAAAACCCAGTAATAGGTAAAAGGCGTGATGATATATTTTTTTATATTAAATAATATCAAATACGGAATCATTTCAAATTAACCAATTTTTAATGTATTTGAATTTTAATTTGCTCTGAAAACGTTCAGATGAACACTGCTGTGTACAAAAATATTTTTTTTGCATATTGATCAGCAAAGTCGTACGAAAAATCGTATAGAAAGTAAATACACCAGTCTCATTGGTTTAATTTTCCTTTTTTCTCTATTTTTATTTATTTATCTCCTTAGAGATCATTTAAAATTTATTAATTTTGACATGTCAAAATAATTTTTAATTTTTATCTGCGTAACATCAATCTAATATCAAATTACCTGTACAACATATAATGAAAACATTATGTTTTCACATATTTGATTGACTTCAAATTCATGAAAAAAGTATTGCTTACATTACTAGTAGTAGAAATAATTATTGTAAATTTAAATGTTTAGGATTCGATTACATTCTTAAGTGGAACAGTACGTAAATATTTTCTTGGTTTTGCTTTACTTTTAATTGAATTAGCTTTATTTTATAGAGAGAAAAACTTGGTATAATATAGTAGAATATTTCGAAACACCTTTAATGGTTTAATAATTTGATTCACTTGAGAAATCAGTTTAATTGTATATTTTGGAATGCGATTTTGAATAAAACAACTTCTCTATTTTTATAATCATAGTCAGTAACGTATTCCAATTAAAATTTACTTGTTTTACCATAAAATTAATTATATTATTTTCTAATTAATGAAACACCTTTTTGAATGTATAAGTATTTTGTTTTTATGCCTTGTAGTTTATATCTGTAGCATATTTTGGTTAGGAATATAAAATGTTTATAATTAATATTTTGTTTAAATATACATTTGTTATGAATTAAATTAATCGATATTCTAGTTCTAATCAATTCATATAATTAATATAGGTACCATGTGTAATATGCACCTATGCAAATTTATATTTCTTCATTTTTCCTTCCTGTGTGGTTATTGCAAATGTCAGTTAAAAGTTAGCTAATAATCTGTGAAATATGAAATGTGTAACTCAAATATATTTCATTCATTTAGTGAGTTTTATTTTTATTTTATTATCGTAAAATAACCAAGTAATCATCTAGGTTTCTGATTGATTCTTAACTCACTTGTATTTAAAAATTAGAAACTGTTATATACTATTAAATCCAGTAAAAACACTTTCCTAACGTACTACGTATACTATTTTTTCTGAAACCGTTTAATGTAATCAATAATTAATTATAAATAATTCAAAAAGTTTATTTCTTTTGTATAAGAATCATATTGAGAACAGACTACGTATCCAAGATTACAAGAACAAAAAACAGTCAAGTCAAGTATAAAACAGTCAGGTAAAGTTTTTGTACTTTTCCTTACTGTTTTTTGTTGTTGTACCCTTGGATACGTATTTTACCTGACTGTTTTGGTAAAAAAATACTTTCCATATTAGAATTGATCAGGAAAGTAGGTACTTTCTTGCCGGTTTCAGGAAAAGTAATCAGGGAAGCAATGATAAAAAAAAAACGTATATCTCATGTTTTCCGCTCATGGCATAGTTTTCGTAGGACAATAATTAATTTTCTAAGTATGTAAATAGATCTGGTTGAAAGATACATATGGAATAGTAAAGTTTGAGAAGTCTGGTAAGATCTCGTGTAGGTAAATCCGGAAATAAAAACATGATATCAAGTAGAGCGCATCACTCGATGATGTAACCAAGTGCGGGGATAGTTAACCTTGCTTGTGGTAGAAGTATATAAACCATGGTACACGTCCAGCAAGGCGTAGTGGTTCCCTGACAACAGTCCTGGTGTCTTCCTCTTCAGCTCATTCACAGCTCATTCTCGCTTCCGTCACTGATACCTAGGAGGTTGTTCTACCACCAACTTGCAACATGAAGGTTCTGGTGAGTCTTACAAACATTTACACTTATTATACTATTCATAGATATACTTTACAATCGTAAATAACTTGTTACATATGTGTGGTAAGCTGTAAAGTACTACTTTTACAGCCTAGGCCATAAAAGTGTTGCAATAGGAAAAACAACCAATTTGACATTTTCTGTTTAAAGTAATAAATGTATTTATAACAACATTCCTTCGACATTTTGCATTATATATTGTAAATTTAATTGATACAAATTGATTGAGAACATTCACAAAATGTAAAATGACATTTATGATATTATAAAAACTTGAAGAAATAATATCTCTTTTAGTATTATACTTTTACTAAGGTGTTTTTACGTTTTTTGCCTTCTTTTAACTTGTAGTATCAAATAATAAACACCTTGTATAACAAAAAAAAAGATAATAATATCTTATCTACCAGTTTTAATTTCTCCAAAATACACCTGATTCCATAATATATTATTTCACACGCACCGAAACTATCTCAGCAAACGCATCCATTGTTTTGTCAACGTTTATAATTATGTATAAAATTTGGCCTCCTTATTAATTTAATTAGCTACTGTTAATGAAATTTCAATGATCCACGACTAAAACAATATATTAAGTAATTGTACATTAATTTTAAATTTAATTATATACAATGTGTTTTAATTTCTATTTTCTACGAAACAATTTTCGTTCTGCGAGCCACAATTGTTTTGCAACCTGATTTATGAATTGTGCCAGTTCGTTAAGTACGCAAACATATTTCTAGTTTCTCCTTTAATTAATAATAACGAAATTCCAATTTAAAATGCTAATTGCTTCGTCTGTAACGTACTTATACATATGTAATGTGTTCGGTGTTCATTCTCGAAGCCACTCAAATGTACATTTACGCTGGTTGAGCTTGTTCACGGTTTCTTCCTTTAATGAGTTATTGGTGTGCAGCGAACGATTCCAAATTAATTCTACACTTTTATAATCTGGATTATGAATATGCACAAGAAGAAAGAAACTTCTAGCATTACTTCATTTTATTGTCTACATTTGTTATGTAAACAAATTTCTTTTTCTATTTTCAATTTGTATTTTAAGTGGATTGTAAAATTATTATAGCTACTTATATTTACCAATAAATAGTTTATTGAGTTTAACGATTTGCTACAGTTAAGTAATTTGTTATGAAATGGAGGATAATTATTTCAGTTTAATGTGAAATCCTTTTTTAATTATTCACAAGACATTAATTTCAATTACTTAAAAATTATTTGATTGTACATTTGTATAATTTTAGCAGAAAAACACTTTCTGTTCGAGGTGTACACACATTATTTTGATACGACCATTTAGAAACGCTTAAAAAACATTTTTTGATAGTTTTTCTGGATTGAAAATCGTTTAAATACGTTAACAGTTTTCAGGTACATATTTTTTTGTCATGGTATAAAAAATATGTTTGTATTTTGTTTTTTTTGTAGATGTTACTGTCTGTTGTTCTGGCCGTGGCCTACGGTGGCGTGATTCCCAGCAGCTACCTGGAGCACGGTGGCTTCGATAACTCGCTGGGTGGTGGTTTCGGGCAAAGTGTGCATGCACATGAAGACGCGCAACTAGGTCCTCACGGTGAACCACTCGACACCGACGAGGTGGCTCAAGCCAAGGCAGTGCACTTCGCCGAGGTAGCCAAGGCCAAGGCGCGCTTGCACCAGGGTAGCAGTCACACCGACCACCCCATCGACACACCCGAGGTGCAGATAGCCAAGTTCCAGCACCAACTGGCTCACCATGAAGCGCACGCCCGTCTGTCTAACCCCGAGTTAGCGCATGCCGCCGGTCCTATCGACACCCCCGAGGTGCAGATCGCTCGTGTAGAGCACGAGGAGGCGCACGCTGAAGCCGAGCTCCGCGCACACAACCCTGCTGTCGCACACGCCGCTCTCCCCGTCGACACGTACGAGGTGCAGAAGGCCAAGGTGGAGCACTTTGCCGCGCACGCTACCGCTCAGTTCGGCGGCCACCAGGTCCAGGACACACCCGAGGTGCAGCTCGCCAAGTTCGAGCACCAGATCGCTCAGCTTCAACCACAACAACATGAACATGAGCACCAATACGATGTCCATGAACACGGCTGGTGAACACACAACATTCATACCACCTTCATCCTTCATCTCATGTAGTGTTTGTACTCTGTGATAACCCTATCCACTTTCCCAAAGATGTTTGTGTACTATTTTTTTCATTAATAAAGTGCTTTAAATTGTAATATTATTTAATTTATTTTTTTTTACTACTTAGTTACGAGTATTTTTCAGTTCCAGTGATTTTTTATTCAAATAATTAAAAATAAATTCAGTTTGTGACAGCAAAATAATTTAGTAATTTCAATTTGTTTTTAAACGGTTATAACAGACATATAAGTAGATGTATTCATACATCATTAATTATGTATAAATTTCTCGTTTCACTTTTAATTTCATATATTTTACTGACAAAATTTTATTGTTGCTGAAATGCATAAAATATAAATAATTGCCAAATATGTTAATAAAAAAATTACAAATTTAAATAAGGTACTTACTAATATTTCCTAAATATTTGCTAATACTAAATACCTACTAATTATTTATGTAGTTATTTATTAAATATTTAAAACAAAACAAATATTTTCTTTGATTTCTTTTTATTTGTAGAAGAAAGAAATATTTCACAATAAAAAATATGCGAACAATAAAATAAGTGGTTATTCTTATTTAAACGAAGTGTGCTTTGGAAATATTCGAGCGTCAGTTGTTAATTTAATGTAAACGTTAGTCCGACGTTTGTATATTTTAGTGTTGCAAAATTGATAAATTCGTGTGAATTATAGTAATATATTTGTTATTAATTAGTTCATTAGTCGTTTTAATACTTTAATTAACTTCAATCGTGAAGTATTTTGATATAGGTGGTACTCGTATGTATTACTTTATGTATTTTGTAAGTTACTATGATAATTATCGTCATGAAACAATTGCTTCTTTTTAAAATAAATACTTATATTTAATTTTTAACTAATTTGAGTGTTACTGATGCGGTTTTGATTAATATTTTTACTGGTAATTGTAATTTTCGATAGTGTAGTGTACGTACTAGAACCTAACATTTTTTACAAATGTTTTATAAATGTCATTTTGAATTTTGTGACCTTTCTGTGACTCATGTGGCTCCTGTAGGTGTTCGGAAACTAGAGTGCTGCAAAAGGTAGGACATTTTCAACAAATTTGTCTTTAAGCATAATTTTTTTATTGATTTAAACAAATAATATGGTATTGTGAAATTGATAAATTAAGTTGAATGAAATAATATAAGTATTTATCGAATTACGGAGAGAGCGTTTCTTAAAAGTATTTTAATATAGTGAAATCAAACAGGGCCGTATTAGAAAAAATAAAGTAAATAATATTACAATTTAAAGCGCTTTATTAATGAAAAAAAATAGTACACAAACATCTTTGGGAAAGTGGATAGGGTTATCACAGAGTACAAACACTACATGAGATGAAGGATGAAGGTGGTATGAATGTTGTGTGTTCACCAGCCGTGTTCATGGACATCGTATTGGTGCTCGTGTTCTTGTTGTTGTGGTTGAAGCTGAGCGATCTGGTGCTCGAACTTGGCGAGCTGCACCTCGGGTGTGTCCTGGACCTGGTGGCCGCCGAACTGAGCGGTAGCGTGCGCGGCAAAGTGCTCCACCTTGGCCTTCTGCACCTCGTACGTGTCGACGGGGAGGGCGGCATGTGCGACAGCAGGGTTGTGTGCGCGGAGCTCGGCTTCAGCGTGCGCCTCCTCATGCTCGACACGAGCGATCTGCACCTCGGGGGTGTCGATGGGACCAGCGGCATGCGCTAACTCGGGGTTTGCCATGCGGGCGTGCGCTTCATGGTGAGCCAGCTGGTGCTGGAACTTGGCTATCTGCACCTCGGGTGTGTCGATGGGGTGGTCGGTGTGACTGCTACCCTGGTGCAAGCGCGCCTTGGCCTTGGCCACCTCAGCGAAGTGCACTGCCTTGGCTTGAGCCACCTCGTCGGTGTCGAGTGGTTCACCGTGAGGACCTAGTTGCGCGTCTTCATGTGCGTGCACACTCAGCCCGAAACCGCCACCCAGCGAGTTGTCGAAGCCACTGTGCTCCAGGTAGCTGCTGGGGATCACGCCGCCATAGGCCACGGCCAGAACAACAGACAATAACATCTGCAAGGAAATACACACAATTAGTGCAACTTGCATGGATTATAATATCACTTGGTACTTACCAGAACCTTCATGTTGGTAGTAGAGAGAATAGGGTAACCTCCTAGATGTCTTGTGAGATGAAGTGAAGATGACACCAGGACTGTTACCAGGGCGACTACGATTGTTCGAACGCCTGTCGAGGTTTATATAGCAGACTTGTTGCGTCAAGGTCACACACTCTCTTCAGTTTTGGCTTTCCAGTGTCGTGATCACTCAAGTGAAGCTTCACGAGGCGTGGCTTATGATTCAAATCGAAACTTATTTTTAACACGGCTTGTTGTAACTCTCTGGTTGCGTTATTCCATCAAAAACGAGAGCATATTAACTGCGCCCGACTACTACAAATTCCACTATAAGTTATGGCGATAATGGTTGTAATTGTTATTTCATGTAATACAGGATGTTCAAATTTTTAGATCAAGTAAAAGAAACCAAAATAAGAACTTTTTGTTATAGAATATAGGGTCGATTATATTTTAAAACCCCAGGTGATTAGTATGTGGAAATTTAATAATTCAATTGATTTTTTCTATTGTTTTAAATAAGAATTGGCATTCGTTGTTTTTCTACTAATCATAAAAAAAATAATAACTCACTAACATTTATTTAATTTATGGATTAACAAATGGCAATAGGTTATTCCACCAATATAATTTATAATATATTTATTACTCTCGTAATTTCTATACATTTATATTTACTGAATTACCTAAGAAAAATCTATCATAATAGAATTGTCACTAAACTTTAAATATATTTATCTAAAGTTGATCCCATATTTTAAATTAAATAGTAACTCAATCATTACAATATGAGCTCTACAGAGATATTTCTACAGAAAAAGATTTAAAACAAGTATCAAGAATAAAAATAAATAACAAATACAATCAAATAAATAAATACATAACTTAACAAATATTTCTATGTACATTCAATATGCTAAACATTTAATTTATACAATCTATACACAATGTTAACTAATTTATATTTTTATTTTATTATTAGATATATTATTTAAAGTTTTCCAACATATTAATTTATTGTACACACTTTATGAAATGAAAACTTTACAAGTATTTACAAAATCAGTTCAACAGAAATAGAAACAAAATTTATAGACAACGTTTGACGTAACGTTCTCGTTTCAGTCTTATTTTATTTGTTTCTTATCTTTGCTAGATTTGTAGCAAACTACATTTCGAGTCAAATCGTTTACTATAATTTTGTTTAAGTAGTTTATTGTATATATTTATTTTAAAAGTACAAGTACATCCAATTTATTTCAAATATTTTCATTTATATTATTATCTATAGTATTTTCAAAAGATCTAGACACTTTAATATATTTTCCACTATCGTGACAAAATACAAAAGTACCAAGGTTTTTTGTTATACCTTATGTTTTTATCTTTACATATACGATTATTAAATTATATGAATTTATGTTTGAAATAATGAAACAACTATTCTAACCTAGCTTAGTTTACTCTCGAAGTGTCCATTTAAAATCAAATGAAAATATGTTTATTTCTACAATAAAATGAATAAGACAAAAACAACATTTAGGCCAACTACTTAACATTGCTAGATTCTGTACAATTTTACATACTTTGCTTGCATCATATAATCTTATTTTTACAATAAATATTTGCCTCTCAGTTTAAGATTGTCAGAATTCATTTAGACATGAAATATATCAGTATCTTGGTTCGAAAATTTCACATGTATTGTTACATGTATTTCATTGTTGCTTTAGGCCCTCAATTCAGATGTATCGCTTTAACTAACTCACATTATTCTTTGCGTTAGTTTGAAGATTAAATTTACAGCAAACAATAAATAAATATAAAGGCAAAGAAATTCTAAATAAAATAAGAAATTCGATTTGTATATGAGAATATTTAGTTGAGCAGTTGGTAGTATTGATAGCGTTTTTGGGGCCGGTATTTGTTTTATTTATTTATTTATATTCTTCGAAAAACAAAATGAAAAATATATACACATTGTTCAATTTAGTTGTGCCACCATTGTTATCTCGAAAACTATAAGAGCTACAAGGTTGGTTAAATTGGTAAAGAAATACCATTTTGTAAATCTATAACAAAACTATTAACAAACATTTTTTTCGACCAGTGGCTCTCAAAATACGGGATGCAACATTCTTATTTGAAATGAGAACATATATTTTTAATTTTTTTGTTCGGAAGGAAAATTTATTCTGAACTTTGCATCCTGTATTTTAAAAACCACTAGTCGATTTTTTTTATTAATAATAGTCTTGCAAAATGTTATTTATTACCAACCTTGTAGCTCTTATAATTCTTGAGATAGCAATGGTGCATGGCACAACTAAATTGAACACCCTATAGACTAGAATAATTTTGCATTTATAATTTCATAATAAAAAATATTTTTAAAGTGAGCTGATCTATCAAGTTTTAATCGATTTTAATAATAGTTTAAATCTAATTTTAATTTTTTGTTTACACGGATTTCTGAAAGCATAACCAAACTTCTTATAACCCTGTCGCCATCCTAATAATAAATATGTATTTATTTATTATCATATTACAATATATCGTTGCCACTTGCCGAACTTATTCAGCACTGATTATGAAAGTGTGACGTCAGAATTCGACAGGAAATACAAAACTCGAAGAGACTAAAAAGTAGATGACATTTTCAGTTAAAGACGAACATTTCATTTTGTATGTGTAGTAAATATTCATTATGAACATTAAGCTATCCACATTCTTAATTTTTTTCTTACAAGCTCGTTTCATCTTTAATTTATCACCCTCAATTTTACTAACATACTTCTGTTTCTTCAATATTCTTTATTTTCAATTGACGCATCCTATTTGTAAAACAATCTTTTCAATTTTACATAAATGAGCTGTGTAAAATTATAAATCTATTTCAAGTTGGGCAATTCGCTGTTATTTTGCTAATCAATGAAACATCGTCATAACTTCTCATTACAACCCTACTCACAATGATTAATCAACATAGCATTCTCAGCGCCTTCATCAACACCCTTATCATCTTTAATCAAGGGTTGATTTGCTTCTGGATCGCTGCTGTTGAACGTTTGTTCTTCCTCGGACTTGTATCCAGCTTGTTCGATGATGGTTCGGTCCTCACTAGACTTGGGTGTAGGTGAGTCATGTGACTCGTCCTCCTCGGCCACGGTCTCCATGGCGGTGACACCCAGAATCGGTGAAACGGGTGGCGGACCCACGGGGATCTTGCCTACTTTACCCTGGAGGTAGTAGGTCATTAGCTGGCCTTTACCCTTCACGGCGACGAGACCGCGTTGCTCGAATTGGTAGCCGAAGTGCTGCAGAATGTCGCAGGTTTCTTCTGTTACCTACAGAAGTGGAAGTAAATAAATATATCATCACGTATTTGACTCATTAGCAGATCTCGGTAAGTGATATATTTAAGCGCGTGAAGTGCGGTTACCAGCCGTCAATACACGGCCTCTAAATATGTTATTGGAGAGGGAGGCACAGGGATAATTTTAATGTGCTGAAAATTGTTTGTCGGCTGTAAGAATCGAATCGAGTTAAGTCATATATTTTGCGCGTAAAGTGCAATTACCGGCCATCAAATCACAACCCCCAAAGATGATAGTGGAGAGGAAGTCACAAGGGTAGTTTTATTATGGTTAAAATTGTGTGTCGGCTGTGGGAATCGAACCCGGGTTCTCAAATATTGAAATACTTAATAGATGCAAATTACAAGTGTTTCCATCACATTAAAAGTACCCCTGTGGCTCTCCCACCACTAATACCTTAGTGGGCTGTGTTTTGACACATTTCACCATGGGTTGTGGCTCCTCCTCCACTAACATCTTTGGGAGAATCGTAATTTGACGGCTGGTAATCGCACTTTACGCATATAAATATATCACTTATCGGGATCTGTTCCGGCAGAGTGCCATACCCAGTAATGGATAAAAGACGTGATAATATATTTATGTTTGTATATGAATTTCTTACTTGTATGCATCCAGCTTTGCCAGTGCTTTCCATCCTAGACGCTACGTTGACCGTGTTGCCCCAGATGTCGTAATGGGGTTTGCGTGCACCGATCACGCCGGCTGTGATGGGCCCGTGGTTGATACCCATCTTCAACACAAAGTGGTTGAAACTTTGCTCGTTGATACTCTGCAATGCCTTCTTTAACTCCAGGGCGAACTCCACGAGGAGAGCTAGTTGTGTCCAACGCACGTTGATCGGGTCGTCAGGCTACAAACAGAATTCACTGAATGTTTCAATACTTCTGCTACCACTTCATACAGGATGTAACATTAGTAAGGAATATTGATATTATCTCCTGAAATAATCATTTAATTTAAATGTTGAATATTTTGGCAATAACAGATATTTTTTATCAATAGTAATTTCTTCACAATGAATGGTGACGATATTTTCTTTAAATGGCATGTTATAATATAAAAATACATTACGCATCTAATTTATGTTTTTTCGATAATCCCTAACGAACAACAAATAGATATTTTTTTTATTAATCTATTAACTTTGGCTCTCCTGAAATGTTATTTAGAAATAATGAATAGATGAAAATTAAGATTTGTTTCTTACTTTGACATGTTTGCTGGGGTTTAAGCCGCTTGCCGCCATGTAAGTCGAGCCTATCGTTTTGATTTTAATTATGTCTTGGAATTGGGGAAGTTCTAGCAACTGTAAAAAAATAATTATTTATGTATCAAGGGTGTAAACAGGTGTTTCCGGTCTGTGACATGCTAGTAACATGCTCAGGCTAAAAAACCCTATGGCCATATAAAATAATTCCTATGGATATATAAATAGACTGATAATTTTTGTTTATTGCAAATATTTGATTTTACAAAATGTCATTTTGACATATAACCTATGTACATATTTTAATCTTTTGAACATTAAATGTTATTTTGTTGTGCATAAAATATTGTATGTACCACGGGTGAAATTAGCGTTTCTGACCTTGAGCATATTAGCCCTCAGCGCTTTGCGCCTTGTGCTAATAATCTTGCCGCGGGCCAGAAACTATTATGCACAACAAAAGAACATTTAATTTTATATTAAAAAGTTTAAAACAGGTACAATTATATGTCAAAATTGTCATATTTTTTATTATAATCCTAGGGCCAAAAATAAATATTTACGCCCACTTTTCATGGCTAAAAAACACATGAATTTTATTAGTTAGAGTTAAGAGTGGAACTTACTGCATCAAAATCTGATATAACTTCATTTAAGAATCGCAAACACTCCAAACCTTGGTTGTTCACCGTTTCTTCTGAATAGAAATCTAAAAAAGAAAATTACATTATAATCAGTTAGACGTAGAGCGATCTTTCTCACCGGAGAAGTTAGGCATGGAGGCAAAGAGTACTCCCACCTCGGAGTAACTCTGCGAGTAGAGCTCATCATGCTGTCGCTTCCTGTTACCCATGAAGTGCACGGCCACGTGTGGTGGCAGCACATTGTACACCAGGAGTTCATTGCGGCGTCGCATTTCCGACGCACACTCACGCTGTTGCTCTACCTCGGTCTGCCAGAAGAACAACACGCGCGACACTTGCTCCATCTACAAGGGAAATGGATAAAGTCTTGGAATATTCTTTCTCAATGTATTACCATACTTACATGCCTAGCTAGGAACGCTAATGCAATCGTCACCGCCAGCAGCAACGCGGATAATGTGTATTTCCCAGGCGCTAAACTAAAATTAAAAAACTTAATGAGCTGATTGATATACAGCCAAAATCACAAATAAATTCCACCGCGACCCCCTTATTTTCTTTTAACAAAATTTTAATTTGTAAAAAGCTGTTTTAATCATTTACATTACAAATTCATTTTTATGTAATCAAAAATGTACCCGTACGAATCTTTTTGTGAAAATTTACATAAGGAATATAACTAGTTTAAACCGCATTGTTGAGATACTGTTTTTCAAATTTAATTTTTAAAAAATACTTACGGCAAAATTAATTTTTTTTTCATATTTTTTTAATATAGTTCTATATAATTTAAGGCACAAGAAATCCAATGCCGTTGAGCGCATCTTCATATCTATTTTAGTTTTTGAATTACAGCGATTTTTGATGTTTTTAAAATTGCAACTTTGAAACGCTATATCTCGAAAACTAAAAGAGATTTCGAAATTCTGTTTATACCAGTGTATTTCTCGTGCATTATTTAATACAAAAGCAAATTTTGAAAATTTTGGAAAATTTTAAATTTTTTTCAAAATTTTTCCCTGGCTATATCTCAAAAATAACATAAGATAATGAAAATCTGTGTAAACCAGTGAATTCCTCGCATAAAAATACATGGGTATGTAAATTTTCACGAAGAAAATCGCACGGATAGAGTTTTTATTATAGGAAAACTAAAAATGACCAAAAATCGTTAAAATCTTAAGGGGTACCCCTTCAAAATATTTAAATTTTAAGCCGAATTTCGTTTTTCTGTAATAAAAACTTTATGCATGCGAATTTTCTCCTAAAATTTTGCATACATACGTATTTTTACGCGAGGAATTCACTGGTGTTTACAGATTTTCATTATCTCGTCAACTTTTTGAAATATCGCCAAGGTAAAATTTTGAAAAAAATTGAAAAATTTCTAAATTTTCAAAATTTGCTATTATATTAATTAAATCACGAGAAATACACTGGTTCAAACCGAATTTCGATATCTCTTTTAATTTTCGAGATATAGCGTCTCAAAGTTGCAATATGAAAAACATAAAAAATCGCTGTAACTCGAAAACTAAAAAAGATATGAATATGCGCTCAACGGCATTCGATTTCTTGTGTCTTAAACTATATAGAAATGTATTAAAAAAAATCGATACTTTTAGTTTATAATTAGTGCAGAACGAGCAAATAAACTTTTTATCGCGAGCTTAAAAAGACAAATTTAAGAAATTTTCACTTATTTGTGTGCCACACCATTGCTATCTTGATAACTATAGGAGCTATAAGGTTGATTAAGAAATACATACTATTTTGCAAGTCTATTAGAAAATTATTAACAATGTGGTAATAGGCCTTTCTTACTTGATCCAGTCACGGTGATTAGCAGCCTCTTCACAGGCTAGAGCCGGTGCGAGCACCACTACGTTCATAGCGCAGTGCGCTGCGGTGATGATGGCCATCAGAAGCGTCTTGGAGAGATAACTGAGCGAGGCCGGCAGCGCTGCGGTCACCAGCACCAGCACGGCGAAATAGCTGAAGTACGAGGGGTACAGACAGGTCTTACCGAGGTCGTCGATGGTGGTGCAGTTAGTTGGCACGGAGGGGATGGCGCAAGACATCTACACGATTACATAGTAAAGTAATTATACTTTGAGATGTATTAATATAAAAGAACGTACCATGTCTACGATGTTAGAAGAAGCAAGTAGAAGAATTGTAAAGGTTGCCAGAATCCTCCTTAGCCACATGGAGGAGTTGATCCATCTGAAGAAGTTCACCATACACGATGGACAAATCTAAAAAGAATATTTTGTTTTTATTTATTACTCTGCACAACAGGAACTTAATCCCAATTACACTAAAGATTATATACTCCGTAAAATAGGGTAGCACGAACTGTCACACCAGTTTTCATCCACATTCATAATCCTTTCATTCGACAAACTTTTTTATTCCATTTCATACTTACTGATGGTAATACATCTGCTAGGGAGATAGTTGATATGATCATTAACAGGAAGTTGCCTAATGCGAATGATGCGAAATTCATCATCCGCCTGTAACACAAATTCAATCAATTATTACCATAATAAAATAGTCAAACACTCTTTGTATATATACCTGGGTAGAACAACAAACTCAGCGCTGCCTATAGCCAACCTAACAACCAAGAAAGCTTGTAAGGTGACACTTGAGAACGACTCGACATGTTGATGATACGATTGATCACATTCCCCATCTTTGAATGCTAGCGTCAACAGTTTGGTTTGTTTTGCCAATTCCCTGCAAAGTTAATCATTCATATATTTATTTATTTGTTACTCTGCACAACATGAATTTATGGTGGGATTTATAGATTTATAAATCTATAAATGATGAACAAAATCGCAATATAAATTTATGGATTTATCGCAGAATTCCACCATAAATCGTAATTACATAAATTGAAGTCAGTGAGATTTGAACGCACGACCTCTTGTTTGTTAATTAAGAAACATAAGTTTTATCCACTGGGCTACGATTGTCTGTAAATATAGACTACTTGTTATTATAAGGTTGGATATATTACATACCTGTGTCCATCACGACTGACTAACTCTTTTCTTAATCGGTTTTTGAAGTCTTCCGATCCTTCGCGCTCTCTATTCTGTCCTGGTTCTTGTTTCTCATCGGATGGACTCGCACACTACACAATTCAAATATTTAAATAATTAAATTTATTATTGCACAGTAATTATTTACTAAAAAGGAAACTTTGTAAAGAAGAAATTAGAGATTCATTCCAGAATAAAGAAATAAAACTTTACTTGGTATTTGTCTATAAAAGTTTTACAAGTTTTAAATAATAGTTATTTATGTACCAAGGGTGAAAACAGACGTTTCTGGCCCGTGGCATGATTATTAACACGAGGCGCAAAGCCCCGAAGACTCAAAGTCAGAAACACTAATTTCATCCGTGGCACAACAAAATAATATTTAATTATATGTTCAAAAGATTAAAATATGTAAATAGATTATATGTCAAAATAACATTTCAGAATCAATAAACAAAAATTATCATTTTATTTATGTATCCATATGAATTATTTCTTTTTGGCCCGTGGGCCAAAAAGATTTGTTTAAGCCCGCTTTTTAGGGCTAAAACACATACTTTTCGGCGTGAGAGTGAAAGCCATAGGAGTAGTTTTAATGTGGTGAAAATTGAGATTGAGTTGAGATATTAATTCTAACGTTTAATAAATTTCTTAAAACTTTATAGCTTTTTAATTAAAATTTCGATTTCTATTTGTCGTCGCGTCCTCTTCTCATAGATATTCGTGCTCCACAGTTTGAGAAACACTGATGTAACAAATAATCTAATTGAAGTAAAGGAGAGATACATACCTCATCATCTTTGATGTCGGACGGATAGTCTGCAGTAACAGTACAGTCTTCTGGATCTGCCATGTTGCCTCCGCCATTTTGAATCTCATTGCCTGATGGTTTAAACTACAACATACATTATATCAAAACATATTTCAACATTCTCTGTATTTATTTATATACAATTAACGCGATTTTAATTAATTTCCACCCAGAGTACAATGAAACTGGAATGTGTAAAATGGTTCAGTGTAAACAGTTTTGTCCGTATTTAAATTGCAAATTTATTGTTGTTCAAAGTTGTGCATAGTTTTAAACTATATATTTTCGGTAATTAATTTGTTTGATGTGAGCAAAACTTTGTGTAATGTGTTTCAATTGAGGACGGGTTTAATTATTTTTCCCTTAATATTAAATGTAATTTTGTGCGTACGTGTAATGAAAGTTTAATGGAACAGATGTAGAAGAGCGAATGGATGGATGTGATTGAAGGTTTGTTGTGTGATGAAAGATATCAAGTGTGAGGAGTAAATGAACTTATATGGATTGATCTATGAATGTGATTGAAGCAAGGATGGTGTGATGAGAAGATAAAAACTATTTATTTGATGAATCAGATGAGTAAATGCTTGAAGGGTTTATGTTACACCGTTTTATGGGATATAATGTGATGTTATGTATGTATGCATACAATGTGACATGTTTTATAATAATTATACTGAGTGTATCATGAAAAGCGGACCATAGTTGTTTTTTTTTGTGCGCATTGATTTCCAAATTATTTTAGACAAAAATGCTTCAAATAAAAGTTTGTGAGTTTAAAATTATGTAGCTAAATCAATAAATTAAATTTATGTTTTTGCAATGGCAGAAATTAAATATGAAAATTTACAAAATTATTGTTTAATTAGTGGTAATCATGAAATTAAAACAAAATAACAAACAGATACATTAAGTTTTTTTTGTTAAACGTTCCCCGGAATAAATGCTATTTAATTATTTGTAATATTTCTTCATGTTAGTATTTGCTTTTATTTTCTTTTAACACTATTAAATTGTAATATTGTAAATGTTCATATTTAATTTCCGCCGTTACGAAATACAAAAAATCAATTTAGTTTATTCACTTTTATTTAGAATTTAAAGTTCTATAACTTTTATTTGAAGTATTTTTGTCTAAAATAATTTAGGATGCAATGCGCACGGTAAAACTGTCTTAAGCCTATGGCCCGCTCTCTGTGATACACCCAGTTTATGAATATGTAAATAAAACTTACAGGTATCAGTACTTTGGAGATGAAATATGTTTTGATTCCCGCCATTCTTAGCGTTTCTTCTCGTTTCTCTCCGAATGCTGGCTCCACCTCGAATTCACCATCCAAAAAACTGAGTGTCTTTTCTGAGATATGCACGCGGCTAAACATACGGAAAAAATAATAATAACAATAACAATTACTATAGAAATAATAAAACGATATTGGTTGTTTAAAGTCATAGGAAAATATTCCTTGAAATAATTTGAGAAAGAATTAAAATATATTGCGAGGTGTTTTTGGGGCACATACCCAGCCATGCCGCTGCTCTCCATCTTGTTGGCAAGCTCCACGTCCTTGGAGTAGACGTCGAACTGCCACTGGCGTTGTCCTAGTACCCCGGCCAGCACGGCGCCCGTGTGTATACCCACCCGCATATCCACCGGACTGTTTGTTGTTTGTTGCACGTACCTACCACACACATTACATTCATGCATAACGGGAAATTCATTCCCTACAGTTTCTAGTATGATGCTGGGTTGCATGAAAGTTTGATTAGTTCATTAGCAACCAACGGTTAAGTTGCAGAAAATCCTTCTTGATAAACAATTCGTTAACTAACGAGCTCTTTATTTTTATTTTTTGCAACCCAGCATGAATCTTTTGGTTGTGAAGGGATCTTTGTAATTGCGCTACAACTACAGCATATTAATAATGGATATTCAATATGTCTTGTCGTCCTGGGTGGCTATGGGCTGTGAAACATATGTCTGTACTTTATTCATACAATTTAACCTTAAATAAAATGTCAAACGTCATTCAAAATGAGGAAAGTGCAATTCCGTTTTATTTCGCTGATTATTTTTTGACGTTTTTTAAAACCAATTGTATGTCACGTGTTTACGTTTTAACCAATCCTGTCATTATTATACTGAGAATAAAGCTCTGGGGATTATTCCCGGGAATAATCTCTGTAGGTGCTTTTTTGTTTGTGACAAATGATAGTTAGTTGTCAAATAATCATTTGAAACTGTCAACGCGTCAAGTAAAATGTGTGAAAAAAATCGATTTAGTTCCATTTCAGATACAGAAATACACCGACAAATTTTGGTAACAACTTCCAAGAATGCATTAATAAGTAATCAATCGAAATGAACCCAGTTCAAAATCTTTTTAAGTTGAATGAATCGACCTCAACAGCTAAGTAAAAAAATAATCTAATGAAATATAACTCGAGAGTTGGATAAATTAGAAAATAATTTTCCAGTATCTTTCTCAAACTTGCTGCCATTTGGCAATAGCCACTCAAGCCCTGGCAACAAGTTTTCGAAAGATCTGGCAAATTACGAGTATTTACAATTTATTCTCACTCTCTTGTTATATTTGTTACTGACTATTGTGAAAATAAGACTTCACTATAAACGTTTTTTTTTGTTCCAGAGTAAACATTTTACTGTAAAACGGTTCAGAAATAAATTATTGTTTTACTTTAATTTATGTCAAATAAATTATAATGTTAAGGTTAAATTGTATGAATATAGTACAGACATGCATTTCGCAGCCCATAGCCACCCAGGATGCCAAGACTTATTGAACACTCGTTATTTAGGTACCCAAGATAAAATTCTTTTCCAATTATAATCCGACTTTAGATGTTAAAGATATATATTGTGACGTGAGGGCATGAAAAGCTCACCCTCGTCAAGAAGAATATGATAAAATCATTTTGAATATCGTTTAGTCATGTCATCTTCATCTTATGAATTTCGTGATATAATGAAACAAATTTCGTATTTGCGAGTCAGCGTTTATTTAAACGATAACATCGTCTTTGAACCAACCACAAAACAGAAACAGGGAACAAGAACAAGACAAAAATGTGAAGTGGGTTATTAAAAATGTGCACGCTCGCAACTCACTTTAACAATGAGAGTTTCTGCCTACCTTGTTAAAATAAGAAATTTTGCCACTAAAAAAATACAGGACACATCGATGAGAATAATACAGTATATTACAAGGGAATAAAATACGTTATTATACTCGAGACGCACGAGCATATAAGAACGAGTGATGATAAAAGAATCTTGCATTAATGAAAAATTTTACTAACTGAAATATGCGTTTTAAATCACTAAAATAAATATAAAAAAAATATAACATCACGTCTTTTACCTATTACTGGGTGTGGCACTCTCGGTAAGTGATATATTTATGCGCGTGAAGTGCGGTTACCAGCCGTCAGATCACGGTCTCCAAAGATGAGGGGGAGCCACAGGGGTAATTTTAATTTTGGTAAAAATGTTTGTCGGCAGTGGGGATCGAACCAGGATTCTCAGGATCCACAAGTCGACTCGATACAACTGAGCTATTACCCCATTTTTTCGTAAAAATAAAAATAAGATTTTATTTCTCTCGTAAACTCAGTCAGATAATTTCTTCAGAAAACAAAGTTAGATTTTCGCGACAAACAGCAGTCACATCAATCAATTACTGCCGGTAAATAATTAACCAATTTTCCTCGCTGATCTGTTCACAAACTTCACAACTTTCCTTCTGTTCAACTGATTAGAATCACGAATCTTTTACTCTTCCGAAACAAACTCTTAATTATATTAAACAGTTTACCCTTCGCCTCAATTAAACCCACCTTCCATTTTACTTTTCCAATGAACCTCAGCACATTGCCGTCATCGAAACAGACCCTTATTTTGGTTGAATCAATTCTTGTTCATTACTTTAAATGTTGTACAAAATTCCATTCAACTTGGGCAATCAATAGCTTCTCCGAACAAAACAATTTGAGACTGAGGAAACTTTAATCGACTTGTAAACTTTGACAGAAGCTATTTTTTAACCGAACATGTTCTCTTTAAGATTAAATTGCGCGAAAGAAGGAAAAAACTCGCAAATAAAGTTTAAGCAACTTCTTGTACAAATCAGTGAACATCAGACAAAACGTAGAAGGTGAAAATGTACCAATAATTCGTTTTTTCAATATAAATCATTTTGTTTCGTAATTAACTATAATTTTTGTATTGATATTGAATATTTAAACATTTTCTTCAACTTGAAATTAAACGTTTATGATTGATAGTAACGTACTTGATGGCTTTGACCATGGAGAGTCCCATGTGGACACAGAGAACTGCATGGTCCGGTCGTTCTCTGGGTGCTCCACTGATACAGTAGTAACAATCACCCAGAATTTTGATTCGTAGCTGATTATATTTCTGTAAAATTACAATAAATATTTACTTACTTCATATTTGTGATATAATAGTATATTACGTAATAAGTCAGGAAAGTGATGTGATGTTTTACTTGACGAAGCGGTTGTTTGAAAGACGAGGCCGCAAGCAAAGTATTATAATCCACTGATTTAAAATGTTTAAATTTGTTGTAAAGAGTTATATTAACAGCAGACTATTTAAAAAAGGTTGCAACAAAAAATAATCCAGTCAGGTAAAGTCTTTATCAGACTGTTTTGTACTGTACCTAACTGTTTTTTGTTGTTGTAACCTTGGATACTTACTTTACCGTAGTGTTTTGGTAAAAATCTACTTTTTTTGAAACCGGCAAGAATTTTTGTATGGAAAGTTAGTTTTTACAAAAACAGTCAAGTAAAGTACGTATCCTACAACAAAAATAACAGTCTGGTAAAGTACAAAACAGTCTGGTAAAGATTTTACCTGACTGTTAATTTTGTTGTAACCTTGGATACGTAGTCTGTTGTCTGTACAATTCATGTCAAGAAATATAAACATTCTGAAGTATTCATTATTAAATATTGATTAAATTAAAGGGTTTCAGAAAAAATTGTATACATAATACGTCAGGAAAGTGTTTTTACTTTAAACAGCAGACAAAAATACTCGGCCTGTGGCCTCGTATTTCAAACAACCGCTTCGTCAAGTAAAATATTACTTTCCTGACGTATTATTTTATATACTATTCCATAATAAAATTGATTTCTTGCCGATTTGAGGAAAAAAGGCTTTTTTGTAAAACTAATTAATAATTATAGAATTTGTAGTCGATTATTTACCTCTGATAGACGGTCAAATCTTGCGAAAAGTTCGTTGAGAATTTTAACCAAGTCTTGAGCAGAATATGTTGAAGATATTGCTGTAAATCCTACGATGTCAGCGTACAGTATACTGAAACAAATTAATACATACACAATTGTATACTAAAGAACGTGTTTTTATAATTGTCATTTTATTTTATGAGAAGGGAGTTTGGCCTAACCATTCCAACACAATAATAGATATTTTTTAAATGAATTTTACGGCTTTTAAGCGTGCCAAAATATAATTTAAATTAATTATTTAAAAAATAAATTCTTATACTATTTTCAATTTCTTATCCTATTCTATTCCTATCCTATTCTATTATTATTATTCTATTTTCTTCTAGTTCAATTTTAGTCTGTTTATGCTCGAGAACTTTTTTATTTAATAAAAACGTAATTCATAATTATTATTGGTTGTTCCTAAGTGCGTTCATGTATATTTACGACATTTTTTTACTAAAGATAACTTTATCGAATTTTAATGAAGGTTTCCTTTAAGGGAGGAAGGTTTTTAAAATACTATTTTAATTAAGAAATCCTTAATCTTAAGGAGTATTTAAGGAATCTTTATTAAAGGTATACTTAAGCGTAAGTGAAGAATCTTCTAAGAAACGTTGATAAATACGGATCTAAATTTAGAAAAGAAATTCCAATTATGAAAACTAAAAGAATTTCTTATTTCTGTTAAACCATATTCGAGCAGAATATTGAATTTATGATTTGATTCAAACATAAATCCTTTCAAAAGAAGAAACTTCAAACGAGCGAACTTTATAACTTTAATAAATTCATTGCGTGTTGTTTAAAAACTGCTGACATAAAGTTCAGAGGTCCATTCATCGTTAAACACAAACATACACACTGACCAAACTTTCCTCAATTCACTTCAGTCACAAAGTTTCCCATCGCAGATTTAGCTGGGCTAGTATTGCTGAAATCAAGACGATTTACCAATTAGCAAATGACTAAGTTAGTCACGTGGTTAGTAGGACGTCTTCCGAGTAATTACTTTTACGAGTTGCTATGTAATTTAGTGGAGGTTATAAATTATGGAGCAATATTCGATGCGGACATTTCCTGTGTCGTTAAGCGGTCAACGAACTCGAACTTACGGATTAAAAGTTTCAGTGGAAAATAGAATAGAATAGCGCCGTGTTCTGAATTGTACTTGAGATTAGGGGAGAGTTGAATCAAATTAATATTGTTTAGTAATTGTTGTAAAGTTAACATAAAAAAATCTGGTGTGGTCACCACATGGCTTTCTTATACACAGCATATTTCATATTAAAAACGCTGAATTGAACAATTATGACTTGCTCCTTGCGTTTGACAATTATTATTTGACATATAAATGTTAAACATATTTTTATTTTTTGTTTCTATTGCTACTATGATTATTGAAATATATTATTAAATATATAAATTAGTTTTTCTCAAAATTAGACGCATATACAGGAAAATTACAAATAACATTTTATGTTCCAAATATTTTTGCTAACATCTTTTATTTGAAACTTTTTTTCGTAACTGATTCCATTTTTGAAATAAATGGAATTTATTGTTTTGTGTGTCGAGTAAACTTCCTCTTCCGGTTTTTCAATTTCATTCAAAATCAACTCAGCTCTTCGTATTTTCATGAGACTTATAATTACCAAGTTTCGTTAACAAATCTTATCTCGTTCATGAGATGTTGCACGACCGGACACACATCCATCCATCCATCCATCCATCCATCCATCCACACACACACAGACATCATCGAGAAAATGATCAAAACAGATTCAGTGGACCTGGAAACATGTATTTCCGCGAAAATGTCGTCAACGATTTATTTCACGATTCCAATACTTCCTTATACTACGTATAAGAAAGTAAAAAAAGAAAAAAGTAAAATCAGATTTAGCATGCATTACAATATCCTGATTGTCAGTTGCACGCAGCTTTCAAGGTAAAGATATTCTAAAGTTCAGATGCAATGCTAATTTTCGTTCACGTTGAACATTCACGTGAGAAGTACAACAAAGGCAAAAAGCACAAAGAATCATCAGCTTGAACTGAAAGTTCTCACAAACAATCAATAACATTTTACAAGAAAATAATTAATGGTTACTCCATATTAGAAATATCCAACAGTATCTCTAAAAGATAAAAGGCAATTCTGTATTCCGGCCCAGCGCTAGTGAAATCAGATTTAGTGTTCATGGCCGTCTGGAAGAAATCCCGCAAATTACAATGGATCGGTCGTAACGTAGGCCGGCCGCTTGTTCTGTTCGTAAATCAAAGTCAATTATTTGATGGTGGAACCGCCGGCCGGTTCTGCGACTGACACACAGGATGCGGGATAAAGGTTTTGAAGCTGGTTATTAGATTATGTTAGCCTGGTACTGTAACGGTTAACCAGGTTGCGGCAGAACAATTCTGTCAGATTTGATGTGAAGCTATTTAAAATATTGAGAGACTTTCAGCAGTCTGGATTTTAACATAGAGAAAATGGTGTTGGAAGAATGAATGTGTGTAGTCGAGATGGTTTGAGTATGTAAATGGTAAAATTGAGGAATGAATGGATGGGTATTATTAAAGATTTTTAATCACGATTGTTTTTTCTGTTTACGGTTAATTAAAAAAAACTTATGAAACTAGATACGAAATTGAGGATTTCACCATTTAATTCCTCATGTATTTCTACATCTTGATCCTCAATATATGTTTCTTTAATCGCCGGAGTCATGATCGCAAAAATTTATTTATTTTTATTTAAAATATGATTCTATATAAATCAACATACGAATGTCGTTGAGCGTATCTTGATATCTTTTTTAGTTTTCGAGTTACGGCGATTTTTAACTTTTTTAAAATCTAAACTTTGAAGGCCCATATCTCGAAAACTATAAGACATATTGAAATGCGGTTTGAACGAGTGTATTTCTCGTGCTCTAATTAACTTATACTGAAATTTTGAAAATTTTGAAAATTTTTAAATTTTTTGCAAAATTTTCTTTTGCCTATATTTCAAAAAGTTGAAGAGATAATAAAAATCTGTACAAACCAGTGAATTCCCCGCGTGAAAGTACATACGTATGTAAAATTTCAGAATATTTGCTCAACGGATACAGTTTTTAGAGCAAAAAAACTAAAAATAGCCAAAATTCGTAAAATTCTTAAGGGGTACCCCTTCAAAAATAATTAGAAAACAGTGATTTTTCGTTTTTTTCTAATAAAAACTTTATCTGTACTAATTTTTGGCTGAAAATTTGCATACCTATGTATTTTTACGAGAGGAATTCATTGGTGTTTACAGATTTTTATTATCTTTTCAATTTTCGGAAATATTAAGAAATTAAAATTTTGAAAAAAAATGTAAAATTTTCAAAATTTTGAATATATCAATATAAGTTTGTTGGAGTACGAGAAATACACTCGTTCAAACCGCATTTCAATATCTCTTTTAGTTTTCGAGATATGTGCCTTCAAAGTTGAGATTTTTAAAAAGTCAAAATTATGTGAAATGTGTTATCTTGACTGATTTAATAACAGACATTCATTTAAATATTTTTATTGTAAATGAATCATGGAAGCAATGATAAGGAAAAATTTATCTATAGTTTAACTGAAAATATTTGCCCCGACTTACATTCTACACAGAGAGCGAATCTTGACTGCGTGACAATCTTCCACATATAACACCTACATTCTCATACATCAAAGAACCGCTGCGCGCCGTCTACCGCAAGCGCTTCCTTTGTGACATCAACACATAGTGTGTAGTGTAGTGTAGTGTTTGTTTTACACACGTAACACATACCTGACATTCTCATGTCGACTCATATAGATCTTCTTGAACTGGCTGTCGATGCATCCGAGGTCTTGACGCATCTGCACGGCTACGTGCTCCGGGAGTACGGACAGCAATAATCGCTCCTGCAACACACAATCACAATCAAACAATATATTGTTAGCGATATAGTATTTCACTGTGTATCAAACAATTTTAACATTTCATCTCCTGAATAAATAATAGTAGTTTTTGTTAAATCTTACTATAATATTAATGTTATAGTAAACAAGATTACAACAGAAAATAAACTTTTATAGTCCTAATACCATATACAGTTATTTTACTGTAACTAGTAGTATAAAATTATATATTATGTATAGTGAACTGTAACAATGATTAGGTCAGGAATGTAGTTTGGGAAATCGAGGCCGAATGGTCGAGATTTCCTATACATTCACGACCTAAAAAAAATCACTTACAGTTCGAGGTTAGTAAGCTATTTTTTACAATACTTGCATAAATAGAAGGAAAAGAAAAATAGGTTTCAAAGTTGACAGCTGTCAAATTGTTGTCAAAATAAACAGGACCTTGATATGTAATATTTACTTACTGTTCACGGTGAATAGTAAATATTAAAGTGCAATAAAAATTGCACTTATTGTGTTTAAATTTTAAAATAATATTGTAGTAAGATTTAACAAAAAATAGTACTATAAAAATAATATTATTATAAGATTTAACAAAAATATATTGTACGTTGTTCGTACTGAAAATGTCTTTAATGGACTAGAAATAAATTGCCTATTCATTCTATAATGTTTCACTTTCAGTACTTGTAACGTAAATAACTGTTATATAACAAGGAAGTAAAGTTCGTCATTATTTGTCGAGAGCGAAGATTGTATCCTCGGATAACGTTACTATTCCTTCGCCATTTCCCATTATTGAAATTGTTTCCGGTGAAACCGGAATTGAGATTCCGGAACTTTACATACCAAAAAGTAGCATTTATATTTGTTCACAACATTGTAATTTAAATTATAAGTTTAAAATTAAAAATAAAGAAATTAGCTACTTGTCCTTATTATTGCAATCACCCTGTATAGTATATGACAACATTCATAAAAAGCAGAATTTATAAAATTACAAACATCAAATTGGTTTTTATGTAATATCAATTTTCATTAAAGCACAAAAGAGCAGAACGTAGAAATGAAAAGTGAACTAGTGTTTTTTTTTCTTGATTTATAATTTGTTTTGCTTGTATTCCTGTATTCTTGTTTTATTTTCTCTTGTTTCAGATTGACGTTTGAGAGCTTAAAAGCTGGAAATATCATAAAAGGTTAAAGTGTTAAAGTAGTTTCAAGTATTTAAATCCTTTATAAAGTAGATATAAAATAAAATTCGCATATTAAATTTCAGTGTTGTAAAACATTTAAATTAATCTGAAATAATTTATTCGTTGCAATTTTATCTTAAAAATAATGAGTTTTTAAATTGAAATGAAGTGTATTTTATTTCTAGAAGTACTGTAGTACTTACAGATAATACAAGCTAACGTCATCAATACAAGTTTCTACCTCACCGTGCGGTACAGAACTATACGACGGACCGACGAGTTACACAGATATCATTCGGATTCATATGAATAAAACTGCTCAAATTTGTTGCTTTCTAATCATTTAAAGTGTTTCATCGTTTAAATACTACATAAAAGAATGCAATTTGCGATTTAAAAGCACATATAAATGATATGGTTTTTAGTAAAGCGAGTATGTAGTGTTTGTACGGTTTAATAAAATGTGTGTTTCGCGAATTTTAGTGACATAGTGTTGAACATAAATCAGTGTATGTGCAGTGATATGAACTATGAAAAACATTGTGTGCAGGGATCATCTATAGTCCAGGTTCTACAGTTATCCAGGATCTAGGAAGTGGATGGAGTCTGGATGCTTTCTAAGAGGTAGGTTTTGGTTCATAACCTAACTATGTTAACTGGAAACTTGAGAAAAATAAGACTGCTTATTTATTTATTTGTTATTTTGCACGATAGAAATTCAATCCCAATTACAGTAGTTTATAATGGAATCCGAACTACTCAGACACACTTATATTTTTTGGATATAAATAGAAGTTAGTTAGATTTGAATGTACCTACGACCTCTTACTTCTTAATTAGTATACGTAAGTTTTACATCGCTTTTACCCACTGGGCTACTATTGCCGTATTACAATTAAAATTTGTTTATAAATTTAAATCCTATTCGAGCTAAAAATATATGAACCAGCATACGGCAGCTCGGTGAGTCCGGACCCTGTATTGTAGATTCAGTTCTTGTTGTGCAGAGTACCATAAATAAATAAAAGACCTGAAAATTGTGTTAATAATTAAAATAAATAAATATATCATCACGCTTTTTTACCCATTACTGGGTGTGGCACTTTGCCGTAACAGATTTCGATAAGTGATATATTTATGCACGTAAAATGCGGTTACCAGCCTTCAAATCATGTCTTCCCCAAAGATGTTAGTGGAGAGGGAGCCACAAGGTTCATTTTAATATGGTGAATATTTCAAAAACTTGTGCTACTTCAACTGAAGGGCCATAGCGTGTATTAATAATTTACATTTTATTGTTTCAGATGCAGTGCAGTCTGAAAGCAAAAGGTCAGTGTCTTTCTCATATTTGTTTTTATTATAGAAAGTGAATCCCCATGAGTCAAATTGTGACTCTCTCAGTCATTTTAATGTTTATTATATAACAAATATGTTAGATTGACCTCAAGATTGAATCCATGTAATTTAATATCCTGAAAAAATATTTTTATTTTTCTCTACAATAAAAATCATATTCTTAATTATCTGAAATAATTAGTAGGAACCAAACTGGAACATAATTATATAACTTGAGTTATTAAACTGCTTAAAGAAAGAATCTTTAACTATTGTGTGCACGTGTTCATACACGTGCTGTTAGTTTAGCTCTTTAACTTTGCTGTCAAACAGAACAAGAACATCGTATATATCATCTGATCTGCTCTCTTGCTCTTGTAACAGCGCACTGAAGTGCTGAAATGCTGAAGTGTGCAACCATTTAACTTTTCACTTTTGACCTTTCTGCGAGTGACGCAACGAAAATTATTAGTTTCCCGATATTTTTTTTATAACTATTATCATTATCACACATGCAATATATTTAGTTTTGAACAAGACATATATATCTTTTAATTTATTTACTGAAGAACATAAAGCGATATATTTATTTTTATGGATAGTTGTAACGCAACTTATGCATTTCCTGTTTTGCTGCGTAGTAAATAAAAACTCGGAAAAGTCAACGTCAAATGTTTTTTAGTTTTTCTCGTTTTTGTTAGTAGAGTTGAGTGCGCAACACGACAAGCACACAAGCAAAAAAAGTAGCTGCGTTTCTTGTCTGTGTCAGGCGAGAAAACTAGTTCGGAAAATGTGAAAATGTAATCTTATTTCCTGACGGCTAACATTCTGACACTTCACACACACTGAACTATATCGAATGAAAATGGCCGGCGAACCGAGAAAATTACCCAATGTCTTACTTCACATTTCCAACACGTTTACCCTCAAAAGACTATAGTCATCAAATACAAACAACAATAAAATACAGAATAACAAAATACTTTTTCACGCAACTGTCAAACAAAGATGATATTTATGCGCACCCGAGATATTCATTTTTTTGTAAACAGTTTGACAAAAAATCATTATTGGACTATCAGCTACCTTGCCGGGCTATTCTAAACCAATCAAAAACACGATTATAAAATGTCACGGTTAATATACAAATTGTAGTTTTTTTACACATTCATATTTATAATGACTATCATTTCGAAATTAACCCACCTATTATGTAACTTGATCATTCCCCTATATTCTGTATCTCTATTATTATCTGTTAATTATCGATAAGCTAATGATAATTTTCAGAGAAATCAGAATAATTTACCCTAGAATTTTTATGTTATATTCATGGATTTTTTCATTAATATACGTAACTGTTAGTATAAAAATATAAATATTGACAGCTCACTGACACTTCCTTAAAAAGAGTGGTTAATAGTATATTACATAATAAGTCAGGAAAGTGATATTTTAATCCGCCGAGTCAAGTAAAAACACTCTCCTGACGTATTATGTATACTATTTTTTCTGAAACCGTTTAATTTAATAAAAAATTAATCATAAATAACTTATAGCCGGTTTCATCAACAAAAGTTAAATTTTAAATTTGGATTAAATAAATAAAAGCAAATCAAAATTACATGTCAAATGAAATAGTTAACATTGCTGTCATACATTCGATTTGCTTTTATTTATTTAAATCATAGCCATAACTTAATGCACTTTAATTTTGTCCCATTTCCATCTCCTATCACATGAGCAACCGCAGAATGTCATTACATTTCAACCCTGTAATAAACCTTCTGTGTGCCATGGTATCACATCTCATCTCTACGTGCTTCACCGTTCTCTCTGTCTTTCCATTTTCGCCTCTTCCAAGAAGTGCATTAAATTTCGGCGATCAATAAGTTGGCATTCCTGAAAAATAGTTTTGATAATGTTCCGGCCGGGAACACCTTCAGCTTTCAGTAAAGCCTTGTTGAAGTCGTGAAGAAACTTCGAGTTGGAGAGTTTAAAAATACTTTCCAGTAATGAGCTGTCGGGATCAGATTAGGATGAATCAGGGATGGCAGTGACCTTGACATGTGACATGAGTTTGTTTTTAATTAATGGTACACGCATTAGTTGGGCAAATTCTCAAATATTGGTATAGTGGAAGTATACTTTTAATGGAGATTTTTTTCGGATTTTTGTTTGCAAATCGCTATAATGGTTCATTATGTCTAATTTTTTTTTAAATCACGAAACTTCCGGTGCTTCTGGATGATTAAATAAAAGGGTGGAATAGTTTACTGTATTATGAATGTGAGATTAAAACGACGGCTATTAGAAGGGTAGATGTTAACACAGAAAAACAAATATATCGACGTCTTGTATTCCAATGGCAACGTTTAGTCAATGAAATTTGTAGTTCTGAACGAGTCTGTATTGTAACATTAATGTCGATTCATGGACGATTACTTTGGTTCAATTCCCACAGCCGACAAACAATTTTCACCACATTAAAATTACTCATGTAGATCCCCCTCAACTAACACCTCTGGGGGCCGTGATTTGACAACTAGTAATCGCACTTCACGTTCATATATAATATATAATATCATCACGCCTTCTACCCATTACTGGGTGTGTCATATCTCGGTTAGTGATATATTTTGCGAGTGAAATGCGGTTATTAGCCGTCAAATCACGCCTCCCAAAGATGTTTGTGGACGGAAAGCCACAGGGGTAATTTGAATATGGTGAAAATTGTTTGCCGGTTGTGGGAATCGAACAGAGGTTCTCAAATCCACAGGCCGATTCGATACCACTGACCCCATAAATAAAATAATCAATAAATAAATTTAAAGAATAATAAGTGCATTACCTGTTCGGCGCTCTGTTCCTCAATGACGAGTTTGACTTCTAGTGACTGTCTGGTCTCGAGGAATGCTTTGCGCTGCTGTTTCTCATCCACGAAGTATGATGTGAGTCCCAAAGCATTCGCTGTGAACAGCAGGATCACGTTGGCAATGTGCTGTAACATAAAATACAAAACATAGAATGTCAACAATCAATATTTAATTTCATATTATAAAAAGCTTAAATAGTTTGAATGTTTCAGTCCATCAAACAAGAGTTCAGTGGTTTAAATCTTCTACTTATATCCTCTAACAATAAGTCTAACAATGAATCTACAAGATTAGAAAAGAATACAACGACAGCCTGCACTTGTATTTGTACGAAAATTCCACATAATTGCTGTTAGTCACTCTATTTTAATAAATGAAAATAAAATAAAAAATATAAGAAAGGAAGGGAGTGTCGCCCTGCGCTTGGTTTTGAAAGTAAAAACACTCTATGTAAGAACTGAAAAAATAATCAAATAGATAAGGAAGGGAGTGTTACCCTTCGCTTGTTTTTGTCAGTAAAGTTATTATGAAAAATTGTTGTCAATTACAGACAGAGCTGGGCAGTAGCTAGCTACTTTTGTAGCTTAGTTACTAGCTTAGCTACATTTACCTTAGCTGTAGCTGTAGCTTAGCTGAATGTGAAAAAATATAGCTGTAGCTTGTAGCTAGCTACTTTTTTTTCTATTAGCTTAAAAATAACAACTGAAGCTACTTTTAAAGCTATTTTGTAGCTTAAAACTACATTTTGTAGCTTAAAGCTACTTTTTAAGCAGAAGGTCAACAAAGTACAAGCTAACCCACACAAAATAATTATTTGTTGCCGGTTCTAACAGGCTCTAATAAGCAAAAATACACAGTAGGTGCCAGATGGTATTTGATATTTTTGATATTTATGTACGTAATAGTAAATTAACAGTCATTATAATAAAAGACTGATCATATAACAATGGCAAATATTTAAAAAAGTAACTTTACAATTTAACAGCTACGTTAATGAAAGCTTTTAGCTGTAGCTTAGCTATATTTTACAAAATATAGCTTATAGCTGTAGCTTAGCTACTTTTTTAAAGAATAGCTGTAGCTGTAGCTTAGCTACTTTTTTTAAGTAGCTTGCCCAGCTCTGATTACAGATAATGATACAGTTACAGAATAAAGGGTTTGGATTTCCCTCCAAGCTACTGTAATTAGGGTAAAGTTTCTGTTGTGTAAAGTAGCAAATAAATAAATAAATTAAAACAAAGGAAGAACAAAATCGGTAACTTTGCAAATATGCACAAGATAAATTCTAATATGTGTGATTTGTAGATTTGCTTTGTCAAGTTAAATACAAACAGAGTGACTAAACTTCTTGAACGGTTTACTTCAATATTGACTTTCAAAAGTCGCTGTGTGTAATCATATAATATCCTTCACAAGGGAAATATTTTATTTGTTGTAAATACATTTACCGTCAAGCTATCAGAACATTTTATAATTGTTCAAAAGACAGAGTTATCAGAAGTAAGTATTTCAGTTGGCAATAAAAGAAAAAAAAACTACTTGTAATTGGTAAGACTGATATATAAATTTATTTCCCGTTATTGACATTGTCATTTAAAATTTAAATGAATGAAAATCGTTGTTTTCCTTTCTCACATCTTATTATTTTTTAACATTACTCACAGAGCAATAATCTAAAATATTTCTATCAATCAACCTATTTGTACTTAGTATAAAAATATTTGTGGTAGCTGGCTCAGTGGTATCGTGTTGGCCTGTGGATCCTGAGAACCCTGGTTCGCTTCCCACAGGCGACAAATAATTTTCACTATTTTAAAATTACCCCTGTGGCTCCCCCACCACTAACATCTACGGGGGCCGTGATTTGACGGCTGGTAACTGCACTTCACGCGCATAAATATATCACTTACCGAGATCTGCTTCGACAGAGTGCCACACTCAGTAATGGGTAAAAGCCGTAATGATATATTTATTAATTAATTTATTTTAATTACATATTCTTGTTTTATGTAAAATCTGCCTATTACTAGTTTATAAATCACGAATGGTAGATCTTCTGTCACGAACAAAGATACAAGAAATGAAATGCTAATTAGACATAACACAATACCAATATAACGTAAGCTTAACATAAATTCACGTTGAAAGTTAACGTGAAGCTAAAACAATATAATGTAATTTTCTCTTTGTGCTGGGAAGAAACACATGACATCTGTCATAAAATCGATACCAATTTTCACGTTGACATTTGCCACGAATACAACCCCAGTTACGTACAAGAATTCCAATATTAGTCAGCAAGCAACCTCGTCGAGGTGATGACAGGAATCCCAAAGATTTTTCTAAAGATATTTATTTATTATTCGACTTTGACGGTTTTTGAAAGGAATTGTTTTTAAAAGGTTCCAAATAAATGGCCGTGAAATAGCAAAACTTTGGCGTAGTTTGGTACTTTTGCTAGCATAACAATGAATCAATACTTATCGATACTGTTTTTTTTATTACTTTTGACTTGTAAAGTTTTGTAAGTTTGCCAAGGTTATAACTGCAATTTTGAGTGACATTAAAATGTATGGGGTTGGTGGCTTAGTGGTATCAAGTCGGCCTGTGGATCCTGAGAACCTCGGTTCGATTCCCACAACCGACAAACAATTTTCACTACATTAAAATTACCCTTGTGGATCTCCCTCCACTAACACCTTTGGGGGCCGTGATTTAGCGGCTGGTAACCGCACTTCACGCGTATAAATATATCACTTACCGACATCTGCTTCGGCAGAGTGCCACAACCAGTCATGGGTAAAAGGCTTGATGATATATTTATTTATTTATAGTACATGGCCAATATAAATAGATACTACTAGATGTCCTTTGTACCCCCACCGTTTCCGGTTAAAGATTTTAAACTTGCCTAGGCAACGAGGCTTGTTTGTTTTAATAAATTTTATTCTAGATTCCTTCATTATTCCTTCATTAGTATAAAAATAAAAAAATATATTTTTCGTCTTGTCTTCTTCGATTCCAAGAATGATAGTGGAGGGGAAGCCACAGGGGTAGTTTTAAAGTGGTGAAAATTATTTGTCAGCTGTGGGAATTGAACCCGGATTCTCAAATCCACAGGCCGACTTGATACTACTGAGCCATATACCCCAGTAGATAAAATAAATAAATAAATAAATATATCATCACGCCTTCTACCCATTACTGGGTGTGGCACTCTGCTGAAGCAGATCTCGGTAAGTGATATATTTTGCGCGTGAAGTGCGGTTACCAGTCGTCAAATCACGGCCCCCAAACATGTTAGTGGTGGAGGAGCCACAGGGATAGCTTTTTCAAATTATGAAAATTTGTCGCCTGTGGGAATCGAACCAGGGACCTCAGGATCCACAGGCCGACTTCATACCACTGAGCTAGCCATCCCATATAGATAAAATAGTAAATAATAATTATCTTTCTCATCTCTCGGGTAGACATTTTGGCAAACCCTGTTTTATTCAGTGACGTCACTATTCAAACATCTTTTCTTTTCACACTCTTGAGAGTTCCTAGTTTGTAGGTAGGTGGAACACGGTGAGCAAAAACCGATTTCGTGTTTCTAGGAAAAGCACGATGTGATAGCATTTTCTTCATCGTCTATTACGTGAGACACACATATTGTATAGTGCGTTCAAGCGAACGGTTATCAAATAGTAAGATTTTATACAAGCAGGGCCATTCTAGGCCATGCAGGAGCCCTTGGACACATAGAGTTTGGGGCCCGTTTAGAAAGTAAAAAAAAAATGTGAATGAAAACAGCAGTATGTACTTTTATTTAGTGACTTTCTTTTTTATTATGGTTAGTTTTATATAAATCAAATATAAGTGAAGTGATTACTACCCGTATTTTGACACTTGGACTTACGTTAATGATAATAGTTTCTTCCGGGATTTCTGTTGTGCAAAACCTTCTATTATATCCTCAAAATTCTTTTGAATATTGTAAAGTTATTTTAAAATTTGTACTCGTTTACATTTTATAGGATTCATTACGAAAAATTACGTTATGTAAATTTTTTAATGTTTTTTAGATTTAGTAAAATTTAGTTAAAAATTTTAACAACTCCTTTATTTTCCGTGTAAACGACGACCTCGGCATTTTGAGGCCCTTATCAAGCCGGGGGCCCTGAGCTCGTGCCCTATGTGCCCTTATGGAAAAATCAGAACTGTATACAGGATAAAAAGATAATTTTGTAATGACAGAATATATTTTTTCTACTCTCATTATTAAATTGTCATTTAACATATTGGTTTCCATGGCGCTAAATAACATCTTAACCATATGATAACAAACTGTGGCTTCGAATGTTTTAGTCACGGCGT
Organism: Pterostichus madidus; assembly: GCA_911728475.2. Lineage (NCBI taxonomy): Eukaryota > Metazoa > Arthropoda > Insecta > Coleoptera > Carabidae > Pterostichus > Pterostichus madidus. The sequence continues at coordinate 154,885 of OU452305.1, forward strand.
GAAGTTAACAACTGACACATTGAGCACGGAGTGAAGTTAGCTTCTTACAACTGTTAATGTAACTTAACTTTTCAAATAGTTAAATACAAGTTACATTGGGATTGTAAAAGAGTATAGTATACGACTCGTTTTGAAAATACTTTAGATACTTGTAACTAAAGAGCCTTTTATGAAATTTGTTACAAAATATACTATTCTGTTTGTGGGTACGTAATGTTGTACATTAATATTTTTCTTACATAAATATGTGCTCTGTGTCTACTTTGTTACTCTTTGAGAAATATGTCATTAAATTGTACTCGTAGCTTATGTTGCTTCTATTGAACTGTATAACATACATACAAATATTCATGCACGTTCTTGTTGAATGTTGAAATATTTGTAAGTATTCGATGAAACAAATTATTGGAATTGAATGGCAGGCAGCGAAATGTAACTTTTTTCCAGTTTCAATTCCGTTATTTGTCGACTGGTATTTCGTTTATTTTTGGATTGCGGGTTTTAAATATTCTTGATATGTTGTGCACACATATTCTGTTATTGATTTATAAATTTTAAAAAAGGAATAATTTAATGTTAAAATGGGTCAACTGTCTTTTAGTTAAATTGTAGTTTACATAACTTGTGCACAAAAAGACGCATTTCATATTATTACTATTGTTATTGAAAAATGGGGTTGGTAGCTCAGTGATTTAGAGTTGGAGAGAACTCGGGTTCGATTCCTACAGCCGAAAAACTATTTTCACCACATTAAAATTACCTCTTTGGCGTCCCTCCACTGATACCGTTGTTTGACGGCTGGCAACCGCATTTCAGGCACTTAAATAAATTACTTACAAAGATCTGTTCCGGCAGAATGCCACACCCAAAAATGGGTAAGAAGTTTAGAGATATATTTATTTATTTTATTATTTATAGCAAAATGTGGGTATATCAAGGTAAGAGATTGCGTGGACGATCTAGGGTCCCTAGAAATAAATAGAGGGATATCATTCAATTATTATTACTCTAATAATATAATAATAAAGTAAACGCACCATCTTTACACTGTAGAGATTTATAGCAACAATGATAAATAATTAATATTTGATTTGATTAATCAAATGTCTTTTGTTCATGTTTCATGATCGTAATAGTCAAAGTATGACTTGAAAATTATTTTGAAAACACAAATTTACAATTTACATTTAATTAACAAGCAAACTTTTATTAAAATTCGGTTAACCCTATTAACCGATAAATAAAAAAGAGTTTTAATTAGTATTTTAAGTAAATATGCACTTAACAAATAATGAAATCTAATTGAATTATAAAGAAAAAAATTAGGATAAAATCAGACTTGAATAACAAGTCCACCATATTTAGTTAAAACATATAACTGGAATTCATAGATTCCAGGTTCAAATCCTGGCGAAATCCCAATTTTCTGTTATAATTTCGATACAGCTTTTGGTTACTATCTTTGATTCTAAAAAATCCTTTTTTTGAAACCCGTTATATTTGATTTTAACTCTATTTTGAATTTCCTACATTTATTTAATTATTGTACGTATTTTGGCAAGACTCGCTTCACTTGGGCTTTAAACAAATAAAGAATTAAACCCTGAGCTCGTAGAATACCTTTATATTTACTTTTTTGTGCCAAAATTTACATGATTTAATTTTTGATATTTCAATGATGGTAGAGAAACTAATTGCGTCACAATCAGAATAAAAGGCAATTCAGCTTGTTTAAACACCTAATACTAATTCATTAGTTTTCAACATCAGCATCTCTTGGCAAAGCTTTCATCTGTTATTCACTCCATTCAATATTTACACGGAGTACTCTACTTCTATACATAATACAACACAACGTGTACTCCACCTACGCACACGTCGCAGTTCGGTTAAATTTATCTGCACACAACCGTTTCATTATTCATCATTTGACAGCCAGAGACGAGACAAGTCGATGATGTTACAAATATAACCAATTTAATCGATATTGCTTCGTAAATAAATCAACATAATGCCCCTAATTGTGTTATGATGTCTGTATTCCGATTTTCAAATGTCAGAATGTATACATTTTCATGTAGATATTTTCAGAATAATGTGATTAGTGTAACTGAATTTAATTATGAAATTTGAAGTATTCATGTGATGCTAAAATATTTAAATCTAATTAATCTCTGCAATATAAATTTAGCTAATGAAGGGAAAACATCAAGTATAGAATTTGTCGAATGTGGGGCGTATACATACAGATAATTAATGATGGCTCGGTCTCATTTTCAAGTCAAATAAATTATGCAAACTTTTTAATTATTTATTTGAGCTGAAAATGAGACCGATCTATAGTTTCCCAATTATTTGGTAGTACTATATTTTCATTACCTAGTTACTACTGTAACAAATCATGGTGGTCAAAATGAGAATTTATCTTGACCACTGATTGTCGACGTGCTGAAGTTGAATAATAAGTAATGAATTCTGCATGTGCGAGTGGTAAATATTTTATTAAAACAACATAATAAAAACTAAGATAAAACCAAGATAATAAATTAATTAAACAACAAATAACAAATTAATAATATCATATTCTCGGGATAGACACCCTCGAATATTCTTCTACTCACGAATCATAACTACTATCTACGTACTAACAACATCTACTACTTTCGAACTGTCTGCTACATACTTCTACATTGTATACTATCTATACTATCATCTACGAACTATCTTAAACTACGACATTTATACTAAATAAATGCTAGATCACAATAATTTCGCTGAATGTGACAAATACCTCAGACGATCGCGCGTGGTCCAAAAGGTGAATAACATGACATGTGTCTTAAAGACGCAATCTAATCAACAATATTGCAAACGATTATTTCTTGTACATCCTGTCTGTTACACTACTCCTATTAATCACAAATTTTACGACTTAATAAATCAAAATTTTAAATCTTTTGGGATTTTTAATTATTATTTTTAATTAAGTAATGAAAATAGCATATTACATAATAAGTCAGGCAAGTGATATTTTACTTGATGAAGCGGTTGTTTGAAATACGAGGCCGCAGACCGAGTATTTTAATCCGCTAAGTACTATGTATACAATTTTTTTCTGAAACCGTTTAATTTAATCAATAATTAATCATAAATAATTCAAAATCTTTAATTTTTTTATAAGAATTGTACTGACAGCAGATTACGTATCTAAGATTATAACTAAAAAAACAGTCAGGTAAAATCTTTACTAGACTGTTGTGCACTTTACCAGACTGTTATTTTTGTTATAGTCTTGGATATGTATTTTACTTGACTGTTTTGGTAAAAATCTACTTTCCATACTAAAATTGGTCAGGAAAATAGACACTTTCTTGTCGGTTACAGAAAAAAATATTTTTACTTATAATTACCTTGATATATTAAATTATAAACAATTTGACATAAAATAAAATCATAATCTATTTGACAACAGAATTAAAAAGAGAGGTATATATAATACATTGCTTTCTCATAAAATAGAACCTATAATTTTTACAAAAGTTTGGAGTTTCCTCACTTTTGTGATTGTGTTTATGATTTCATTTGAAAACAAATATTAAAATAAGCACTAGGAATGATTACACGTAACTGTATTTCATTTGCCATTTGGATCACTTAAATCAGTTCAGATAAATTAGACAACATGATAAATTAATTGAATTAAGCAAACTGCTGCACTTATTGGAATGAATTACTTCAAAGTAAATTAGAATCAGTAATTCTAGTACTGGAAATAAAGTCAGCGACGCAATCCAACGAAATAAATAAGTAATCTGGCAAATGGAATGTGCCTCGTATTTCGGTGTACCAAACTATGTAAAACTATAACAACTAACAAAAACCTATAACTATGATAACCAGTGGGAATAAGCCCTGATAGAACTATTTATTTTCTTACTGGACAATTCAGTCTTTCATAAAATTTTATAAACATACAAGTCCGCTGCTATTTGCGATGCATCCACGTGTTTATTTTCCTCTAAGTCTTTCTTGTGGCTGCCGGAAAATGAAGAGTCAGTGAGGTGAAGCGATCGTTGCGACATGGACTACTCCTATGATTTATTCATAAGCTGCAAGCTTCAGCTTAAGATGCTCGTAAAAATTGAATTGAACGGAGGAGGGGAAATACCACTTCCGTTTCCTGTTGTCTAGATGTAATACGTTCATCACAATGAAGCGTTTAGAATTTATAACTTTAGTTTTATCGTTTACCCACTGACTGTATAAATATAAATAATATAAATAATGAATCACGTGAATCATGAAAATTGACATCACGCAGTTTAGCGTGAACGTAATGTAAGCGCAAACATTTGACTGTGTATTGATTGGTCGATTGACGCTGTTATTGAAATTTGCATGCAAACGAGCTGATAAATGAATGAAACTGTCCGGCAAATTTGAACTGACGAGAAAAATTATACATTTTAACTTCGTACTAAGCCATAGATTATTTTTATTATTAGTTTCTCTGTATAACAGGAACTGATTCTTAGTTATAGTAGCTTATAGTGGAACCGAACCACTCATACACAATCATATTTTTTCGCGCCTCCGTTCCAGATTGACAGTTTTATATAAAAATAAACTAATAAATATATCATCACGTCTTTGACCCATTACTGGGTGTGGCACTCTGCCAAAGCAGATCTCGGTAAGTTATATATTTATGCGCGTGAAGTGCGGTTACCAGCTGTCAAGTCACGGCCACAGGGGTAATTTTAATTTAATGAAAATGTTTGTCGGTTGTGGGGATCGAACCAAGGTTCTCAGGATCCACAGGCCGACTTGATACCACTGAGCCACTACCCCATAAAAAATAAAAATGAAATAGACTGTATTAAATAATATGTACAAGGTATTGGCAGTATTATGATATAAAATTTGTTCGCATAATTCCTTGCCAGATATTTTTTATTTACAAAAGTCTGATTTTACATGTTAACTGTCTATGCCAACATTTACGGGGAACACACGGTATATTACATAAACTACATGATATTATATGAAAACAAGGAACAGTAAACAATCTTTCGTTGTCAATGTAAATAAACATGACCTATTAGGTAAACAAACTTTAGTAACATTTTAGTGTGACCATTTTTACAAATGCAAGTCTGTATTTTTTGTCGTTCCCTGTAAATAACTTCGAAATTTTTTACGGTGCCGATGGAAAATCAACGGTCCATGTGAATCTAGCTTTAAGCTACATTCACAAATCGAAATTAGTTTTTGTTTTATGTTTTCCATTTTGGTTTTAATAACCTTGTAGACATGTTATCTTATGCAGCCATTCACAAATCAGTATTTAGTTTTGGTTTTAACACAAAAGTTTGCAAACTCCAAACTTATGTCTTAGTTTTACGTTTTATACTTAGGAATAGACCAATAGGACGAAGCGTAGAATGATGTAGTGATATATACTTGTCTCTTTCTATCATCCTTCGCATTGACGATAACCTAAGTTTGTTTTTATTCGAGTGTCAAAATGAATGAAAATAAAAACAAGATTTTAATACCTACTTTCTTATTATGATAATATTTATCTTGCTCTTCCAAAAAATACGAAAGTAAACAAACAACATATGACAACATGTGTAAGTTAGCATATCTGACAGTTGCATTTACTGTATTACCGATCTTCTGAAATTTATGATAGATGTCTCTACTAACTAAAATCGACAAAAGCAAAACTATTTGTGAATAGCACCTAAAAATACACTAAAACATAAAGCATAAAACAAAAACTAATTTCGATTTGTGAATATAGCTTTAGTCTACTTAGCACATTGCCATGGTAACAGGGGATGTTTGTAGTATGTAAATGTTGGTTCCTGCTGCTACTGTTGTTTATGAATCGTTACCACGGTTACACTGCGGTATAACTAAGGTAAACGCCTTAGCATGAGGGGTGCTAGACGCCACCGGCCATTGACTTTATAAGAAATGAGTTCGAACGATCATTAATTTCCCTATTTCTAGACGTTCATATAAACATCCCTTTCTAAGCTGCGCTCCAAATTTAACTATATTACTATCATTAATATCGAATTTTAAAACTATGATAGAAGCAGAGAAAATATTACCCCCTGTGGCTTCCCCTCTGCTAAAATCTTTGAGGCTCACTCGTACTTCACGCCCTAAATACAGGGTCTTTTTTCTATATTATACATAGGTGAAACATTGTTAAATTTTTACATGTTAATTTGTCATAAGAGGACTTATAATCGAAGTGGCAAAGGAAAAAAATTGATTAATTTTTTATATCAAACTACTGAATTTACGTAAAAGTAAATTATTTTGATTCACTTTGTTTTTTTGCCACTTCGATCATAAATCTTCTTATGGCAAACTAACATGTTAAAACTTAACATTGTTTCTCCTGTGTGTAATATAAAAATAAAGACCCTTTATATAACTTAAACAGATCTGATACTGCAGAATAATACACCCAGTAATGGATAAAAGGCGTGATAGTTTTTTAAGAGTTTCATCATGTATTTTCATTACTTTTTCAAACAACCCTCGCCACAAAATGTTTCTTTTTTCAGTTTTCAGAGTTCCATGCACCAGACATAAAACATGAAAGCGTTTTACATTTTGTATAATCATAATTATCGACATGTTGTCATCTCCCTGTCTTTCAAACTGAATTATAAAGCCTCTGTATCTACATTGTACATTGTTCTTTTACAAAAAAGAACCTTTATAAAATACAATGAACATAAACATCGCATCGTTGTGATACGTTCATATAGACCGTAGGTACAGGTTCACAGTGCAGATGGATAATCATTTCTCATTTCAGCGCTAATGATCTGAATAACAACAAATGCTTTCAAAAACAACTGTTGTAGAAAATCGTAAATATTTACTTTGGCAAAAATACGACCGTGGAGCGTTGTGCATGTGTGAAAAGATTTCATCTTTGCTAATGGTGTAAATCTATAAGTTTTATTGATCCATAAATCTATAAATGATGAACAAAATCTCAACGAAACTTATGAGACACAACAAACCTTCAATCACATCCATCTAATCACACTTTTCATTCATTTTTCTTCGACGTACAATTTATATGCTCAAAACGTCTCAAATTATTTACGCTCACTCGTCTAACAACGAATTAAACCTTGAATCTGCAAAGATTAGAAAAAAAGAGAGCGACAACCTGCGCTTGTATTGAATGAAAATTTCACACATTTGTAGTTAGTCATTCTATTGTTAAACGATTTTAGATGCAGATAAAAATTCTTTTGATAAATATAAAAATTTCGATAGCATTTTATTTAATCTTGAATGATCTTCAAGAAAAAATTAAAATAGTTAAAATAAAGTAATAATGAACCAATGAGAATATAGTATTTACTTTTTTTTCATGAATTTAAAAATAGTTAAAAAATGTGTCACTTTTTAAACGACTTTTCGTTAAGAAAAGACGACTTTCACGATCAATATGAAAAAAAAAATGAGTAGTAATTAAATATGTTAATTAATTTAGATCCAGAATTTAATTCTTTACAGCTTTTATTTAAAGCTTATTCCTGGAAAACTTCACCTAGAGCTCAGTATTCGTGAGACATTCTGTATACAGAGTGTTCTCGGTTTAGACAGCCAAACTTAAAAAAGAACTTTTAAACTTCAAAATGAACAAAAAGTTTCTCTCGCAAATGCTTTGTTTAAGAGATATTGACATATGAACAGACAGACAAGAATTTAAAATCCACTATAAGCTTTATGTCCCTTGTGTAAATTTAACCGCTTAAGTAAATAAATAGAGTTTATTTCTGTCTCATGTGTTTTATTTTCAATTTAATACATTATCATGATTAATATCTACAAAAGGAAAATCTACGATTGAATAAAATTTATGACAACGTTTTTATTCAATTATAAAATAGAACCATTTATCATCTACCCCAACTGAAAGAAATCAATATCCAACAAAGTTATTGCGGCAAGTAAAACAATTAAGAATTACGTTTTCTTTTACAATTATAACAAGAATAACAAGCGGTTTGATCAATAACCACGATATGAGACAGAGGTTGACGTGTTATTTTCATTTACTTATTATTATTACTGTTTACATCTGTTTTTTAGCTACTGTTGGCTGGTTGACTAGCGTTGTGTTGTGGTGTGAAAGAAGTAAAGTATTGCCACAGAATGTATTGATTTTCCTGTCTTTCAAGAGGTGTAAATTTTTCAGTAGATAGTAGATAATTTCAGCAGTTTTATTCAACTTGTCCTTCAGATAGAATCTATTATTCAGTAGCTCAATAAAATTTTATAATACATATTTTATTTATTTGTTTATTTACTATTCTGCGCAAAAAGGAACTTAATCGTTATTATAGTAGCTAACAATGGCATTTGAATTAATCAAATATAAATGAACAAGATCTTGTCGAGATTAACTACTAAATGAGTTATTTAATAATGTTATCAAACATTTAAGTAATTCTTAAAATTTAAGTGATAGAGTGCAAAAGGCATGAAAACATGTTTTTGTTTAATTTGTAAATATATTGAAAACGTTATAAAGGTCGACTGACGTCATCCATCCTGATAAAACTTAATCATATGACACTGGTGCAGTATATAAAGGACAATTTAAAAAGAAAACGGCATTTAAACACAAATCTTATATAAGAATATTGAGTAATAGCTAAATATCGATTCATATATTAAAAATAATTATTTTTTATTTTTAATAATTATTTTATATTGTGCACGTTAACATGACACATAATTCCTGTCTATATCCTGTCATTGATCTATCAGATTCAGGAACAATTGTTTCAAACATAAAAATAAGGTCTTTGACTTCCACCTACATTAGTTTTTAAATACTAAACAATGCCGAAGGGAAGAAATTTGTCAAAGAAATGTCAATTGCTCGTTCTTAATTTAATAATTTATTTTGACTATACAAATAATGGACCGCTTTTACCTCTAAGTGCTGTACGAGAGGTAAATTAGTATATATGTCATTAATTTCTATTATTAATTTACAATTAATTAGAGATGGACGCACTAAAAGTCTCTAAAATATCTACGAAGTCAAAGAAAAATGATATCTTGTCATCTCCAAAGAAGCAACGGGCAATACAATTTAAAATTGATTACATGTAAACGTAGCAACACCCTGTGTCATTCATCTAGTTATATATTTTTTTATGACATCAGTCAATCTGTATAACGTTTTCAGTATAGAATCCGACAACTCCCAACCAATGTATTTGCGACCCACAATTTAAAAACCACTGCTCTATCTGAGGGATATACAACCATATTTTATTTTTTTTAAAGTTATACAAGAAAAGAATGAAAAAAAATGTTAATTGCAAAAAGACCTACCTTCGTATCAACATCAAATAGTGCACTCATATTTCTTTTTCTATTTCCGCCATTTTCTACAAGATTTAGTGCCTTCCATAAAATGTAGTTTGAGCACATTTTACTCGGTGTAATCTATACATCACATCAGACATTACCGTCGCTACCTGCTGTATTATAGATATAAATACACGAACTTCATAAAATTTATACTGAAAACAAATCGTAAAGCTGAGCTTTCGATCGATATGTTACGTTGGTTATCACGTATCACACAACGTAATGGTAACGTTAGCGCTACAAAATACTGGCTCTATTTTTAGGGTGCGTGTAGACACTGACATTTGCTCTCAATGTTAAGGCTAATATTTCACACAATCATTTCTACTATTGTTTAGCTTCCAAATAAAAGAAAATCATGTATACGGCAGTACGGTGGGGTGGATAGCGTTACGGAATTCGAATCCGCAGATCCCGAGGTCGATTCCCATTCAAGCTAGAAATTATAAGAATAAACACTCTGCGGCTCGGTGAGTCCGGACCCTGTACTGTAATTGGGATTCAATTCCTGTTGTACAGAGTAACATAAATAAATAAATAAATAAATATTAATTGATAAAACATTGAAACTATACTAAACGAAATAAATAAATAAATATATCATCACGCCTTTTACCCATTACTGGATGTGGCATTCTGCCGAAGCAGATCTCGGTAAGTGATATATTTATGCGCGTGAAGTGCGGTTACAAGCCATCAAATCTCGGTCCCCCAAAGATGTTAGTAGTGGGGGAGCCACAGGGATAATTTTAAATTAGCGAAAATGTTTTTGTCGACTGTGGAGATCGAACCAAGGTTCTTAGGATCTACTGGCTGATTCGATATCACTGAGCCATTACCCCATAAAAATTAAATGTACATTTAATATGTTGTAATAAAACTTCCCTTGCGAAGAAAAGAATATTGTGTTGTTTATAAACATTTATCTTCACACGGCTCTAGACTATATTACTTATATTTTAAGTTTCATTGGTGCAAACGGGCATTAATAAAATGTTTATTTTTTACATCCAACCTATTAAATTTGACTTATTTAATCATTAAAATACGTTGAATCTAGTTGTGCAAATCGATTTAAATTATCTCTTTTAGTTTTAAAGTTGTACACATGTAAAAATGATATATTTTTACTATTTCGTGTTTTTCGAGTATTCTGCTATACATTTTATATTTGGAATAATCTACAATAATATTTTCATTCATTTGAATCATCAACAGTTTAATTCTATATGATTATTATTTAATGATACATATATCTGTGTTTATGTTTTGCGTATTCAGTAAAATAAATATATCGTTTCTTCAAAGAGATCTGAAAATAACATAATATGCTGATTTGAACCTAAAAACAGATGCTTGCCAATGCGATGTCATCTCTGACGAATAAACACAAATAATATGTCGGACTTGTATCGTTTTTGTTTTCAAAACTGTTTTTCAGTTCACAAATTTTATGTTTACTCCCTTATCTTCACTTACTTCTTTTCTTCTTTCTCGAATTTTCAGCTTTCGCTCTTTACTTTTTATATTTAAGTTTACTGAAGTAAAAACTGATATTTGGAATCTGGAAACTGTTTTAGATAGTCAAATACAGGGACGGACGCGCTCAGTGGGAAAATAAAATTGTTATTTTTTTCAACAAAGTTTGTTTGTTGTGGTGCAACTAATTTTATTTCATGTTTCGCTTTCAAAGTAATAAATAAAGAGATTTACTATTATAAAATATTCTTTTGTCTCTACAGAACCTACTGAATAATTTACAACATTCAGGGATGACAGCGACATTTGACATTTTACCAGAAAAATGTATAAATAACTAGGATTTGATGGGCTGAGGAGCATTATTGAAAATTGGGATTCAAATAAATAATGAATGACTTTGTGTATTATATGATCAGTAAAATAGGAGACTTTTCGAACGTTATTTCGTGACAAAAAATTCGTTTAATAAAAATGCGATTTATTTGTTGAACCAGTTGAAAATCGAAAAGTTTAAAAATATAGTTCTACATCATTCAGACTGCGAGAAATCGAATGCCGTTGAGCGCATCTTCATATCTTTTTTAGTTTTAGAGTTATAGCAATTTTTGACTTTTTAAACATCTCAACTTTGAAGGCCTATATTTCTAAAACTAAAAGAGATATTGAAATACGGTTGTATTTCTCGTGGTCTAATTAACTTATAATGAAATTTTGAAAATTTTGGATATTTTTAATTTTTTACAAAATTTTCTTTTGCTCGTATTTCAAAAAATTGACGAGATAATAAAAATCTGTAAGCTCCAATGAATTTCTCACGCGAAAGTGCACACGTATATAAAATTTCAAAAATTTTGCTCCATGGATACAATTTTAAGAGCAAAACACTGAAAATGACCAAAATTCGTAAAATTCTTAAGGGGTACCCCTTAAGAAATAATTAAAAAACACTGATTTTTTGTTTTTTTGTAATAAAAACTTTACCTGTCCGAATTTTTGGCTGAAAAATTGCATAGCTATGTATTTTTACGAGAGGAATTCACTGGTATTCACAGATTTTCATAATTTTTTAATTTTTTTGAAATATTGAGAAATTAAAATTATGAAAAAAAATTTAAACATTTTTCAAAAGTTTCAAAATATCGGTATAAGTTAATTGGCGCACGAGAAATACACTCGTTCAAACCGCATTTCAATATCTCTTTTAGTTTTCGAGATATTGGGCCTTCAAAGTTGCGCTTTTCAAAAAGTCAACAATCGCTCTAACTCAAAAACTAAAAAAGATATGAAGATGCGCTCAACGGCATTCGATTTCTCGTAATCTGATTTGTATAGAACTATATTGTAAAAATTTTCAATTTTTAAACTGGTTCAAACAAAAAATTAGCATTTTCATTATTAGACATTTTTGCGATCACGACTCCGGCGGTTAATAAAAATATATATATATATATATATATATATATATATATATATATATATATATATATATATATATATATATATTGAGGATCAAAATATGCATAATTATGTAAAAATATATGAGGAATTAAATAGTGAAATCCCGAATTTCATATCTAGTTTTATATTTTTTAAAATTAACCATAAATAGAAAGAAACGGGAATATAACATCTAACATCTAAATAAATATTATATATTATATTTTTCATTTCATTAATCCTTAAAATTTAAATAAAAGATTGCAAAGGGATGAATCTTTGGAAACATGTATTTTAAAATTTGCAAATAGCATCCGACGACCCCCTGCAATATCTTCTCTGGTGTAGAGTAACAAATAAATAAAATGCTTGTACAACAGTATAACTAGGTGTGATGTACATTTGCGTATAATTTCTGGCGAAAGTCCAGAAAGTGTGTTAATTCCCCGAGGAGCACATCATCTCCTGCTAGGTTTCCCAGGCCCTGGGCTGCAGCAGCGCAGCGCAGCTCAGACACGAGAGAATACAAAATGAAGCAATTTACATTCGGAACGAATTTCATTACGTTCATTCAAAAATTAAATTCACATTTCCCCGCTACGGAACTTTGCACGAGTGTTAGATTCTACGCCAACTGGGACTGAGATAGACTTCTCCTTCAGTTCCTGTGGGATCATTAGGGATTTATAACCACGTAGTCGCAAGTGATAAATCCTGATTAATTCGCAGGACCGCAATAAACACGTTAAATATTCTTTAATATCAACCACATACATATATTATCATATTTCTTCGTGGTTTACATACATAATATTGTAATAAACGGTAATTGCGTTTATTACGATAAAAATTAACTAAAAGTACATTAAAAGGTTGATGGTTAGTTGTTCAGTTGTCAGTGGAAAATTCCACAATACTTAGAATTTTAGTTTAGTTTAGTTGGAAGCCTTAATCGGATGTCAATAAGTTTGTGTTAACATCAACCAGCCTCACTGAAAAATAATTGGGTAACTTTCATATGAGAAATATGTAGCTGTCACTAATGATATGGTGTAGCACACCACGTAGCACGGATAGCTCTAACTGCTTGCGAGAGTTACTTAACCTTAACTTCCGCTTCCGCCAGATAATTACCTCCATTTCAGCGGTCGATAAATCTCTACCTCTCGTCGCACGTCTCATGAAATTTTCTTTCATAATTCTACATAAAACGAAGAATTTCTTAACTTTAATTAGTTCCAAATTTTCACACAAGTCTTTAGGAATTTATATTATCTTACTTATTACTCTGTGTGTACAACAGAAACTTAGTACCATTTACAGTATGTATGTAGCTTAGTAAAATATCATTGTAAAAAGCGCTCTCATTTGAATAGATTTAGTTAGATGTATATATTAACATAGAACTTAGTATTAATAATTATTCATTAGTCATTTTAAATAAAATATTTGAGTATTTTCCATCATTAATATGCGGTACCGATTAGAAATCCAATTCGACATCCGATTCGATTCGCCAATTGTAACGTAAATTGTATATTCGAAAGAAAAATAACTGTTATATGTAGATAAAATAAATAAATATATCATCACGCCTTCTACCTATTACTGTGTGTGGCACTCTGCCGTAGCAGATCTTGGTAAGTGATATATTTTGGGCGTGAAGTGCAGTTACCAGCCCTTAAGTCACGGTCCCCAAAGATGTTAGTGGTGGGAGAGTAACGGGGGTAGTTTTATTGTGGTGAAAATTGTTTGTCGGCTGTGGGAATCAAATCATAGGCCGATTCGATACCGCTGAGCCACTTACCCCATAAACTAAATTAATAATTTTACTGTAAAAAAGTTGAAAGATAAATAAAATAAATAAATAAATAACCGCACTTCAAGCGCATAAATATATCACTTACCGAGATCTGCTTCGGCAGAGTGCCACACCCAGTAACGGGTTAAAGGCGTGATGATATATTTATTTATTTAATTTTTTTTATAATTTTATTGTGAAAAAGTAGAAAGATAAATGTTATTTAATCATCCCTATAGAGTGGAATTAAAATTTATGTTTTTTACTTATCCGATTTTTTGATCGGATATTTTACCATACCCAGTCTCCCCTACTTGATGTTTTATCCGAATTTCGAGTTATATTTTATTCAAACTACCCGAATCCGATCCGAGAGAGTTCTAATTCGATTCAATCCGAAATCCAAAATAGAATCGAATTGTATCGAATCGAATTTGGATAATACATATTTTTGCCGACCTTTAGTGTGTCATTTCGTGGTCTATACGTAGCATCATTATAAATTTACTGGGCAACATTACAACTCAGATTTCCCCCAAACAATTACCTAAATTCCCCCAATGTTACCCTTCCTCCTATTCCTTCATCCTCTAACTATCCTACAAGTCACATAATGACACCCAATTATTTTAATCCCATATTTTCCAAACTATTACTCACATAACCTTTCATCTGCATTCGTTTCATTGTAATGAATGCATATCCTCCATGACTCTATCTTCTCCATGTGTTATCGACAAGCGTTCAACGAATTCTGAATGGATACAATGGCGGTAGAATGAGATAGTGACACTGTGAAATGTTCGCTTGCTGTTAGCTTTTCACTATTCATGTGAAGAGACAGAGACAGAGAGGCATAGTGTGCTGTGCTGGGCTGTGCATGCAATGTGGGATATAAATAGAATAATATGGGCATTCAAGTACGAGCGACGATTTCTACAATTTTGAATGAATGAATGAGTGGGTGAATATGTTTGTTTGTATTGTATCAATCGATATTTATGTAAATAAACATAGTAACTAAGACACTCTCGCGTGTATGGTATGTTCCATCAAAAAGGGTAGCACGCACCTTTGAAACATACAGCAAAATAAATCAAAACATAATAACATCTGTTTAAAAAATAATAATATTCAAAAATTATTGCTAGAGATATGTTCACAACAGTGGCGCATTTGGGAAATTTCTCAGGGAGGGGCGAATTACCTTCCTTTTTTTTAGTAGGTGCAAGTCATACCTGATAGGTTAAATAAACAAACAGATGGCGATAGGTAAATTAAACAAACATTAAAAGAAATTATTGACAGAAAAGGTTATTATTGGAATAAATTACAAAACAATTTTAATTAATATATAATTAATTAACTTGGGAGGGGGAAAAGGAGGCTTCATTTGGAAGATATTAACATGTAAACATACGGATGTGATTTTTTGGTTGAAACAGTAAAAAAAATCTAAAATTTAAAAAATATGGTTCTATATCATTCAGATCACGATATCAATTTTGAAAAACCTCTAAAACTAAAAAAGTTATTGAAATACGGTTTACACTAGTGTATTTCTCGTGTTCTAATAACTAATAACTTATAACTAAATATTGGGAATTTTGAAAATTTTACTATTTGTTGTAAAATTTTCTCGAATTAATATTTTAAAAAGTTGAAAAGATAATAAAAATATATTAACACTAGTAAATTTCTCAGGTGAAAATACATAAATATACAAATTTTGAGTTAAAAATTCGCATTTTAAGATATTTTGCTTTAAAAATATTATCCGTATGTCAAAAATTCTGAAAGTTTGTATACCTATGTATTTCCATGCGAGGAATTTACTAGTGTTCACATATTTTCAATAACTCTTAAACTTTTTGATAAAATGACAAAAGAAAATTTTGATAAAAATAGTGAAATACAAAATTTTCATATTTTAGTAATCACTTAATTGGAATACAAAAAATACACTGGTTCAAACCGCATTTCAATATCTTTTTAGGTTTTGAGATATGCGCCTTCAAGATTGAGCTTTAAAAAAAAGTCTAAAATTGGTGTAACTTAAAAACTAAAATAGATATGAAAATGAACTCAATGGCATTTAACTTGTCGTGGTCTGTCGTACTTTTTTTCATCTCATCATTCCCTCCATTCCCTATTCAATCACCGTTCTTCTAACAAGAAATCGGGAATTACATTCCTGTAAGACTTCCTTCATTACCAATACATTTCAATTCTTCCGCCTAGAAACAAGCTTCAATTCATTTCAGCCACACAGTGTCATTCTAGTTTGTATCTGTGGTAGTTGCGCTGTCCTGTGTTGTATATATAGGGTCCAGTGGGTACTTCTGCCACTGACTGTCCTCCTCGTATACTCAAGTGGAAGCCGAGAGACGAAGAGCCGTCCAATTAGCGCGTGACAGATTGGCTGACAACGCGAGCCGCGTTTTTGTAAGCCGAGTGGCGGCGCGGCGCGCTGGACGCGGTGTGAAATGGATGCCGAGGGTTTTGATAATTTGTGATTGAAATTTATTGTGGAATATAAGATGTACTTAATTTATTTCATCATTTATATTGCAAAATAAAAAAATAAAATATATCATCACGCCTTTTACCCATTACTGGGTGTGGCATTCTACCGAAGCAGATCTCGGTAAGTGATATATTTTGCGCGTGAAGTACGGTTATCAGCCATCAAATCACGGCCCCCAAAGATGTTAGTGGTGGAGGAACCAGAGGGGTAATTTAAATTTGGTGGAAATGTTTGTCGGCTGTGAGGATCGATCCAGGATTCTCAGCATCCACAGGCCAACTTGATACTACCGAGCCATTACCCCATATAATAATTTATTTTGATATGTATAAAAGCAGGGACATGATTTATATAGTTTTAAAAATCATCATTTTTTAAAATGTATGTAATGTATCTTTAATTCTGAATATCTTTACATTCTACAGTTTTTTCAGTAACCTGATCAGGAGAGCAGAAAATTGCATAAATCTAATATCCCATATTCACCCTTATCAAGCACTACCCGGTATTTTGAACTTTATTTATTTATAATAATAATAAAAAAAAACATTTCAGCAACCATCATATGTAAAATGTATTGCTAGTTGCTGACTACATAGATCTAAGGCATGTTTCGTAAAATATTCGCAACGAATAGTATAATACCCTATTTATTTTTTAATGTCGAAATAATGTTCAGTTAAAACAGCGTACTAGACAGAGACAGCTTGGAGATTAGCCTCAACTTCTAATTAAATGAGTGCGAAAAGAATAAAAGATGTTAGATGTTATTTAAATATTGTTCTTGTTTCATAAAGTGAATTCCATACAATTCTATTTATTGAAAAAACAGAAAACGAATTATAAATTTAAATTAAAACAAAAGAAAAAATGTGATTCTCATGTTATAAACACAAAGCATATAGAAAAGCAATTATGAAGCTGCCTCATCACAATTTATTTGTTTTTATTTGAACATTTTAATAGCTAATTAAAATTGACATTCTACAGTTAACAATACATTTCAAATTACAACATTTTTACCTGAAACGAAGTATTTGATAGGTGAATAAAGAAAACATACAATACAAATTTGTTAGACTTCAGTTTCATATCTATTCATAATTCTTTTCAATACAAGTATTTGCGTGGTACGGAAATAAACCGATATTCAACCATACACCTACACTGAAAATATACTTGGAAGTTTTCTATTGATAAATTTGTATCTATCTTCAATACAACACGATTTAAAAAAAATATCATTCACAGATAATATTGGAAACATATGTTATATTTACATACAACTGCAGTTAAAGATGAAAACAACTCTATCCGTACGAAAGTATACTTAATCTCGAATTTTCTTCATCTCAAAACATCATTAAGAAAAACTAAAAATAGCAGATTATATTTTTAATTTCCGTATGCCTCTTTTTATGATCCATTTCTCATTTCGGGTAGAATGATTGCAGCACTATCCGACTGCAGCCGAGCATCCTCGAACCGCTCACGCCGCGATGCGCTATATCGATTCCGTTGCGCCTGCTGCCGACGCCGCCGTCACCGTCACCACGCGGTTGATTTGTCGATGATGAATATTCAACATGTAATCATTCAATGACCGCCAAATAGAGACAGACAGGAACGAATTAGGGGTTGGTTTAGCTAGTTGTTTAGAGGACTTTCATTTTTGTTTTATCTAATGTTGCACGAAATAAAGCTCTTTAAGTACTTCGATTTCGCTGTGGCTCTTTCGTTTTAACTGTGGTTCTGATTTTAATAAGAAATTGTGAAAAATGGTTTCATTCTTTTAGAAGACGAAAAAAGGCTGATTACTTTACATATAAAATTAATTTATTAAATCAGTGGTTCTCAAAAATGGAAGAAAAAAATTATAGAATACTATTTAGAAAAATGTATCTTTGTGTAACTGCTTAAGAACCACTGATTTAATAAATTAATTTTATACGTAAGACACTCAGCTCCCTTCGCCTGACAATGTTTTCTATATAACTTTTCTACTAAAACCAATAGTTTAAGAATAAATCAAGCAGTTCCATTTCGATGAAACACCCGGTATATGTAATAATATATCATTGTTCTTGGTGCAATGTGAGAGCCGGTGACATGTTATGCCATGTTGGCCAATGATATGATACTCTATAGGCTGATTAGTGTTACAGTACTGTGCACTGTTCCTGTGCGTCCTGTACATATGTTGTAGCGAGCGCAGCGTAAAGGATAATAGACGCTGTGCTGTGTTTTGATATTCGCTGCACACATTGATTAACTGTTTGTTTGTAGGATTTTTAATTACTATTGAAATGCAGCGTTTCATTTAGAGATAAAGAAAGAATAGACGACTAATAAGAGAGCTAATATTTACATTTAAAAACTATAATATTTATTTATACATGTTGATTAACTACAGACAGCCATGGTCTGCAAATAGCTACTTTCAACCCTTGATATACTAATAGCTATTTTAGTTACAATTGCTAATGGAAGATGTTGGGCAAAGTTCATCGTAGATGGCAGCAGTAAACTAAGGCACTTTCAATATATAGAATACAAAAAGCCCGATACACAAACATTACCACAATAATTGACAATTATAAACATAGATTTCTAGAGTATATTGAAAATGAAGTGCTACAATCACCCTTATTTTAATATGAGTACATGTATGTAAGGTGAGCCACAGACGAATCATTGAAACATGTATTTTTCATTATATTCTTCCTACGTTGCATTTTCATTTACTTTTATTTCGAAATTTTTATTCAAAATAATTATAATAAAATTACTAGCAGGCAGATTCATAAAGCGGATTAGCGCTAACACCATTTTTTATTTCGTTTTTAACTCTCTTTTCAATGTACGAAACAAGTTTATTTTAACTTGAGTTAAAAAGAGAGTTTATTAGCATTAAATTTAGTTTATTTCTTTAATCTGTTTTAATTTGAAACAGAGTTATAGATAATATTAAAAATGGTGCTAACGCTAATCAGTTTTGTGAATCTGCCTGTAGATGGTTATACCGAACATATTCAATAAACTCACATTTAACATATCTAGGTGATAAAACAAAATATTCTTAGTTTTTAGTAAAGAAATGTTTCACAATTTAATATCATTATTTTACACGAGTTGAGCAATGACACCTAAAGTAGATAGATTTATGTTTGCCATTTTTATAACTACACAATTCAACAAATTCATAAAAAAATATCCCGAAAAACAGTTGAACAAAATTAAATTCTGTATCACTGTTTTTAACAAAAAAGTTGCACAAAATTCACTTTGTAGTAAATACAATATTGGAAAAAATATTGTCACAGTTTGCGCTATCTCTTAGTCCAATTATTTAAATCTAGAATAAAAATGGAGGGAGAATATCAATATTTTTGTTTATTTATTTATATGGGGTAAAGGCTCAGTGGTATCGTGTCGACCTGTGGTTCCTGCCGACAAACATTTTCACCAAATTAAAATTACCCTTGTAGCTCCCCCTCCACTAAACATCTTTGGGGGCCATGATTTGCCGGCTGGTAACCGCACTTCACGCGCATAAATATATCACTTGCCGCGATCTGCTTCGGCAGTGTGTCACACCCTGTAATGGGTAAAAGGCGTGATATATTTGATTTAATTTGGTACTTTACACAATTACAGTAAATAGTGAAATCTGAACCAATCAAATCAAGTAGTATTTTTTGACTGTTCGTAAGCTATCAATTCAAATTAGATTAAATATAACTGAAACATCAAAGAAGAAACAAGTAAAAAAGAAAAAAACGAATCTTGATTTACAAAAGATGAATATTTATAAATGAAACAGTTAAAATCTGAAACCTGATACGTATTCCAACATTTCGTAAAAAGTTCCATTGTATAAAGAATCGTGGACAAAGACATTCACAGCAGATTTCTTAGCTCACAAAAGAATAAAATTAAAAGCTGTAAGTTTGAAAGACTTGAGAATTAATGTAATTATCAATTCATTTATCCGGCCGAGGGAGTTTACTCTTCAGAGATAATTTTTGAGTGGAGGCAAGTCAAGTGTGGGCAGCGGCAAAAGTCGATATTTTGACTCGGGGTTGAGAGAAGAGGGTTGCTCCAGACTCCAGAGAGGTTAAGCAGAATTATTCACGTCTCACTGATCCGGGATTTCAGGAATCAATATTTCAGCCTGAGATTATGAGACTTGGGAATTATCTTTCGGTTATTAGCTAACTAAGGGAGGAACTGATTAATAACTATGCAGAATATTGATAGATTACCCAAAATAATAATTTTAACTACCCCTGTAGCTCTTTCTCCATTAATATCTTTGGGGCCATGATTTGACGGCTGATAACCGCACTTTATGCACTAAAAAAAAACACTTACCGATATCTGCTACGGCAGAGTCCTCTACTAATTTTTAAAATTGTGGTTCTATTTTTGTAATGCACATAATTAAATCTGCCTCTCACAAACTTCAGTTTTGATCTCACAAAAGAAAGGGTTCACGAAAGAATTCATTTGTGTTCTTTACATACAAACGATAGGTAGATCAATGGTATCGAGTCCTGTGAATTTGAGAACCCAGATTCGATTCTCACAACCAAAAATCAATTTTCTCCATATTAAAATTACCCCTGTGGCACCCCTTCCACTAACATTCTTAGGGGCTGTAATTTGCCGGCTGGTAATCGTACTTTACGCGCTGAAATAAATCACGTAACGAGACCTGCTACGGTAAAGTGCCATATCCAGTAATGGAAAATTGCTTGATGATATGTTTATTTTTTAAGAGGGTCATGACTTTAAAAAGTTTGAAAACCACCGAACTAGTTAATTAATATAATAATATATAAATGTCTTGTAATAACTATCCATTAAAATTCAGTAACTAATTATAGGGAAATCGTTAAATTACGCAGGATAATTCATCCAATTTATACACGAACTCTTGTTTGATAGATACAATGGGCCACGGCTGCCTTTTGATTGGAATAAACTAAATATAAAAAAGTAATAGTACATCCGTGTCCACTGTTATCTCCTCTGACTAATTGGTTAGCATGCGGCATTCACGCGCGACTCCAGGAGATAACTGAGACAGTTCTTCTAAACAGGACGTCGTTTGTGCAAGGCCGCTGCGATGCTATCAGGCAGCAAGCGCCGTTTCTCACATTTTATCGGTTTTCCTGGCGTGTGCTCGCTGATGTATTCAGGTCAACGTTGAAACTTGGAATCTAGTGACACGAGACACAAGGAGTGTGAGAGGAAGTGGAGCATTCTGTCTGTCGTGGGATAATACAGCTCATCTTATTTGCAAATGTCACAGCGATGTTTAGAGTAGCTCTTGTATGGAGGGAATTACATTTTTAAGTTTGGTATTGTTATAGAATTGTTAAAAACTCGACAATGTTACAAGTAGATAAAAGCTTTTTACATAACAAGTGCGCGAATGGTGCAAATGACGTCTTCATGGACGAGTTTTGTACAATGCTTTTTATAACGAGCAAAAATTATGTAACTGATAGTGAAAAATATTATTAAATTTGAAGCGTGAATTTATATTGACAGTTTAGTATGCTATAAATTGTTATTTGTTATTTGAAAACAAATTGTTGATTTTTTCTCGTAAAGCTTGTTAAAATATGTCTGATTGATGGTGTTATAAGCTAATGAGTCTATTTTTTTAATAAATAAATATATCATCATGCATTCTACTCATTACTGGGTGTAGCACTTTATGAGGCACCACTAACATCTTTGGGGGCCGTGATTTGACGACTGGTAATCGCACTTTATGCGCATAAATATATCACTTACCGAGATCTGCTTCAACAGAATACCACACCAAGTAATGGATAAAAGGCGTGATGATATATTTATTTATTTTATTTTATAATTTTAACCAAATTATTTCCAATTACAATTCAATTCTCAAAAAACTTTTAGTTAATACTGAATTTTGGAGTTTCATAATCTATGAATGATGTTCGTTATTTCGCAATGATAAGTTCTCAAAACATCAACAATGATTTTCCGCTCTGATAATCGTACAAACAAATCATCCTGTATAAATATCCCTCCTGGGGTTTGTGATTTGTTTGGTTACTGGCGACTGCTAATCAAATATTACCAACACTGCTACAATGCCTAGACCTTTATAGTAGCACTGGGTTGCCCCGGAGCTGCCCTGGAGCTGCCACTCCCTAACCAAACTGAGCCAAACATTACCATGAATGAGGATCAATTATTCATTCGTACAACTTGGAGCTGTTTGCCGGACTGTTCTCAAGCGAATTTTGATGCAGGATTATAACAATAGTTTTATTGGTCTTAACATTCTTAATCAATACCGGGTGTATCATGAACAGCGCACCATAGGCGTTTAACATGGGAAAATGGGTTTTCCGTGCGCAGTGCTTCCTAAATTATTTCAGACAAAAAATGTGTCACATAAAAGTTGTAGACATAAAAATACTGTATCTAAATCAATAAACATACATACAAACATATATATCTTCACGCTATATCCCATCAAATGGGTTAGTATGAACCCTAAAATCACTCATAAAACATTCACTCATCACACTCCTCAAACAATCAGCCCTCGTCAAACATTCTCATCCAAACACACCACCATCACTTTAACCACATTCATAGATCCCTCCATATAAACTCATTTATTTATTACACTAGAAATCATTTATCACATAACAAACCTTTAATCACATCTATCCAATCACTCCTATTCACTTATCATTCAATTTCTTTTTCGATGTACAAAACATATGCATAAAACATTTTAAATTACTCACGCTTACTCCTAACAACGAAACTAACAACGAATCTACAAAGATTAGAAAAGTTAAAAGCGATAACCTGCACTTGTATATGAAAGAAAAGTCCACACAATGCAGTAACTGAAAATGAACAAAAAGATAAGAAATGAAGGGAATGCCACCCTGCGCTTGTTTTTGAAAGTGATTTTCCTCACAATTGCAGTTAAACACTCTCTGTAAGAACTGAAAACGAATATTTTTGAAAGTGAATTTGTACACAATTGCAATTAAACACTCAACGTAAAATCAGAAAACGAATAAAAAAGATAAGAAACGAAGGAAGTGTCGTCCTATTAAATAAAATAAGTTTTTTATCTGTCTGTAAATTTGACTTTGTTTTTACAAGTGTGTGTACCGCGGGCTACGCGTAGAGCTTTCAACATTCCTTCAATACTATAATCTTTTGATCATGCTCCTTACTACATAAATAACTATCCCTGAGATTTTTCAATAAGTAACAACATTATTTTTCTATCGTAAATAGATGAAAGGAATCTCAGCTTTGTGGGCTTTTAGTGCATTGAAAACTCAAGTGAAGTAAAATACAAACACGTGAAGCTTAAAAGGGATCCTGAAAAACTTACAACATTGCCAAGTGGCTAATGCATCGCAACCACCGAATAAAGCTCAACCAAACCATATTAACTGCGCCCTACATTTCAACATCGCATACGAGTACATGTACACAGAAGAAACGAACAAAGTCTCGAGTACACTCCCAACAAATTTTATTTAGGGTTACTAAAAGATTTTACGTGTACGACCAGAAGTTTATTGCAAAACGGAAACGTACAAATCATTTGTTTCTTCATGGGTGGTTTTAGGACATACTTAATATCAAATAGAGTAGCACGAACCTTTGAAACAAGACCGCCTGATTTTATCTAGAAATTTTTATTTTGCATAATTTTTTTTTTGTCAAACTGACAGCATAAAACAAAAATTAACTAAGTTTGTTTTAAATTAACAACATATAATCACATTTACTTGATAACGGAATTATACCCCAATAATGGGATTTTATCAGTATTACAGCTAGTTGTACCATCAAAAATTTTAAACTTGGTTCAAATAATTAAAAGAAAATCGAATGGTGGATAGCAATGTTATTAATTCCATTTAATATATAATTTGAATTTGATTTTGTTAATTTAAACTTTCAGTTTAAAACTTTGCTTTTGGCGGTGTAATTGTACTTATTAGTTGAATTTTCAAATATATTGCATTATAATTGGTTCACAATATTTCAAAGAAAATTATCTATGAAAAAATGTGTATCCTGACATCCATAATTCCTTCTCATATAAACTTATTTCACATTTTATTCACGCAACAAACCTTCAATCACATCCATCCATACAATCTCTCATCCTCAATTTCACAAACATACACCTGTTTCACCAATCTTTTATTCAATAAACGTACAATATTGCACAAATAATTTTGCAATAACAGAAAACATTTTCTTGTGGTAATATGAATGATATTCGCGCTGGTTTTGTTATATACAAAATTGTTCTTATATGAGCGTGTCCATATTTCGTTGAGACGCTATCACATGAAGCGACACATACCCAATATGGTATCTCTCCCGCTTGACATCAATTGACTTGAGAAGAAGAGCGAGCAAAACTCGCCGAACAATTTTACGGATATTTAAACAGACAAATTGTAAAATTCTACCCCGTCTTGAAAATCAATACTTGCTGGGTTCGCTTCTTTCACGCCACCAGCAAACTTGAACACACGAATACTTTATCTTCTGCTCAGACCTACCATGAATATAGTAACATGGAAAATGTTTTAAAGATTTTAAAAATATTACAAAGATAAATAAATAAATAAATCTCGGTAAGTGATATATTTATGCGCGTGATATGCGGTTACCAGCCGTTAAATCACGGCCCGCAAAGATGTTAGTGGTGAGGGAGCCATAGAGGTAATTTTAATGTGGTGAAAATGTTTGTCGGCTGTGGGAATTGAACCAGGGTTCTCAAATCCACAGTCCGACTCAATATCACTGATCTAGCTACCCGATACACATAAAAAAAATATATATCATCACGCCTTCTACCCATTACTGGGTGTGGTACTCTCGGTAAATAATATATTTATACGCGTAAAGTGCGGTTACCAGTCATAAAATCACTGTCCCCCAAAGATATTAGTGGAAGGGGAGTCACAGGGGTAATTTTAATGTGGTGAAAATGTTTGTCGGTTGTGAGAATCCGACTTGATATCTCTGATCGAGCTCTAGATCTAGCCCCATACACATAAAAAAAATATATCATTACGCCTTCTACCCGTTATTGGGTGTGGCACTGTGCCGTAGCAGATCTTGGTAAGTGATATATTTATACGCGGGAATTGCTATTATTAGCCGTCAAAGCACGGTCCCCAAAGATATTAGTGAAGTGAAATCACAGAGGTAATTTTAAAGTAGTGAAAACTGTTTGTCATCTATGGGAATCGAACTCGTGTTCTCAAATCGACAATCCGACTCGATACCATTGAACTAGCTACCCCATATACATAATGTTGTTAAACGAATACGTTCACTTTACCGTCTAAAAATATCACAAAATTAACAACGTTCGAATTGATGGTGACCAATCCAATCCCCGCTGAAAATTGATTGATATTTGGTGGCAGCAAATGGTCTCCGGAACCGTCTGTCTACTATGACCTCAATACAATATCACTATCATGATATTGATGTTGATGAACACTACTATTCAGTCCATCCTTTGTCTCGCACCGTCTAATTAATACGGACGTGAAGCTATTCAAAATATTCACGATCGTTTGTATGAACTGAAATATGAATGTGAGTCTATTTGTCTGTCTCCGGGTGTAGTTACGTAATGTGGTGGAACTTTTTCCCGGGGTCATGATGAAATTTCATGAATTGGATGACACAAATACGAATATGTTTCGTGCCAAGTTATCAAACCAAGCGAAAAAATATGCCATATGTTTTGCCAAATACTTTTACTGCTACGCGATAATAACAACTAATATTGAATTCATGGAATATTGTCATTTTCTTCATCAAATATTGATATTTCAATCTTTTATTGTACAACTATTATTATTGATTTATGTAGTCTAGACTTGAATAATATAATGCAAAAAATTTAACTCGTAAAATAAATGTTTTTTATTGACAGTTCATAGATTTATTTTATTTTAGGGGTGATGGCTCAGTGGTATCGAGTCGGCCTGTGGATCCTAAGAACCTTGGTTCGATCCCCACAGTCAATTAACATTTACATCAATTTAAAATTACCCCTGTGGCTCCCCCACCATTAACATCTTTGGAGGGCGTGATTTTACGACTAGTAAACGCACTTTACGCGCATAAATATATCACTTACCGAGATCTGTTTTGGCAGAAGTACGACACCCAGTAATCGGTAAAAGGCGTGATGATATATTTATATTTATTTATTTATTGTATTAATAAAACCATCGACATAAGAGTCGCATTACTATTAGTATTACTAGGATAAAAATACATTGATAGTAAGACAAAGTTGAAAAAGATAGAAAACAATAGAAAATTGTGTGCGTACTTAAAGTATCCCTAGAGAGCACTATTTACTGGACAATATTATTGAGCGGAAACTTTGTAACTACTTCATACAAACCGACAAACAATTTGTAACTTGACAACTTCACAATTATTACTAAAATAGGTAATTTTAAAAGTAAATACTTTTATAAAAATATACTTCTTGCTAACAAAAATTGTTCTATTTATATAAAATAATTATAGCATTACAGTTCAGTTCCTGTTGTATAAAAATAATTTAACAATAAATGTGATCGATGAGGTAGGTAGCAGGAAGTGCGGCTTTTTTGAAAGTCGATGTGGGCGATTGACGCATTGGTTGCGCACATCATTTATCACAAACAGCCGAGGGCCGATAGCCCGGCCTCATTTTATCACGACGAGATACATTACATTTTTCATGTTTTCTCTTTATATTTTATAGGCAAAATGTTATAGTTAATATACAAAAAAAACCGTTTGGAAACAATGAGTAAATTGCAGAAGCAAATTACTTTTTTTTATTTAATTATTTTACACTTTTGATTTGGAAAAACTATTTATTACGATTGCGGTCATATTTTGGTTATATAACGATTAGGCAAGATATATAAACAATATATCATCACGACTTTCACCCATTACTGGGGGTGACTCTCGGTAAGCAATATATTTATGTGCGTGAAGTGCGGTTACCAACCGTAAAATCGCGACCCCCAAAGATGTTAGTAGAGGTAAAGCCACAGGGATAATTTTAATGTGGTGAAAACGTTTGTCGGCTGTGGGAATCGAACTCGGGTTCTCAAAATCCACAGGCCGATTCGATACCACTGATCCATCTACCCCATAGATATATAAATGATCAAGCATATTATCGTTTTAAAACTTCGCTACAAAAAACCATAGTTACCAGTTGAATCTTGTGACCTTGAACAAATATTGAAATTTTTATTTTATTTTTATAAAATAATTATTTTAATATTTTGTTATACGTCTTTGGTATCAAAATGGTGTACAAATGATATGTTATCGATATGTGATGATTTTTCCAATATTTACAATTTTCATGTATGACCGTCATTTTTTCAACCCTAAAAAATATACACACCATATAAGTCAAATGTAGAACTCACCTGTTCAACAACATGTACATCACTCTTGGCTAGACCCACCACCGCGACCAAATACGACGCACACGTCCCCACACTCAACATCACACAGTACCTGAGTCTCAGCGGCAAAGTCACATACACCAAATAATCCAACAACACGACCCACCCGAGTAAATCCCTGCTGGTCACCTCGTTCTTCTTCAAGAACAGACTCCCCAACAGCTGCGCGTTAGCCAAATGCCACGCCAAGTGTGGCATCGCAGCCCACACGGGACTCTTC
This sequence comes from Pterostichus madidus, assembly GCA_911728475.2. Taxonomy (NCBI): domain Eukaryota; kingdom Metazoa; phylum Arthropoda; class Insecta; order Coleoptera; family Carabidae; genus Pterostichus; species Pterostichus madidus. The sequence continues at coordinate 183,342 of OU452305.1, forward strand.
TGCTTACCAAACCTGCACCACGCCAACAGCGCAAGATTCAACCCCAGAAACAGTGACATCGCCAGGTAGATGGGAAGATCCTGACTGCTCGGTACCGCTAAGATGTAGATGTCGAACAAGATGGCGGCGTACAGGAAACATTGCAACCCTGCACGTTTCTGTTTCACGGAGTATGATTGGTAGAGACGTTCAATGCCAGGGTCTCGAAAGCTGGACCATAGGAAACAGCTGGAGGTTGTTTGTTTGGAGGTGGTTCCTTCACCGGATTCCGCCATTTTGTAATGTGTTTAAAGGGTTGTTGGCATTATTATGATATGAGTGTTTGTAATTAATTTCACGGGTTGAAATGTTTAGTTTTTGTGCTTTTTTACATTTCCGAAAACTGCCATCATCACAAAAGTTATGATTTGTTATGTCTTCGGGGTGGTGGCATTGTTGGATGGGGTTTTTGAAACTCGATGTTTCTGGAAAAGACAAATGTAATTATTAAAACACATTAATTTCGGCCCGGTTGTGCATAAAACTTATTTCCGTACGGCGTAGTTGTCGCGAGACATTATATATATATATATATATATATATATATATATATATATATATATATATATATATATATATATATATATATATATATATATATATATATATATATATATATATATATATATATATATATATATATTAATTATCCAAGAGGTATAAAATAATATATGATTACTGGTCATCAATAATAAAAACATATAAAGCATATACATATATTTAAATAATAATCTTGCAATAAATAAAATAATAATAATATTAGCATTTAACTTAAATCATGCAGAAGTTTGAAAGTTTTATGAATCATTTTATTTTAACGTCGCACAAAGCTTTTGTTTAAAACTAGTGGAGCATTCTGAATGACAAGTTGACATTTTAATTTCCGTGATAGCAAACATACGAACATACAGAGTTGTGAATGTCACACGTATTTCCACCTATGTTCATGTTCATGTCGCCATTGTTCGCAAAGTTTTCTAATAAAAGTTGTTTAAATAACGTTTACACAACGCGTCGTACTATTAAGTTAGCGTAAATAAATTTATCATCGAGGCAGTTCTGCACAATGTTTTAACAGTGTATAAAGCAAATTTTGTTAAATGATGCATGTGTTCTCTTTGCATTTACCTAATGCTGATGTGTGGATGTGTGCTTACTACAGCACTGTAGTATAATTAAACTTGTTATAAAGTGTGTTTAGATTCTGCTCACCGTTGTTTATTTCTGCTAAATTGCAAAAGGTACGTTATGAGTTAAATATGATATACTACTATATGAAAATTATGGGGTAGTGACTCAGTGGTATTGAGTCGGCCTGTGGATCTTATGAACCCTGGTACGAACCCTACAGTCGGCAAACATTTTCACCACATTAAAATTACCCCTGTGGCTTCCCCATCATTAGTACCTTTGGAAGCCGTGATTTGACGGCTGGTAACGCCACTTCACGCGCATAAATATATCTCTTACCGAGATCTGCTTCGGCAGAGTGCCACACGCAGTAATAAAATAACCATCACACTTATAAAATAAAAAAAATTACTTATATTTCTTACAAATTTGGAATTTAATATTAGCTTCCACTTTGAATAAAATTGTAAAGGAAAAGTAAATTGAAAAGAAAAGAATTTATTGAAATCTCTGATCAGTCAGTGTGTCGTGGAAATAAAAACAAAAGGGAAATTTCAGTTGTTTCACCAGTAACCTTGATCCAATATCTCAGCTATTTTCGTCGAGTTTTCACAATTTTAAACTTGACATCTCAGCACAGCCAACTCACTAAATTTTATTAGACATTTCATTAATAATTTTTAAAATATAGTTTTCTAAAAACGAAGAGAATAAATAACTTTAATCATTTATCTCTTGTTTTCTTTGGCACGACTTTATTTTTTTTTCTTTTCTAAAACTTATAAATAGAAATGTATTTCCTTATAACGTTGAAAAAATATCATTGTCAGCATCATTTATCGTTAAGATAATAGATTCCACTTCAATTAAACAAACGAGTTTGCCTAATCAAACGAGTCCGTTTGTCTGTTCGCTACCGGCTGCAAGTTGCAAACAGGAACAATTCGATGTCATAGTCGTGTTTTACTGCAAATATCAGTACATTCCTCCATTTTATATACAATAGATGTATCTTCCGTGTGTGTTTAGTAAACAGTGGTAAATCTGCGATTTTAATAATTATTTTACATACAAACAGTGTTATTCAGTGACAAATGATAGACTAATTAGTGTAATGAAAAGTGTTGTTTACAAAGAAGTAGTTAAGTTGGTGTCCAGCAGTCTTGATCCCGGGTTCCAGGAGCTTTCATGTAGGTGTGTGAATTAATTGTAATAATTTTTCATTATTTTATTAATATTATTATGTACATATTCATAGTTATTATGTTTTTATGTATATTTTGTACCTTACTAATTTGTACTAATTTGTACTAACGTGTTATTTTCTGTTGAGCTTGAAAGCTAAAGGTCAGTAATTTATATATACACTTATATTAGTTTTAAGGTGAATTATACTTTTAATTGGATGTGGGGTTGGTATCTGTACAATCTTATTGAAACAAAATATTGTTATGAAACATATTATGTATTGAAGTTAAAGGTTTAAAGTATTATAATATATTTGAAAACATTAAATATATGTGGTATTGAGTCGGCCTGTGAATCCTGAAAACCCTGGTTCGCTACCACAGTCGATATCATTTTCACCCAATTAAAAATTACCTCTGTGGCTCCCCCACTACCAACATCTTTGGGGCCGGTGATTTGACGGCTGGTAACCACACTTCACGCGGAAAAATATATCACTTACCGAGATCTGTTTCGGCAGAGTGCCACACTCAGTAATGGCGTGATGATATGTTTATTTTATTTATAAATTTATGTTCAAATGCGGTCACTAGCCGTCAAATAATGGCCCCCAAAGATGTTAGTGGAGGGAAAGCCACAGGGGTAATTTTATTGTGGTGACAATTGTTTGTGATCTGTGGGAATCGAACCAAAGTTCTCAAATTCACAGACCGACTCGATACCACTGAGCCATCTACCCTACAAATAAAGTAATAATAATAATAATAACGATAGAAATGATTTAATGTATTATTAGTAGATACGTGTAACGCTAAACTATCAAACTAATAGTTTGTATATCATGACAAATAACTTTCTATTTTGAAATTCAAGTCCAGCACTATAAATAGCCGCGAACAGATTTACTTCCAACACATACGAAGATCGCAGAGTGTTGTGGACTATTTGGTTTTTTGACAACATAGTTTCGAGTTAGATATAGCACATCTCACGCCAAGATTGCGAGATTATCTGTTAAATATAAACTTTCATCCATCCAATAATCGGTGATCTTGAATAAATATGCAGGGGACGATCAAGTGGTCTGAAATACTCACTGAATGTAGTTTAAGGTTACGATTTCGATATGTTGCGAACGTCAAAACAAAACTTTGTTTATAAATCTATAAATATATTGTAGAGGGAATCAACATTTTTATCGTTTTAATTAGGAACATACCATCTATTATTTTATTTAATAGACATTATATTTTATGTGTTTACCTTGCACTTAATATTCAATAATATCTATAAATACTATTAACAGATATTTTTAACCGACCATTTATGTGTATTTATGGGGTAATGGTTCAGTGGTATCAAGTCCTGTGGATTCTGAGAACCCTGGTTCGATCTCCACAGCCGACAAACATTTTCACAATATTAAAATTACCCCTGTGGCTCTCCCACCACTAACATCTTTGGGAGCCGTGATTTGACGGCTGGTAACCGCACTTCAAGTGCATAAGTATATCACTTACCGAGATCTGCTTCGGTAGAGTACCATACCCAGTAATGAGTATAAGGCGTGATGATATATTTATATTTATTTATTTATATTTATGTGTGGCTCCTCCTTCAATAAAATCTTTGAGGACCGTAATTCAACGGCTGGTACCCGCACCTTACGCGTATAAATATATCTGCTATGGCGTTGTGCCACACCCAGTAATGGGTAAAAGGCGTAATGATGTATGTATATATTATTTTTTACTTGACGCTGCCACCATTTTGTGTTATTATTTTGTTTCAAGTATTCAGCAATGTTTAATTTACCCAAGTGTTTTTTAATAAAATAATTAATGAGTTTTTACGAGTAACTTCGAGTTAGAAAATTAAAAAATTTTAATTAAAATTTTGTAGACAAATAAAAAACAGAATTTAAATTTTGCAAAGAATAAAATATGTTAAACTTGTTTACATATTGGATCAATGAATTTATGTATTAATTTTTTTTACTTACATCTTTATCAGATTGTGATCAATAAAAATATAAAGACGCACTTCACTAACACAGAATATTAAATATTTCACAGACAGCGATTAAATTTGAGTGTTGTTTGTTCGTAGTCGCCCGGCTAACTAAAAGAGATCTTTTGCCAAAATTATGTTCTTAATGCGCTAACCAAAATACCGGGCATTTGAGATATATTTCATGGACACTGTAATCCGTAACTATAATGCCAGCTGAAGACTTTGTTTGTTTAACACTTCGTATATTTTAAATTAATTAAGAAAGAGGTTTAATTAAATAGAAGAAGATGTTACAGATTTTAGTATTGTGCTAAGTCATTACTAATTATTAAATATGGAAATATAATCAATAAATAAATATTTCATCACGTCTTTTACCCATTACTGGGTGTGGCACTATGCCGAAGTAGATCTCGGTAAGTGATATATTTACTTACGCACGTCAAGTGTGGTTACCAGCCGTCAAATAACGGCCCCCTAAGATATTAGTGGCGAGGGAGCCATAGGGGTAATTTTAATTTGGTGAAAATGTTTGTCGGCTTTGGGGATCGAACCAGAGTTCTCAGGATCCACAGGCCGACTCGATACTACTGAGCCATTACCCCATAATAACAAATATTAGACGCAGAAAGCAAAAGCAAATAAAAGGAAGTAAGAAAAAGGTGATGATTTTTGTGTAATCGAATGAAAAAAAATTTATAATTCCAAGATTCCTATCCATCTCATGCCACTAGGGAAATTTTGTGCACCTGCAATTTTCCGGTAACATGGAAAATAAAGAAGGAATTTTTGTTTAAAGTTACACAAATTTATCTTACTGTAAATGTAGAGAGATGATTTTTTTTTAAATATAAAGTAATAAATTTAAAGTAAATATAAAATGTATATTTAGTTCATATAAACAGCTATATTTTTTATTCATTTAACTCTGTCATATTCACATAGACATGAGGTAGCCAACGAATTTGACAATTCACGTCATAAATTCAATGTCACTATAAAGTTTACATGAGCTGTTTGTAATACGCTGAACAATTAGGTTAAAATTATTTTTCAAATTATTTCTAATAAGTGGAACAATATATTACCTCATTAGTACAATTAAGTGGCTAATAAAATAACTATAAGCTCTTCGCTTTGTCGTGATGGAGCTTTCAGTATTTTATCAATGAACAAACCTAAAAGTATAATATGAACGTAAAATATTCAGCAATATTTATGTTTAGTATTGTCAATAACAAAAAATTAATATAAAATAATTGAATAATAACATTTTCAAATACTTAATTTAAAATGTATATTACCAATAAAATTTCGTTAAACAACTCTACATTTAAAAGTAAATATAATAATAATATTAAAATATCATCACGCCTTTTACCCATTACTGGATATGCCACTCTGCCGTAGTAGAAGTTATATATTTGTGCCCCTACCAGCCGTCAAATCGCAGTACCCCAACATGTTAGTAAAGGGGACGACACAGGAGTAGTTTTAACATGGTGAAAAGTGTTTGTCAGTTGTGGAAATCTAACCTGGGTTTTCAAATCCACAAGCCGATTCGATACCACTGAACCACCTACCCCATACATATAAAAATGCGTATAGAAATTAAAATTTCCCTAATCGATGACGTAAATTGTTTGATTCCATGGACACCCTATAATCTATTATTTAGTACTCACTGCTTTTGAATGTAGAAAATTCTGTTTTATAGTATGTTCAATGTGTTTACCGTGAAGGGCGTATATTTCAGGCCAGTTTAGTAACATTTGGAGACGATATTTGCTCAACGATTTGACTCGATTTTCCTCTGGAATAAACTGTCGAATTTCTTTGATATCCGTGCTTGTGTTCCGTGTTCTATACGCTAGGAAATTTGTTCAATCGAAATATGTGGAACACGTACGAAACCAAATATACTGAATAATAAAAATAATAACATCTGTTAAACCATTAGAAATTATTTTATAAAATTAAAATAAGAGATTTGTAGAGATTTATATTTTCTATTATTATGGTTACTTTTACTTGAAGCATTTTATTCTCAATGATTTGAGAAGCTTAACAGCAAGATACATATTGAATATTTCTATTTTTTTCCTTCCTTTCTTATCTTTTTTATTCGTTTTCTGATCTTACATAGAGTGTTTAACTGCAATTGTGTGAAATTCACTTTCAAAAACAAGTGTAGAGCGACACTCTCTTCCTTTCTTATCTTTTAATTCATTTTCAGTTCTTACATCGAGTTTTTAACTGCAATTGTGGGGAATTCACTTTAAAAATAAACATAGACCGACACTCCCTTCCTTTCTTATCTTTTAATTCGTTTTCAGTTCTTACATAGAATATTTAACTACAACTGTGTGGAATTCACTTTCAAAAACAAGCGCAGGCAGACTCTCTCTTCCTTTCTTATTTTTTGTTTCATTTTCAGTTACTGCATTTTGTGGAATTTTTTTTCATACAAATGTAGATTCGTTGTTATATTCGTTATTAGATTTGTTGTTAGAGGAGTAAGTGTGAGTAATTTGAGATTTTTACACATATGTTATTTAGATCGAAGAAAGATGAATGAAAAGTGAATAGAAGTGATTGGATAGATTGTGATTGAAGGTTTGTTATGTGATGAATTATTTCGAGTGTGATAAATAAATGAGTTTATATGGAGGGATCTATGAATGTGGTTAAAGTGAGGATGGTGTGTTAGGATGAGAATGTTTGATGCGGACTTATTATTTGATGAATTTAATGAGTAAATGTTTTATTAATGATAGCATGATGTTACGTATGTATATACTATTGATTTAAAATATTAACAATGTTTCAAAAGTACAAATATACTGTAACTTTGTTTCCTTAAACTTGAAGGAAAAAATAAGGTTAACTTTGCAGAAATTAACGTACCAGCATAAAACATAATTACGTCAGTATGATTTTCTTGCCTCTTACGCCCTCAGATTTTAACTGGTCGTAATGTAAGTGCGAGCGCTTTAATTTGGCAGATAAAATTATGAGAATTTTCCAGGTGCGTAATTTTGAAACATAAATTTGCTTTTTTATCCATTTTTGCTGGCAGATGGTAAACGGCATTTTTAATTTATAAACATAAAGAAAAATGTATACGGTGTAAACCTTAGGGATTTATATGAGCGGTTATGAAAACCCAACGCAGAAACAAAACAGGAAGAATGTTATATCATGACATGATGATTCATATATTATTCAGTATTTGTTTGTTCTCCAACTCACATGAAAGTAAATGGTAGTATATTCGTGATAGTTGGACTTAATAAATAAGGGTTCGTGCTACCCCATTTGATAGGACATAGCGTGATGGTGTGTATTTAGACTGGAAACTTAATTTGCTGTTACTGATCGATAAGTTAATGATAACTCTTAGTTTTTTATATTTATTCTAACGATTATCACAAATTTAGCAACTTGTAACCGATATAATTTATTTTGTTATTTCAATTTGACTTTTATGTATTTTACTTTCGTGCGAAGCTATCAGTATAAAAATATAACTTTTAACCACACTTTTTACGAGGTTGTTAGTAATCTGTCTTTATTTTTTATTATGATCGACAATTTATTTAAGTAAATAAATAAATATATTATCACGCTTTCTACCCATTACTGGATATGGCACTCTGCCGAAGCAGATCTCGGTAAGTATGTTCCGCGTGAAGTACGGTTACCAGGCGTGAAATCACGGTCCCGAAAGATGTTAGTTATGGGGGAGCCATAGAGGTAGTTTTGAAATTATGAAAATTGTTTGTCGCGTGTGGGAATCGAATAAGGGTTTTTAGAATCCACAGGCCGACTTGATACCACTGAGCCAGCTACCCCATATGCTTATTTAAGTATTCAAAATAATTTTAAAAAAAGAAACAAATTATTTTGGTTACAGAATACTGAAATAGTGGTAGAGTAATCATGAAAATAAAAGTTGCCATCAACATATTGATCATTAACAGATAATTGGACCCATTTTGTAACAAAAATTGTTAAGTATATCAATTGCTAACATCATCTTTTGATGTAGCAAACATCCTTCGTTCATATAATAAATTTAAAAAAAAATTACAAGCCATTCTAAAACTTTAAAGTTCAAATATTGCTGACTATATATATAAATTGTATTTAATGAGCCGTTGGGCCGCTGCCTTTTAAATATTAAGTATCACTTAAGTAAAATAATATCGAATCTAATTGTTGACAGCACTGTTTAATAATTTATTAGTCATTATTTCGCGATACTATATTAGTTTATTTTAGTTATACATAATATTTGAGAGCGAGGAGTGTACCAGGCCATAAGTGATTCAGATTCCACTGTAAGCTACTGTCATAGAGATAAAGTTCCTGTTGTGCAGAGTACCAAATAAACAACTAAATAATGTGTGTGAAATCTACTGAAATACATAAAGCAATGCATCCACTACAACAAATCCTAAAACACTACATTCTAATTTGCCAATCGCCAATTAAGAATGAAGCATCTACCTTTGAATTCCTGAACAGTGTCACATATTCACATCACCCACTGCACTCCGTGTACTGAGCGACTCGGGTATAAGCTCCCGCAGTGTTACGTGCAGCGCAGTCCGGAACCTTCCCCGGAACTGTCCGGGCCCGGAGCCGATCCGGCGCTCCGCCAGAACAGCGCAAGCGCGCTCGCTAGACACGCAGAAAATTCAATGCGAACATGAGGAATGGTTGTTGTTATATTGCGTACTTGTGGTTTGAATACTTGCTTTATAAGTGGGAGTTTAAGGGATTTAATCTCATTTTGTATTCCACCCCTAACTGTAGGTACCTTGTATTGTAATTGCGATTAATTTTATGTTGTGCAGTATAGGTGCATTTGTAGGACTCTTTCATTTAACAGAAAGTAATTCAATTTCAATAGTAAATAGTTATATAATAATAAAAGTTTTCTATATTTTTTTTTGTATAGAAAATTGACATTTGCTACTTACTCCTATAGAAAGTACTACTTTCCGCAAGTGTACGGAACGTGAGTTTTTCTGGTAAAGTAGATTATTGTAAATATCCATAGATACATGAAAACTGTCAACATTTTCAAGTGAATATAAAACCGAGAAATAGTAAAATAAAATTAATAAATAAGTAAATTAATATATAGGTATGACATTCTACTAAAGCAAATTTCGGTAAGTGATGTATTTATGTGCATGAAATGCGGTTACTGGCCGTCGAATTGCGGCTCTCAAAGATGTAAGTGGTAGGGAAGCCACAAAGAGAATTTTAATGTGGTGAAAATATATCGCTAACCGAAATTAACTAGAACAGAGTGTCAGAATAAATATTGCTATTATATTTCTATCACAATACTGGACAAATAGTTTTCACTATTCTTTATTCTCTAATGTCTTTTTGAAGTTTCTTGAATTAAATTAAAATAAATTGTAAATGCCACATTAGTAATTATTTAAATATTTTTCTCGTCAAGTTTGTAAATATTTAATTACAAACCTCTTAAAGTTAATTAAAATATTTTCGTGTTTGTAACAAATAGTCCAGACAAGACATTAGACTGCAATTAAAGAATCTTGTACAATTATTTGCTTTTCTTAATTTACTTCATTAACTGCGAACAATACTTCAGCAGAATCAAATAATTCCTTTGAAAGCTATCGCGTTTTACTCGTTTCGTCCGTAAGTGATAATTGTGCAATATCTAACAATTTAAACGTGATCATTTGTTTTTCTCATTAAGCTCAGTAAACTCGAGCAATTCTTGAACGACAAGTAATTAGAAAAGGATATTTTACATTGCGTTCAAATATTTAATTTATTACAAGAATTTTCGAGGACACACTAGGGCTAGATAGAGATGAAAGTTTGATTTATTTTGCTCGGCAACCCATTGAAAAACCTTTGATATCAAATATGGTATTATTCGAAATATGTTTTGGTCCAAACAATTGACCAATCGTATAATTATTTTTTTATATTCTTTTTGAAAGCTTGTCTAAAGAGCCTTTCTATATCTTAAAAATACGATAATGTGGGTAACATTACGGAAATCTCGTGATGGAATTCCACTAAAGTTAAAAATATATTAAATATATATATATATATATATCTCTCTATATCATCACGTCTTCTACCCATTACTGGGTGTGGTACTCTGCTGAAGCAGATATCGATAAGTGATATATTTACGCGTGTGAAGTACGGTTACCGGCCGTCAAATCACGGCCCTAACAATGTTAGTGAAGGGGAAGCCACAGAAGTAATTTTAATGTGGTGAAAATTGTTTGTCGGCTGTGGGAATCGAACCAAGGTTCTCAGGATCCATACTACAATTGGTATTAAGTTTCTGTTGTACAGAGTAGAATAAATAATAATAAATTATTTCTGTTCTTCATGACGAATTTGGAGTTAATTGAATATGTAGTAATGTAAGAAAAGCCATGTTACAAAATACATAACATTTTATTTTTACTGTTTTACAGCAGGCAAATTTACATTAGTAAGTAAAATATTACATTACAATTTACATTTTACATAACAATTTAAAAGGCATTGGAAATATCAGCAAAAATATGTTTTACAGTATTAACAATTGTGCTTTATATTGTCGCCCTAATTATTCAGCATTTTGCTTCTTACACTATATATTCAAATACATATCAAATACTAGAATTTCAGAATTACTTAAAAACCAAAATTACTATAATCTACTGGCAAACTTTTTTGAACAATTTAAGAGTGAGTTACTTCAAATAAAAGTGAAGCATTGGTCTCTAAAATAATTGAGAATCGTTAGACAGTAGAAAATTATTATCAGTAATTCTGAAATTTTAAGTTTCCTTAATGTATAACGCAGTTGAGTTACGGCCGAATGAAAGATGAATCTATGCATTCATAAAATTCTGTTAAAATCTGAAACTATTTTGGACCTATTAATTCTACAATGATAGTTGTATGAAATTGAAATTCCTATATTTATTTTTCGTGAATTGTTTATCAAAATTCTTTGTTTAAAAATTCAATCACTGAGTTGCATTAATTCCTAGATTATTTTATAAATTAATTATTGTATGAGACCATATAGAATTTCAAAGTTTCTTTTCTCCTTACAAATCTTCTTAAATTATTTAGGAATATTTGACAGCGGAAAGGATAGTAATATTTTTAATGACACTGTTATCAAATTATTTTAACACATCATATAAAATTTGATTATAAAACACATACGTATTAGGTACTTTACGATATGAATAAACCAACCATTTTATGGGATGAAAATATGCTAACAAATTCTTGTGCTAAAAGTAACGAAATAATAAAATCATGTTGTCGTCTACTCGTCTGCATCAGAGGGTGTTGTAGTCTTCTCGACGACAGGAATCTTGTAACCATATTGTTCCTGCTGCAAGAAGTAGTCCTCGGCAGCCAGCAGTTGTTTTTGCCAGTCGCGATTGTCGAACGACCCTCGTGTACCCCCATATTCCTTCGGCAGGATGTCAGGAGAGATGAATGCGTGGAGAGACGAGATGTCCGTACCGTGAAGATAGATCTACATACATTTATACAAAGTGATTTTTGCAGCGGACAATACAATTCCGGAGATCTTTTTATTCTACAGTTGGCACAACGCCAGGTAAAGGCGGAAATACTATTTGACATGTCTAATAAATATAAATAGGTTGTCAGGAGTCTGACAACTAGGAGGATTCTAACTTTTTGAGTAATAGAAATACTTTAGATTATTGCTATGTTAAGTAATAAAGGGAAGGGTGAGGGAAACAACTATTTTATTTATGGATATTTCAAAAAACTATAACTAAAAACGAATAAGAACTAAATGTACTCAAATTTAATTTTTAATTTTCAAATGTCACTGTCAACAGGAAATGAATTTATGTATCAGGCTCACCAATTTCAAGTAGTTTTTTTATTGCCAACTGAAACAATTCCTTTAAATCCCTCTGTATTATAGTATCGCTTGATTATAAATGATTGAAATTGTTTTTTTAGTGATATATGTATATCTTAATTTTTATGTTGGTATACCTGATTGTCAAATTCAAATATATTAAATAAAATTTAATTGTAATTTTATTACTTGTCATTGTCAAATATTATTCCACCTTTATTTAAAAGATGAAAATTAAAATTAAAACCAAATTGGGAAAATTTTAACCTAAAATATAGCTCTATTTTTGCCTGCCACAGATGTCAATACATGCTACAAGCAAGTGGCCCCTGCTATTTTTAAACTTTACACTAAGAATATCCCTTCTTACCCTCTTCCTAATCTTCTCCTTGAGGAATGGTTTCAACACAGCCATGATAGCATCGAAGTAGAAGGGTTCATGTATAACATGAAACCCCTTGAAGCGCAACGGAAACGTTTCCTGAACAACCTCAACGGTGCGGCGTGCGTAATACGGCGTGAAGAACTTGGCGTGCTGTAGACTCAACCCTGCCATGTCCACCACCACGCTCAACCCTGATACCTGGGTTCGAGCCTCGCGCACTGCCTGCTCCAAGGAGAGGATGTTGGTACGAAACACGTCCTCGATGGACGCTTGAGAAGAGTCGAACTTATCTAAAGGACAATAGAGAATTGCTAGTCGCTAAATTATTATAATTTTTATAAAATTAAATTGTATAGGGTAGCTTAGTGGTATTGAGTCAGCCTGTAGGCTCGATTCTCACAGTCGACAAACAATTTGTACCATATTAATATTACCTCTGTAGTTCCCCCTCCACTAACATCTTTGAGAGCTGTGATTTGACGACTGGTAATCGCACTTCACACGCACAAATATATCACTTACCGAGATCTGCAGTAATGGGTAAAAGCAATAATGGTATATTTATTTTTCTGAAACCGGCAAGAAAGTGCCTACTTTTCTGACCAATTTTAGTATGGAAAGTATGTTTTTACAAAAACAGTCAAGTAAAGTACGTATGCAAGGTTACAACAAAAATAACAGTCTGGTAAAGTACAAAACAGTCTGGTAAAGATTTTACCTGACTATTATTTTTGTTGTAACCTTGGATACGTAGTTTGCTGTCAGTATAATTCATATTAAAAAATTTAAAAAAATTTAAATTATTTCTGATTAAATATTGATTAAATTAAACGGTTTCAGAAAAAATCGTATACATAATACGTCAGGAAAGTGTTTATACTTGATTCAGCAGATTAAAATACTCGGCCTGCGGCCTCGCGTTTCAAACAACCGCTTCGTCAAGTAAAATATCAGTTGCCTGACTTATTATATAGTATACTATTATTTTTAAAATTTAAAAACTTACCGACTCGAATGATGTACACCCTCTGTCCAAATTGATCCCTGTCTGGCAGCATCCACTGAGCTTGTAATTCAAAAACCCGTGAGTTTTCTGATGGCAGTGGCACTTTGAACAATTCTGGACATCGTAACTTCATTATGTAGTATCTTTGTAACTATAAATACATACAAACAAAAGAAATACCTGATTAATAACTAAATATATCATAGGTAATATAATGTTGCTTTAAAAGTATGCTCGAAAATACTTTAGTTAAGAAATGTTATACAAATGTTGAATTTCTGGGTGAACCAGTTCAAAAATCGAAAAATTAAAAAAAAAAGTTCTATATGATTCAGACCACGAGAAATCGATTGCCGTTAAGCGCATCTTCATATCTTGTTTAGTATAGAAGTTATAACGATTTTTGACTTTTTTTTAAATCTCAACTTTTAAGGCTCATATCTCGAAAACTAAAAGAGATATTGAAATGCGGTTTGAACGAGTGTATTTCTCGTGCTCCAATTAACTTATACTGAAATTTTGAAAATTTTGAAAATTTTAAATTTTTTTCAAAATTTTCTTTTGCCCATGTTTTAAAAACTTGAAGAAATAATGAAAATCTGTAAAAATCAGTGAATTCCTCTCGTAAAAGTACATACGTATGTAAAATTTCAGAATTTTTGCTCCACGGATACAACTTTTGGAGCAAAAAAACAAAAATGGCCAAAATTCGTAAAAATCTTAAGGGGTACCCCTTCAAAAATTATTAAAAAACAGTGATTTTTCGTTTTTTTGCAATAAAAACTTTATCTGTGCGAATTTTTACCTGAAATTTTGCATACCTATGTACTTTTACGAGAGGAATTCATTGGTGTTCACAGATTTTAATTATTTTTTAATTTTTTTGAAATATTGATAAATGAAAATTTGGAAAAAAAATTAAAATTTTCAAATGTTTCAAAATTTCAGTATAAGTTAATTGGAGTACGAGAAATACACTCGTTCAAACCGCATTTCAATATCTCTTTTAGTTTTCGAGATATGGGCCTTCAAAGTTGAGCTTTTCAAAAAGTCAAAAATCGCTGTAACGTAAAAACTAAAAATGATATGAAGATGCGCTCAACGGGATTCAATTTCTCGTAGTCTAAATTATATAGAACCATTTTTAAAATTTTTCAGTTTTTAATAAGTTCAACCAAAAATTCACAGCTGCATGTTCATATGTCAATACGTCTTAACCGAAGCATTTGTGAGCATACGAGTAAAACAATAAATAAATTTAACTTTATAAAATAGCAACATTAAAGAAGATTATGTGTACAAGAACTAGATAAGAACTTACCATGTGAAATGATTTCTGCGTATCAAATTTTCTAGCTCGTAAAAATTTTAATAAAAACGCATTGTCCGTTGGTACATATAAATTTTCATCAGCTAAAATAAACAACATTTTCTTAACATCTAATAATGTAACTTGTGACTATATTCTACCTAATATAAGTCTACGTAAGTCTTCTGTACACTTTTCTACATTCTCCTCTGTCTCATTCAGTTCCTCTTTCGCTCTTTTGGCGAAATCCTCCCCTAATTCGTCCGCACCCTCCATGCTCAACGATTTTACGCCCAGCGTTATACACGATAGCTCCTCTGTCTTGTTGTCCTGGGGCATAGTTCTATCTACAAAAAACAAATTCAATTGAATTGTAACTAAAGAATATTCTATTCTTTACGGAAAATTGAAATTAAAGGTTACATATTGAATGGATGACTTAGGAATAAACGGATGGATGTGAATGAAGTTTTGTGAGTGAATGAAAGACGAGACGAGCTTATACGAAAGGAATTATGAATGTGTGCAAAGGAAAATATGAAAAGTGTATATTAAAACTATTACTAAAATATCATAATGAGTTGATAAATGATTGGAAAAGTTATGTTAGTTAAACCGAGGATAGATTCAGGAAGATAATAAAATAAAGTCATGCAAAACATAGCAATTCATTTGAGGGTGAACAGCAGTATGGGGTTGCGTGACCAATCAAATCATAATTGGTTTGTTATGATCGTCTATGAGATACGCAGATTTTACGAGAGAGGAATAATAGATGCATAAATTGAAGCGAACATGAAATATTTGATACTTTAACTTTATTGCTAAAAAAATAAGAAATATAAATAGCATGCAAGGGTAAAATTATACTTGTGTTGACCTATAAAATGCTATTCAATCACTATGTTTTAACTAAATTAAATTATTTTAATATATTAATAAGGAAAATTATGATTGCAGAATGTTTCCAATAAATAAATAAATATCTTTGTTCCATCTATTGAAATGCAAAGAAATGATGAAATAAAATACATATTGCCAGAAAATCTAAATATATACTGTACATAAAATCAAAGTATTGAAAGCGTGCATCCTTCATCTTAGTTCTTCGAGAAGAAAGAAAAAAAAATGATGACACGTAACCTAGTTACAATCTCATGCTCCAAATACTATGAATAAAGTTACGTACCTTAAATAATTGTGCTATATGCTATACCATTCTGATAATATATTTATATATAAAAATATTTCTCTAAGGTGGCTGTGAACCGGTGTCTGTCCTGCAGGCAACCAACCACGCCGCAGTATTCTGTGCAGCGCCGGCTGCCAGGCGTCGGCATATCGACCAATGACGTCACGGCGCATGCGCAACCACCAGGAAAATCACATGAATCTCCCTGCTCATTGTTCAATTTGTAGATCATAATTCTTGCATCAGAAAAATGTTCAATTTTTTTTTTTCAAATATAATATGTTGTAGCACGACAGTTAGTGCTCTTACTTAGTGGTGCGATGGTCGAGCGCGTTAAAACACCATTGTTTGTGACGCAAAACACCCGCCGAATCCCGGGTTCAAGTCTACAGGCCAAAAATTTAATCTTACACTCGGTACTGTAATTGGAATTAAGTTAAAATAAAATAAAATAAATAAGATATAGGTGGGGTAATGGCTCAGTCAAACATTTTTACCAAATTAAAATTACCCCTGTGGTTCCCCCACCACTAAGATCTTTGTAGACCGTGATTTGACGGCTGGTAACCGCACTTCACGCGTATAAATATATTACTTACCGAGATCTGCTTCGGAAAAGTGTCACACCCAGGAATGGATAAAAGGCGTGACGATATATTTATTTATATATTTTATTTTATAAGTGATTAAGTTATAAAGAGAAAAATCCTGGCGGTATCCCAATTTTTCTCTTTATTATTTAATTTAATCAATTACTAAAAATTCTACTAAGAAAATAATAATTAAATTATTGATAACTGCATCCAAATAGCTCGGATTCCGCTATATACTACTATAATTAAAATACTTTTCCTGTTATGTAGGTAACAAATAAAAAATAGAAATAATATTGAAAAATATTTTAATTAATCAACAACAAATCACAATAAATTCTATCCTTTAAAATAATTAAGTCCCACAACTTAGAAGTAATAACAAAAACAAAACTATAAATAAAATTCAAACGGAGACGCAAACATTCCATCAAATTACTAGAAAAAACTCAAATAATCAAAATACATAAAGTGATGTTTATCAAATAAAATCAAGAACATATTTTAAACTTATTATTCTCCGTGAAAATAATAAGAAATAAGAGATATTTTTCTGATCAACTATATCTAATATCACACTTGCTTACAACCTATTATCATTTTTGAATTTATCCATGAGCACAGATCCCTGGTCCAGCAGCCATTTGTTCTGGGACTCAAAGTCGATCTCCTTGAGGAAACCGCCGTATTCCTCGGGGAGTAACTCTGGGTCAATGAACTTGTGAAGCGATGGCCAGTCCTCGTAATGGAAGTGGATCTAATAAATTTAAGAATTTTTTTATTACATCATTTTCTGGTAGTGTTCTATAAAATAGCGTCATATTGTTAGTGCTAGAAATATACTAGTTGAACTGTGTTTCATTATATCTCTTAGTTTTTGGAATAAGGGCTTTCAAGGTGAGATTTTAAAAAGATAAAAATTTCTGTAACTCGAAACGTAAAAGAAATATGAAGATGCAAATAACGGGATCATAGCTCAGTGGTATCAAGTCGGCCTGTGGATCCTCAGAACCCTGGTTCGATCCCCTCAGCCGAAAAACAATTTTCACCAAATTAAATTACCCCTGTGGCTCCCCCACCACTAACATCTTTGGGGGCCGTGATTTGAAGGCTGGTAACCGCACTTCACGCGTATAAATATATCAATTACCGAAATCTGCTTCGGCAGAGTGCCACATCCAGTAATAGATAAAAGGCGTGATGATATATTTATTTATTTATTCAAATAACGGCATTCAATTTCTCGTAGTCTTTTTTTTGTATGCGTTAAATTAATAATTATTTTTACAATATTTGTGCTGTAAGTTACCTAGTAATGACAAAATTTAAACACAGTAAGTGGAACTTTGATTGCACAGTGGTTTACATGGTTACATCAGGACTTTAATATTCACTTACTGTCCACCGTGAACAGTAAGTAAATATTACATGTCAAGGTCCTGTTTATTTTGACAACAATTTGACAGCTCTTAATTTTGAAACCTATTTCCTTCTATTTGTGCAAGTATTGTAAAAAATAGCTTACTAACCTAGAACTGTAAGTGATATTTTTAGGTCGCGAATGTTTAGGAAATCTCGACCCTTCGGGCCTACATTCTTTCCCTAAAAACTGTCACTTACAGTTTATGGTAGGTAATATACTATTCATACAATTAACAACAAGCATTTCAATGCTGATATTAATTAATTATAACATAAAAATAAGAAAATATGAAAAATATGATGTCAGCTATCTTAGCCATTGTTACATTTTAACTACATAGTTAATATTACTTTATGCAACTGGGCCATAAACTGGAATTTTGATCACATAAAATTAAGTGAGTTGCGAAATAATTTATTTGTGATTTTTGCCTCCAAGGGAGTCACGGTTTCGATAAATTGGAAATCCACTGTTTTAGAAAAATAAAATTTTGTATTGTTTTGAGATTATAAATTTATACATAGCCTGCATATGTACTAACAATGCATTGCTAGTATATTAAAATTCTAAAGCAAATTTCATTAACTTGAAAGGATATTAAAACTCATTTCCGGATTGTCATTATTTTACAAATAACAAATAATAACAATTAACATTCTGACCTCCAAAAAAAAAACAATATATAAACATCATATTTGCAAATCATCCTTGATCAAAAGCCACAATGTCATTATAGGTAGCTATCTGCCAATTAAAATTGTTTTATGCACGTGTCTGTACATTTATACATACAATACATATCATCCGTCCTATCATATAATTATAATATAAACGATACAGGTATTGTTGTTACTTTTATGTATTTCCTGCAAAAATACATCAATCTCAAACCAAAATATTTTTATGTAAAATATCTTGATGGCCGTGAAAAACATTATAAATATTATGTTAATAATCTCTTATCAATATTATATCCGTTTAAAATTGCATATCAAAAAATATACTTTCATATTTTATCTCTTTATTTGAACATTAACTGTGATGATATTAAAATTATAAGTGCCCTTTTGTTATCTTACTAAAAATGTAATTGAGTAGTATTTTTAAATAAAAGGAACAGTTTCAAATGAAGTTTATTAAATTATTATTATTCTATTTATCTAAAAATCAAAGAAAATCTGAAAACCGAATTGTATTTATTTAGCTCTATGATTTTGATTAAATGAAATATTATTATTACGTAGCTTATTTTAATTTAATTTAATCGGTAGTATGGTGACGTGGTTAGCGTTACGGCTTTCGTATTCGGAGATTTCGAGTTCGAATCCAACTTGAGCTAAAAATATATGAGCAAACTGCGATTCGGTGAATCCGGATCCTATACTGTCATTGAGTTCCTGTTGTACAGAGTAGCATAAATTAAATTAATCTCTGCTTCTATTTAACTGTAAACGTGAGGGCTCTGCAACTACAGATCTTGGTAGCTGGACCTGAAGTGTTAGTATTATATACCTGATGACTAAGTTTTAGTTTTATTTAATAAGTCATTGTCTTCTTAGTTCTGCTGAGAATATAAATAAATAAATAAATAATATATCATCACGCCTTTTACCCATTACTGGATGTGGCATTCTGCCTCAGCAGATCTCGGTAAGTGATATATTTATGCGCGTGAAGTGCAGTTACCAGCTGCCAAATCACGGCCCCCAAAGATGTTAGTGGTGGGGGAGCCACAGGGGTAATTTTAATTTTGTGAAAATTGTTTGTCGGCTGTGGGAATAGAACCGGGGTTCTCAGGATCCACAGGCTGACTTGATACCACTGAACCATTACCCCATAGAATTTAATTATATAATTTCTGTATATTATTACCTTAATTTATTTTTATAATTTTAACAGATAAAACATGAAACATTTGTTTAATTTTGTTTCAATTCCATGGATATCGATAGTTTTAATGCAATTTTCGTCATTTTCAGTTTTAATTTGTGCCGTTACAAAGATGGTAAATTAATTTTGTGTTTTATTTTAGATGCATAATTTCATGCCTTAAAATTTTTATTTGAAGCTAATATTTTTTAAAGTCCAAGTATATTGGAATTTAAAAAGTAGTTTCAAATCTTTTGAAAGATATATTGTTTCAGGTAGTCCACAGTTCATGTTTGCAAAAAAACAAATACTGCAATCACATGCATTTTATATATGTTTCATTGTTGACCTTTGTTCTTTAGTATACATAATATATTATTGACAATGACAAAAAATGTCAATATAAAACAAGAATCATGAATCTCAAGAAAATTATTTGTATGTACATATTACGTATCATAAAAATTGAGTTTCGTCGAAATGTGAAGATGAGTAATAACAGATTTGTACATAGAATAAGGGTATATTAGTATGTTGAACGAAATATTGGTGAAACAGATGTACGTCGATGAAATTGAGGGTGAAAAATTGCCTGGATAATCTATGAATAAATGGATGTATTAGTATATGTAAGAGATGAGCTTGAATGAAAGAAATTATGAATGTGGATAAAACTAAAGTTATGCACCTAGTAATCTAATATATAAATGTTCACTGAATATTTTAAGGGTTCAAATTATCCTATTTGATGATACATATACATAGAAAACAAACATAGTTCTTCACTTACATGTTCCTTGGTCTTATCGCTTAAAAACGGGAAAATCAGCGCCACCGCTGCGTTCAACAACATGGAACTCTTCACCACGTGAATCACCAGGTTCTTAGTAGGTAGCAGTTCGATCCTCTTCGCCGAAACTCTAACGTTTCCTGGTGTAAGCCATCGGAACATCTTCCAGGAGAACCCTGCAAGGTCAACGATGGAGCAGACACCCCGAGTCTGGGTATCTACTTCGTCGAGAATGGCTTCCATCCACAGGTCGTCGAAGCGAGCTAGCTCTGTCATGGAAGTCTTTGTAGGGTCGATCGTCGCTAGAAAGAGATCGAGATAGTAGAAGTTGATTATCTAAGCGTGCGGCAGGAATTGAAAATATATTAAAATTAGAGTAATCATATAATATTATTTCAATGACAAAACAATAAGAATAAATTATGATTTGATGCAAGTATTTTTGAAATTAAGATAATAAATAATTTTAAGTTTATTTGTTACATGAATAGATGATTTTGAAATGTGAACTTGGAGAAAGATGGAGAGAAATGTAACAAGGTGGTTATGAGTTGACTGTAGATATTCAGTTAGTTTGCTTCCCTGTTTTGTGCGATAAGACTTTGAGAAAAAATCTTATCGTGACAACGAATATGTGTGGTCATCTGCAGTAGTCAGCCATGTGTTTCATCCCCAAAATACCACTCTTCACCCCCGTTCAAAAACATAGCGTCTGTTTTAGAGCTGCAGCATCAGTCAAGAAAAGTTTGCTTCGTCGGCCGGTCAAGATGTGACTGACATCGAATCCGTTTTCGCGCTTTGCGCGTATTTAATTATTCTTATATGTTTTTAGTTCTATTTTATTATAATTTAACTCATATTATAGTAATTCACGTTAAATAAAGTTATGTGTTTTAGAAAGTGTTATTATTTAATAGTAACCGCGAATCGTTTCATTCACAAACAAATAATTCGCGCTCGCGATGTTCATACCCCCTCGTATTACAGAAATGAGAAAGTATTGCGAAGAATAGAAGATAAGAAAATGCTACTGAAGATTACAATGAGATGGAAAAAGAATTTGGCTAGTAATTCATGATGGTGTATTGAATGTAACAGTGGAAGGAATGGTGGGTGGAAAGTAAAAGATAGAATGGAGGAGAATGTTGAATGAACTGAGGAAACTGAGAAAGTGGAATGTTAGTGAATGCCATAAGACCTGCCCAAGGACAGAAAACTTGAATATAATTTATTCAATAAATTCATTCTGCAAATAATCTTTACCAAACATACCAATTAACACACCACATCCACAATTCCTTTCATTGCAACAAACCTTCAGTCTTATCCATCCATTTATTACTCGGTTATCCTATCTCTCAAGTACAATATCACGAACATACATCTATTTCATTAATCTTAAGAACAATTCTATAATGTTACTTACACATTCTGGTATAGTATATTGGTCGTCCAAACTTATCTCTACCATTCAATAACGTCTTAGTCTTCCAAGACAACAGGGTGGAGTACTCAGAAGGGTGAGAACTTGCGAACCAATCCAGGTTCTCAATCCGTAGCTCGTACAATAGTTGTAACTTAACAAATTAACTTAATCGTCAATAAAAAAAGTCCTGCTAGATTTCAGTAACAGATAATTATTATTTGGATGTTTTAATTTGCATAGAAAGGAAATGTGTAAGTTTATTTATGAATAGTAGTTATTTACATATTTGTTTACGAAACTATTATTTACAATTTATTCGTAGTTGTAGAGTTTGAAGGATGAATGAATTTGATAAGGTGAAAGGTGAAAATGATAAAGTATATATTTAGAAATTTTATGTTATTTTCCTATCATAAATATTCCGTCATTTATATCATATTTTAAAAAGTTAGACAAAATATTTGTACCTTTTTAAAAGCATCTTCCATTTTGAATCCAGTGCAGTGAAGAAATCTTAGAAGATAGGCGTCGTCCTTTCTTGTGCATACCTTCAAATCACCTGCAACCAAAGAAATTCTAATAACTATACTATCACGCCTTTTACCCAATACTGGGTGTGGCCCTCTGCCGTAGCAGATTTTGGTTAGCAGCCATTAAATCACGGCCCCTAAAGATGTTAGTGGAAGGAGAGATAGAAGGGTTATTTTAATGTGGAGTTAAGTAAAGAATTGAACAATAATAAATTTGTTATGTATTCTCATAGACAATTTAGGTATTGGAAGTCTATCTTATGAGAACAATTTTTATAACATAAAATTATTTTTCATTTAAAAACTAATTTTTTAATTATTATTTTCTAAGTAAATATTTATTAATTGATTAAATTAAATTATAAAGAGAAAAATTAGGGAACCGCCAGAATATGAATCTAGGACCTTATAAACTCCGGGTATATACTCTAACCATTTAAGCCACGGTCACCTTGGATTCAAATTTGGTTGTATTCTAGTTTTTCTCTCTTTTTTTTGTTATGTATCAGAGCATATGACCGGAATTCATAAAGTCTCAGATTCAAATCCTAACGTTATCCCAATTGTTTTCTTTATAATTTAACTATTATTTTTAACTTTAAACATTGTTTGTGGTCCCCGGAAATAAAAATTTAATAGTTAGTCGTTTATTCTTAAATTTAAATTAATATCTACCTCATATAAAACTACTAAATACTGCGGAAAAATCTAAAATTACAGTGTTTGCAGAATGTTATATTTTTAAGTTAGTTTAATTAATTGGATAAATTTTGCAAAGATGAATTAAAATATTGAGATTAATAATAAAATTACAAACAAAGAAAATAATAAATAAAGATTTCGTCATTATTTAAATCAGTTCAGTTAGAGAATAATTCAATGTGTAATTTGTATATTTAGACTCTGTACAACAATATTTAATACAAAATTTGATTATTTATTTATTTCCTTCATTGGACAATACAATAATAATCTCCATTACAGTACAAAAGGTCTGCAAATTATAATGTGATTTTAATAACTTGTGCGCAGTTAAATCAGCAAAAACTTGCTTATGAAACTATCAACAACTTCAAGTAAACTTATAAAATAATAATATTATATGGACTAGTGGCTCAGTGGTATCGAGTCGGCCTGTGGATCCTAAGAACCCTGCTTCGATCTCCATTTTCACCATTTAAAAATTACCCCTGTGGCTTTCCTACCACTAACATCTTTGGGGGCTGTGATTTGATTGCTGGTAACCGCACTTCCCGCGCATAAATATATCACTTACCGAGATCTGCTTCAGCAAAGTGTCACACCCAGTAATGGGTAAAAGACGATATGATATATTTATTAGTTTAATAATATTATAAAAAATAATGACAGATCGATATATTTATATATTTCTTACTGTAAAATTTGTATATATTAATTTATGAAAAATACAAAAAATACGCAGAACTAAATTTTGAACCTATTTGATTGAAAATATAAGTTTTGGCGGTCGAAAAAACCTGTCAATATTTTTTTACATACCTATAATTAAGCTTCTTAATTCCTCCAAATACTTTTGAATATCTTCATCGTTAAGTTCCTTCCCTGTTGAATCAGTAGCAACAATAGTTTGAGAGGGCGGCATTACTACAACACTATATCCTTATACCCAAAAAATAACACTTAACAATTTCAACAAGAAAAAAAGGAACACTTTTCAGAATATGGCGAGTAATTTTAGCATGTCCGATCGCAGCAAAACACACAAATACACTATATGAGATAATAACTTGATGACAGAATATATTATTCCGTATGATTACGAATTGACAGTGTGTGTGTGTTATATCGCTATAATGCCAGCCTCATGTGTGTTTATATATAATGAAAGCGTGTGTATGTATTAGTGAATGATACATGCGAAACGGTGATCTTTGCCCTTGAAATAAAAATATTCATCTCATATAATAACAAGAATTGCGATGGTGTTGTTTATGTTTTAAAAGACCGCTGGAATTTACCAAATATTTTTTTTTATGGAGTCTTGTAAAGGTTTGAAGAATATACGTCGCAGAATTTTCAAAATGTATCACATGTATGTGCGAATCAATAGATTCACGAATTTGTTTGAAAATTAACCTGTGAAATGAAAACTATTTTGATAGTTTTTCACTGGTGAAATTACGAATAATAAATGATAATTATTTAATGTAATTAATTTTCCTTGGTTAGCAATAAAATAATAGTTATTTACATAACAAGTGCGCAAAGATATATTTTGCACGTGAGTGCAATTTTAAAAGACGAGCGAAGTGAGTGCTTTAATTTGCGTGAATGGTGCAAATGACGTCTTCGTGCACGAATTTTGTATAATGGCTTTTGTAACGAGCAAAAATTATATAATCGACAATGAGGAAATTTATTAAATTTGAAGTGTGAATTTATATAGACAGTTTAGTATGTCATGAATTGACATTTGTTATTTGAAAATAAATCCTTTATTTTTTCTCGTAAAGCTTGTTAAAATATGTCTGATTGATAACATTATAACCTAACGTCTCTATTTCTTTTATAAATTCCTTAAAATGTATACATATATATATATATATATATATATATATATATATATATATATATATATATATATATATATATATATATACACTTAATTACAATTAGCATTTTAATAGTCAAAATTTAGAACCATAAAAAATGAATATTTTTTCAGTTACTTTGCGCACTAGTGCGCAAAATCAAACTTTCCATCGGTTTCCAAGACAATGTAAACCTTAATTTGAATGATGCGAGTACAAAAATACTATTTCATGAATGTCAAGTGATAAATCTATCGAAATGGCAAATCTTGTGAATTATTTTTTCTTGTAAAACTCTCACGCAGAATATAACTCGTAGGAGCTGTTATATAAAACGTTGTCAGTTGAATTACAATAAATAACACATTTAAGAAATCTTACAAATCAATATTTTAAAACCTTATAATTTACATAGTATACATTAAACTAATAATTATTTATTATAAATATTGTTTACCATTATTAACAATAACCATTTTAATGCTGATTTTTAATTAATTATGACATAAAAAATCAGAATTTATATAAAATGTAGAGTCGGCCATCGTGGCCCATGATTAACTTTTAACATTTATATCTGAAAATTGCAGTGATGTGAGTAGCGTTACGGAATTCTAATCTGGAGATCCCGAGTTCAAATCCCACTCAAACTGAAAATATATTAACTATCATGCTACGACTCGGTAAGTCCGGACACTATACTGTAATTGGAATTAAATTCCTGTTATACAGAATAGTATAAATAAATAAATAAATAAATGTAGATAAGATTCAACATTCTCTTCACAGATGGCACTTGCATGTTGCTAATATCCAATCGTGCATGAATATGGCGTTACTTTTCTTTCGTAAAGAAGAAAAATTTACTTTCGTGCCTAGGGATGAATAGAATCACTGTTTTGTCTCAATTGAACTTTCTGACAGAATCATGTAAAAAATTAATTGTGCATGTAAGCCAATGAATACATTACATTTTACTTATTTCATTACTTTTAAAATTAATTTTAAAAGTAATCAAAAACTCATAAGACAAATCTTTAATCATATCCATTCATTTATTTCTCACTTAATCTTACATTATATGTTTGTCCTATTTCTTATTTCTGTATTATTTTTATATAACAGTTTCATATTATTATTATCTACTTGTTAATTTACTGCCAAATAATTGTATATGATTATTAATTGAATGAGATTCATAATTTTTAGGTAGTTTGTGCTTAATGACAATACTGGTTGTAATAATAATTTTGGCTCATACATAATAATAGTCCAAAGAACAAAATAATATGTATATAATTTGTTTGAAATTATATTTTTTGTTTTTCACATTTAAAACTTTGTTTTGATGAAATATTACTTTCATAATTACAGTAAATAATTTTTTTATATGGTATACAAATATAGTAATAATAGATTTTTTTTTAGTGAGTTTGTACCTATATTAAAAATTGGCGTGTACTAAAATATATATTTTCGGAGTAGTTTGTTGTTCATAAAATATATAATAATATATTTATTTAGTTTATCCACAACTCATATATAATAAAGACATTATTACATTGATTACAGTTGAATTATATGGCTCATAAAACACTAGTGTTTTATATTCCATAAAACACTGTAAACAACTTGTTACTTAGCAACCACTTCATGATCTTCCGTATTTTGAGAACTATATATAATTGAATCAACGTTAAACATTACGACCATTCTTCTTCGATACCTATAATTATGAGTTGTGGATAAAATTTTGTATTACACTTGTGTTTTTTTTTTTGGTATATAAAATACTTAAGAATATTAAACACTCAACCTTCGGCCTCGTGTTTAAACTTTTATTGCGTGTTTTATATACCTAATAAAACACTTGTATAATAAATAACTTTTATAGAAACACTCATAAGTACAAAATTAGTGTCCAATACAATTTATTAAAACAACATTGTTAATTAAATTTGAAAAAATCAACTTGCCTCCGCCTGGATTCAATTTTTCATATTTAATTAACATTCAACGCATTTGTTATTTACAATTACAATTAAACTAAAACAACATTGGTTTATATTGGCAATATATTTATTAACTGTAAATTGAAATACATATAAAATCATAATTTATAATTTAATCCTAGTTACAGCTACCAAATCATCACTCCAACTTAATTAATTAAAATTGCATTGAATATTAAGTAGGTATAATATTTAACATTTACGTAACATACTTAAACATTAAACATAATGTATTAGTAATTATAATGGTGGTTCATTGTAAAAGTGTTGTAATATTTCAAAAAGTCACAGCAAAACATTATCAACACTCATTAAGTCCATCTTAATCGACTTACATTATGATAAGAAATATACAAAAATATGTGTTGCATTTTTATTTCTACATTAAGGCATCATTCTGTTTCTTGTATAGATACTCGTAAAATATAATTAATCTGCATTTAGATTATTTCAAGTAGATTAATATTGGCTGCAATTTTGTGGTTATATTATTTCTAAAATAAAATTTGGTTTGTCTACACTACTAACTACTGTATGTGATTAGCAATAAAATGTAATTTGTTTTATGATATTTTCCAGTCAATTTTAATCTTAATATTTATTTATTTAATATTAGTAATAATATATGTATAAAATATTATACTGCTATTAAATAGTTAATAATAAAAAATGCGCTTCGAATTATTCATTACGTACTATTTATATGAATTATTTACTAAGCTATATAAAGTGCACTTGTGAAGTACTTACATCTAAAAAATATCACTTAATAATAGGTAAATTGTTCTGATACAGGTTCTTTAAATTTAAATTTCCTAATATGGATCTCAGTCTACTTCAGTTTAATCATGGAATTCTATATTCTGCTTATCAACATATTTTAATGTGATTTTGATAATTATTTACAGATATATGGATCCATAAAACTTATAAATTTATCACAGAATTCCACCACAAGTCTTTAAAATAATTTAGAGATTGCAGGACGAAATATCTTTTTCAAACTTATAAGATCTGCGCCTTGTCATATCGAGAGACTACTAAACTAAACAAATTAGTAACAGCAAACATGCATGTTTTTCTACCGTATAGAACAGTAAGCATTACATTCTTAATAATATGAATGTAATGAGTCATTTACCGCCCATGGGCGATAATGGAAAATTTAACATTATTGTTAGGGAATATATAAATTATCACACTTGACAGATATATTTCAAAATAGATATTTGATTTGATTTTTTGCTATTGGTAGAAAATATCACTTATTCAGCTTTTGGTACATAACATCTTTTGATAATTCGGTTGAT
The DNA here is from genome assembly GCA_911728475.2 of Pterostichus madidus. NCBI lineage: Eukaryota > Metazoa > Arthropoda > Insecta > Coleoptera > Carabidae > Pterostichus > Pterostichus madidus. The sequence continues at coordinate 212,049 of OU452305.1, forward strand.
ATTATTGCCGACGGTAATAGCGAATCCGATTAAAAAAGAAATTTCGCTGCATAAAATTTATATAAAAATACTCTAGAATCCTCTTTACAATCTTTCACTCTGCGTTTCCTCAGCCCTCCCATTCTTCTTCATGAACGTTTTGATGTCTTCGTCTTCGACGATGTACCCCAAACTCCTCACTTCCTTGAGGATATGCTTGTTGCTCTTCATAGCGAATAGCCAGTCTTTGTAGTTGTGTTCAGCGCGGACTCCTCCATAGCGCTCCGGTAACGAACTGGGGGAGATATGTTTATGTAATGATTCCATGTTCGTTCCATGGAAAAATAGTCTCTTCCTCATTCCGGCGCTAAGAAGGGGTTTAAAGACGTTGTAGACGACCTCGAAAGCCCAGGGTTGATTGACGATGTGGATGGCGTGGATTTTCATTGGGAAGGAGGTCTGAAATTAAGAATATAAATATAACATCACGTCTTTTACTCGTTACTGGGTATCATATTCAAAGATGTTAACCACAGGGTTAATTTTATTACGAAATAAAAAATAAATGCTTCCACTAAGCTATTTTCCCCATTATAGTTAGAGAGCTAGGAGTGACAGATATGGATTTTTTAATAGATTATGTCGTGATAAACATGAAAAAAAGAAAATTAGATTAGGGAACGGGTGGCAGCTATAAATGGCGCCGATTTTAAGGGTGGTTGTTGATATATTTTTTACTGGCTAATTTTCAGTTTAAATTATAGATTTTGGTATAATTAAGTAATAAAAATGTTAGACAGAAGTTTTGGCCGGTGACGCATGCGCGACAAAACCGGTCAAAGTAGGCCTATTTTTATGGTGTCTTGTGACATATTACTACTTGTTTACGACGAATACATGACAACAAAATTAATGCTGGTTGCTTATTGATGACAGAAGCTCTGAGAGTGGACTGATGTGGGGATCAACAACCACCCTTAAAATGGCGCATTCACATCGGCGCCATCTATAGCTGCCACCCGTTCCCAAATTTAATTTTCTTTTTTTTATCATGACATAATCTATTAAAAAATCAATTTCTGGCACTGGAAAAAATGAGACATCATTTTGCAACCCAGCTCTCTACCTATTAAGAGAATATTAATAAAAATTCTGTCATTTATTTGTTCCTGTGCATAACAGGAATTTAATTCCAATTACAGTGGCCATATAGTGCGTGGAATACAAACGATTCGGACACAGTCGTATTTTTTTGATATAAGTTGAAGTCAGTGAAATTTGAACGCACGACCTTTTACTTAGTAAAAGCACAGACAAAATATATACAAGCATCTAACTAAATGTATTCAAATGACAGCGAATTTTATCAATGAAAGTTGTGGTTTCGGACGTTAATATCCATTATTAGTTCAAGAACGTTAAATTATTTTAATTAAAAATTGCCTGTAATATAACTTTTATTACGCAAAATTACTATATTTAATTATTTATTTAGTATTAGACGTAAAATTATTACCTAGACATATAATCAAAGAAGCTATATTTCCTAGAATCAATGTTTATTAATAGATACATTTTATTGTTTATTATTTTATAAGAATACTGGTCAACAATAACAAATAATACGCAATCATGAAGCAATATAACATTAAAAATGTGTATAAATTTCAAAAAAATACTTATTATTATTGTCATTTCTTATTATTATAAATTAAAAGATTTTGCGAAATCATATTAATAAAATTATCATCATAAAATATTAAAAGTCACGATATCAGCGTGCTATGAAAGAAACAAATGAATATCAAACAAAAATATTATATTTTCAATTGTTGATTCCTACGCGATTTGAATTAAATAATGTCAATTTAATATGCATTTTTTTTAAAACAATTGTAATGTGAGGGCACTGAATATTATATTCATTGAATTCAGAATAAAACAAAACAAAAATATGTTCTCATTTTAAATAAAAATAAAGCACAGGGCGACACTCTCTTCCTGTACTATATTTTTGTTTCATTTTCAGTTACTGCATTGTCTGGACTTTTCTTTCATATACAAGTGCAAGCTATCGCTTTCATCTTTTCTAATCTTTGTAGATTCGTTATTACATTCGTTGTTAGAAGTAAGCGTGAGTAATTTGAGATGTCTTACGCATATGTTATGTACGTCGAAGAAAGAAGATGAATGATAAATGAATAGGAGTGATTGGATAGATGTGATTGAATGTTTGTTGTGTGTTAAATGATTTCGAGTGTAATAATATGGAGTGATCTATGAATGTGGTTGAAGTGTGTTTGGATGAGAATGTTTGACGAGGATTGATTATTCGATGAATGAGTGAATATTTTTTGAATGATTTTAGGGTTCGTGCTACCCCATTTAAAATAAAAAAGTTGCACCCCATATTTTGAGAACCACTAGTCTAAAGAAATTTGTTTTTAGTTTTGTACTAGATTTGTAAAATGATATTTGTTTGGTAATTTAACCAACCTTGTAGCTCTTATAGTTCTCGAGATAGCAATAGAGATACACTTAAATAGAACACTTTGTATACGATATGTACTTACCACCATGATATCAACAACTTTAGACGCCACGGACGGCGTAACTTTCAAAGCATGTTGCATCTGCAATCCCGCCAAATCAAAGATACAAACTCCTCCTAAGATCTGCACTCTCTGCTCCAGAATTCCTAGTTCCAGTACCACTAGTGTCGCTTTGAAAATATCGTCCATTCCGTATCTGCTCATGTCCCAGTTTCCTGTGAATGTTCATTAAATTATTGCAAAATATTCCATTAAATACAGTGCGGTGTTATTACTGGACAGTAATTGCCTGTTTGGTATGTACTTTTAACATGAAATTGCAATAATCTGTGTATAATTTGAAATATTTTGCAATTAAAGGTATGTTACTAAATGGTTGTTTTATTTGCATCGCTTTCATGCAAATTTTAAATAATTCTATGAAGTTACTGCCGCCGTCTTTACTATAAGAGCACATTGGGCACGAGCCCAGGGCCTCCGGCTTGATAGGGCCCTCAAAATGCCGAGGTCGTCGTTTACACGGAAAATAGAGGAGCTCAATTTTTAATACAATAAGAATTGTAAAATTTTTTTAATTTAACTATAAATCGAAAACGAGATGACAATAAACAAAGTTTTACTAAATCTAAAAAAAAAGTACATCACTTAAAATTTCTCAATTAATCCTATAAAATTTATACAAATATTAAAATAACTTTAAAATATTAAAAAAAAAAACTTTGATGACATAATAGAAGATTTTGCACAACAGAAATCCCGGAATAAACTATTAACGTAAGTCCAATTCTCAAAATACGAGTAGTAATCACTTCACTTACATATATTTGATTTGTATAAAGCTAACTATAATAACCAATAACAAAAGTACATACAGATGGTTTCATTCACATTTTTTTTTAACTTCTTTAAAAGGACCTCAAATTTTGTGTGCCCTAGGGCCCCTGCATAACCTTGGTTATTTCCAATAAAATATTTATTTGTATATCTTTTTTAAAAGGAAGGAAACTATTACTTTCTTCTTCCAATTAAGGACAGAAAATTTAACTTTGACAGAGTCATAAAAAGTAAACAATCTTCAATCATATCCATTCTTTTATTCGTAGGGATTCTAAATCGTCCACGCAATCTATCAATCTTGATTGAATCAATCCTTCATTTGACATACACTCCATACATCCAAATTATTTGAATTGAATTGCACTCATTCTTTTAATATCATTCTTGTTAACCTGACACTCCTAATACACAAATGTATATGATTGAATTAATTAATAAGTATTTACCAATACGATATAACATAAGTCGACGTCCAGTTTGTTCTCTGTAGGGTGGAATGCATAGAATATCATCGTCACCAATGTAGTCTAGTTCAAGGGGATGGACATTTTTGAAGAAAGCTGGGTTCTTTTCTTTGAAACGATAGTAATTACATACCTGAAAAATTTAAGATAATACGATTAAAATTGTTTTAAAATATGTAGAGACTATCACCTAAGTTATTAAACTTTACTATTAAAAATATTTTTATTGTTAATTTATAATCAGTTGCACCAACAAAAATTACAACAAATATATATCATCACGCATTTTACCCAATAGTGAATGTGACTCTCTTCCGTAGCAGATCTCAGTAAGTGATATATTTATGCGCGTGAAGAGCGGTTACCAAGCGTCAAATCACAACCCCCAAAGATGTTATTGAAGGAAAGGCCATAAAAGTAATTTTAACGTGGTGAAAATTGTTTATTGGATGCGGGAATCGAATCGAGATTCTCAAGTTCACAGGCCAACTCGATTTGCTTTTATTTATTTAAACCAATTTTAAAATTTAAATTTTGCATATACAACTGGCCTTTAATATTGTTATAAGGTATATGTTTTCGTTTTATTTGTATATTTCATTTAAATTATTTTGTTAATGTGTTCTATTTTATTAAAATAATTTCTTTCGTTGCAGATGATGGACGATAGTGCTACTAATTATGGAAGGTAGAAATCAACATGGTAAGTACTATTTTACTATATACTTAAATGTATATACATAGTATATGTTAAGTATAATAATAAAGAAAAACAATCGACCTTTGTACAAACAATTCAGTAAATAATTTTTTGTACGTACCTACATAACACATGCATTGTGCATACAGTTAATTAGGTATTACCTATAATTTATGGTTCTTCTTACAACATAAAAATTACAACGTACCAAATATGCTACTACAATTTGTATTCAAAATATCTTATTTCTCTTATAACAATTAGGTAATTTTAACTGCTACATCTCTTCAAACTTCTCTTAACAACATTTCTAGAAAATTAATTTTGTCACACAAACAAAAAATATCACATATTATACAATAGTTATTTATGTACCTGTGGTATTATGAAGATGTTTATGTCCTCCGAGTGCGATGTTTGTAAGTCGCTCGAGGGATATAAACATCAAGTAATGCCCGTGGTGCATACAATATTTTATGTCTTTCTTGTATATTTTAATAACCTAAATAATAAATAATTAAGTACCTGGCAACACTGAATAGAAGACATGTCAGTTTTTGACAATATTGCAATAGTAATGTCACTCTTAATACCTTAAAGCCTATTAAAATCTTATAATCCCCAAGGGTATTATGAAACAAATAATGTACCTTGTATCCATGGTATTAATAAACAATAATGAACTAAGAGGTCATAAATTAAGTTAATTTTTATTTTTCGATATGCTTTTTTTATTTGATAGACAGATAAATTTATTAAAATCTTTATTAGCAAACTGAAATATTTGCGTTTAAATGCGCATATTCTTGCTTGATGGACGCACGAGTCCATTATCAGTACCAGTATGTTGCAGTTTTAAAAGCAGTGATTCACTTCGACTTCCCGGTTACAATACATTACAATGTTTAGTATCTGTTTATACCTAACAAAGTTGCAACTAACAAATCTTGGTACTTTCTCTAGACAGTACTTCAGTGTTCAGTACTCACTGCAGATTGATTCAAACCTTCTGACCTTATCTACGGACTACAGATTTGATTTCACGTTTTACAACTTATGTAACGTTAGTTTCTCCTACGTTTTGCGTTTATTCAATATTTGGAATTACTTATTATTCTTGTTACTTTCATTACTTTAATACCTACTTAATAATTATTTAATAATTACAGCCTTTCGTACAAAATACGACTGTACGTGAATGGTTCGAATTTAATTATAAGTTACTGTAATTGGGATTAAATTCTTGTTGTGCAGAACAGGGTGCCAAATGAAAAATTTTACGAACTGGAATTATTGTACGATACTTTTGATAACTTTTTAGCTTTATTGTAACACATTTACAACTAAAATTGATATGAGTTAAATACTTCTTTAAACACTGTACTGTTGGAATAGACTATTTCACGAACAGGAACATCGTTCCGGTTTGCTCCGGTACATTTATGTAGAGTATAAAATAAATATACAGGATGGTAACCGCGACTTTCGATCATAGGGATTTAACATGTGAAATCATAATTTTGTAATTTCCTGCTTCCCTCATTATTTGAAGCAAAAAAGTTTTAGGGTATAACATTCTGCATATAAACCAATATACAAAATTAATTTAGCATGCTTCGTAACGGCACATATTAAATCTGAAAATAACGAAAATAGCCTCAAAACTATCAATAGCCATGAAATTGAAACAAAATTAAATAACTGTTTAATGTTTATTCTATCAAAATCATTTGTTTATTTACTATGTCATTTACTTTGACAGATTAAACACCAAACATTTGTTTAATTTTGTTTCAATTCCATGGCTATCAATAGTTTTGTGACTATTTTCGTTATTTTCAGACCCTGATTTGTGCCGTTACGAAGCATGCAAATTAATTTTTTTTTGTTGGTTTAGGTGCAACATTTTTTGCCCTAACTCTTTTATCTGAAGCTTTCTTGCTTAAAATAATTAGGGAAGCAGGAAATTACAAAATTATGATTTTACATGTTTATTCCCTATGTTCGAGAGTCACGGTCACCACCCTGTATAATATTGTGTTATTAAAATCAGGAAATCGATCAACCTAATCTAACCTTAATTAATATCTTTTATCAATGACATAATAAATAATAATCACAAAAATTTGTTTGCTTTTTACTAATTTAAAATCATGCTCCTTTTTTCTCGTTTCTTTATTTGTTTACATAACATTTCCTATTCTTTTTATTACACTAAATAAAAGTGCGATACGAATAAGTAATTTCAACACCACAACAAGAAAGGACCTTTCTCTTTGCGAATGGGACATGCTACACCTTACACAGCATTACACATAATCCACTACATTCACCCAAAAGCAGATGACGATTATATAACACGAAACGTTGATAATATTTCAAAACATTCACTTGCAATTAAAAACAGGGCATCTTTAGGCATTCTTCAATGAATATTATAAGTAAAAGTTAACCAGAATTGTTATTTGTACATAGATGTTACGTAGTGATATAAATCTATATATTTTGATATGTAATTATAATGAAGATATCGTAATGAAAGTGGCAAGTATTCATGTTGTGTAACAAGTGACAGTGAAGCACAGGCACCCTTCTATTTTGAAATTTTTGCATTCTTTTCAACAAGAATGAAGTTACATCCGGTACCATTTATCTTGTTAGTAATTTATAGATATTTAAAATATTGTTATATCATTAGGTCAAGGAACTCGACTAACTACTAATTAGTCGTAGTTATTCTGAAAATACACCACATTAAAATTACATTATTATTTTATAAACAAATATAATATTTGACCTTTATCGACCATAAAAAATGTGATAATTTATTTTTATATTTATCGATATAAAATAAATAAAATAAATAAATATATCTTCACGCCTTCTACCCATTACTGGGTGTGGCACTCTGCTAAAGCAGATCTCGGTAAGTGATATATTTTGCGCGTGAAGTGCGGTTACCAGTCGTCAAATCACGGCCCCCAAACATGTTAGTGGTGGAGGAGCCACAGGGATAGCTTTTTCAAATTGAAAATGAAAATTTGTAGCCTGTGGGAATCGAACCAGGGATCTCAGGATCCACAGGCCGACTTCATACCACTGTGCTAGCCATCCCATGACATATATTTATCGATATCATTAGTTAATATGCTTTATTATTTATTGAGGTAAATAAAAATGGCAAGTACTCCCTAAGGAAATAGAGTGATTGAAGTTGACAACAATAACCAATTTGGTAAAAAAACTTTTGTAAATATACATAATTTTTTATCTTTCTCCAATGCATTATTTTAAAAATCTAAATTTTTAATATTTCCACATACATTTAATATTTTCAAATATATGACAATACTGTGAACTTTTAACTTTAAATAGTTATTTATGTACCAAGGGAGAAAACGGGTGTTTCTGGCCTGTGGTATGATTATTAGTACGAGGCGCAAAGCTCCGAGTATTAATAACATGCTCAGGATCAGAAACGCTAATTTCGGCCTGTTTGTGCATAAAATATATTATGTTTTATGTCTAATAACAATAATATATTGTTTAAAAACTCTGAGTAAATATAATAAGTTGCTTACTAAACATAGATTTGTTTATAACGAAGCGTGAACTGTTCCGAAATACTGTTTACTTTTTACTTGTCGGTTCACAGAAATTAAACAATGAACTTACGAAATATCGTTCTGCATTTCTTTAAAATTAATTGTTTTCTGATGAGGAAATATTAGAGACCAGACAGAGCACTACGCAATATTCAGTCACGGAATCTTATTCCCAGAACATTCAATAAATATTGCAAATAAGGCAATTTGCGCAATCTGTAAGTGTATTATTAAATGAGAAATATCTTACCAGTCTGTGTGCTCGAGGAACAATGAATCCTCGTGCTCTTAAGAAACGCAGAAGAAAGGCGTCGTCCACTCGGTGAGGTGTGCATTCACCTCTTTCTGTAAACATACAAATATTTAATCAAAAACCGAAAATGTTTACTCATTTTATACGTTTAATTATTTGCTACTCTGCATAACAGGAATTTATTCACATTTAATAAAAAATATTACTTAGATTTAAATTAGCATTAAAAATATTACTTGGATTTAAATAATAAATATTACATTATATATTAATTTATTATACAGGGTGTAAAATAAGTAAAGAATATTGATATAATATTCTGAAATAATAATTTAATCTAAATAATTAAAAAAAAAAACGTTTCGATGGTTTATTAATGCAGATATTTTGGCAAGATCAGATATTTTATCGATAGTAATTTTTTTACAGTGAAGTGAACGCCATTTTTTTTAATGGAATGCTATAACTTTTTGATTCCATTCGAAAGAAATTTCTTTCTTCTCCCAACAAACATATCAAAAAATAATAATACCTACTTTATATGAAAAAAATTGAGAAAAACCGTGTTGAATGAATATAAATTTTCTGATTTTTACCGGAAATGGATTTTAGTTGGCATAACTATCGATAAAATAAACAAAAACCGTATAACCGGCTGTTATTCTCGGGAATGACAGCCGTCTTTCTGGTTCTTGTTTATTTTCGCGAGAATGACAGCCGTGTCTATCGTTTTTGTTTATTTTATCAGTAATATATCTATGGCTAGCTCAGTGGTATGAAGTCGGCCTGTGGATCCTGAGGTCCCTGGTTCGATTCCCACAGGCGACAAATTTTCATAATTTGAAAAAGCTATCCCTGTGGCTCCTCCACCACTAACATCTTTGGGGGCCGTGATTTGACGACTAGTAGCCGCACTTCACGCGCAAAAATATATAACTTACCGAGATCTGCTTCAGCAGAGTGCCACATCCAGTAATGGGTAGAAGGCGTGATGATATATTTATATTTATTTATTTTTACAAACTAAAATATATTTCCGGTAAAAAACAGAAAAGTTGCATCTATTCAATACGATTTTACTCATTTTTTTTAAAAATAAAGTACTATTATTTCCTCATATATTTATACAGAGAATGGAATAAAAAAATTATAATATGCCATTTAAAAAAAAAAGCCGTCCTTCACTTTAAAAACGACTATCGATAAAAAATATCAGATCTCGCCAAAATATCCGCAATCATAAATCCTTGTATTTTTAATTATATAGATTAAATAATTATTTCAGGAGATATTATGAATATGCCTTACTTATTTTAAACCCTATATATTAATTTATTATAGATTTAATAATTAAGTTTCTGTATAGCTTCTTTATTTAAATAAACTACATATTATTATTTTTTTTATTATAGAGAGACAAATTTGTATACAGCCAGGGTTTAAATCTAGTAACTTTAAACTCTGGTGAAATGCTTTTTATTAACTGAGCTACATAATTTACTTACGAAACAAATTGTCAACGAATGCATTTTTCTAATATCTCAAGTACCTACTTAATGCAGCATATAATTTTCTATGAATTTCAATTGGTATTGCATTACGTTTAGTACGGTTCACTAGATTTGCACAACCAAGAAGGACATTGCAACAATTACACCACTTTATATAAAATACATTCAGCACACAAACAACCACATGACAATTACAAATCCTTGTTGAATTGTAATTCTATTGCATTCGACCTTTTCGTTTTTCTGTTCTTACTTTTAATTATTTCATTAGAAGTGGCTTTGTTTTCGTGCAGCTCATTATGAATGTACAGTTGCACAAATTGCAAACTTCATTGTTAACAGAAATTGCAATTTGTACTTGGAAATTAGTAGTAACTCTAGTTGCAGCGATCTTTTAAAAGCGTTATTTTGTTATTCTGCACAACAGGAACTTAATTCCAATTACATTAGCTTGTAATGGAATCCGAATTCCTCTGATACAATCGTGAAGTGCGGTTACCAGCCGTCACATCACTGCCACAGGGGTATTTTTAATGTAGTGAAAATTGTTTATCGGATATGAAAATCGAACTCGGATTCGATACCACTGAGTCACCTACCCCGTATCAATCGATATGGTAAAGACAATTTTCTCTATTCTATTACTTTATGGAATGTTACAATTTTTAAATAAACGATAGCTATTATATTGTCACAAATATAAAGATATCATTTTTCTGAATTCAACGATGTAAAATACATTTTAATTCAGTAGTAATTTAAAACCGTAAATTAGTTTTTAAATTATGCAAATGTACCGATTTATTCAATTTGTATCGAAAATAAATATCGATACCTATGACAGTTTTGTTTTGATTCAAACGCTTTATTTGACCTCAAAACAAAATAGTCATAGGTAACGATATTTAATTTTGATAAAAATTAAATAAATCTGTGTATTTTCAAAATTTTTGAATTAATTTATGGGTTCACATTACTGCTAAAAGTTATTGTATTTTACATCGTTGGATTCAGAAAAATGATATCTTTCGATTGATATTCAAGTCTTTTTATCTAATAAAACACCGAGTAACAGCATGCAAAAAACTGATTTCCCGAGTTAATCTCCTATATACACCTTTAAGACAGACACCCGGTATAGCGCGACCTGGAGGTTGAAGTTAGCGAGGTTCAAATTTGTAAATTTTTGCCTGATAAACTAGAATAATTTTGTACCTACCATAGATCATATCCCGAAGACTCTCCAGGACTTGAGCGCGCGTATCAGGATCCTCGTTGAGCTCCCGTTTAGCGATGTCGAGCAGGTCCTGCGGTGGCTCCCCTAGGTCCAACTCCATGCATACATCTGTCTCAGCAGGCATCTTCTTACTTATATACCGTTGATCTCCTTAAATGAATCTGCTTCTAGTTTATGTTATAATCTGCAACAGATAAATAAATATATCATCACGCCTTTTACCCTTCACTGGGTGTGGTACTCTGCCGTAGCAGAGTGATATATTTTGCATGTGGAGTGCTGTTACCAGCCGTCAAATCACAGTTAGTAGAGGGAGAACCACAGAGGTGGAGTAAAGCTGAATTAAACAAAAAAATGTAACAAAATTTACGTTTATTTAAAAAGAATGTTGAATGTTTGTGAAATAAGAGTAGAATGGTGGATGAAGAATTCAGTAACAGTAGCTACGCCTAAACTTATCAAGTACATGACATTGAAAAACAAATAATGAATCTGTTATCTGCAGTTCTAAGAAAATACACTTTGTACAATACAAGTACATACATCGATACATCATCCACGTCTGTCAGTTAATGCTATGTAATGTGATAAGAAATGCATTTTTTTATAGTTACATTGAATATTACACCTATTGAAACACACACTTAACGTTTTAACATATGAAGAAATTATCTATAATTACAGAAGAAAATTATGTCGAAAAAAACAGTAATTAAGATTAACGTGTTTCACAAATTCTATATACTGTTTTGCGCAATCGTTTCATATTTAATCATATGTCATGTCCTACATTCATCTTATTAAATCTATCAACTTGGAATATAAAAATAAGTATCTTTTATTTTATAGCTAAAATATTATAAATAGTTAGTAGCGCGTATAACAATTTAATTGCAATTTAATAATTGTATATTTAAATTTAAAATGCTGACATTCACAAAAAAAAGGTCAAGGTGAAACTTTTTTGCAAGGAAATAATTTGTAAAGTTTTTTTATGCTCAATTAAAATATTTATAGACAACTTGTCCGCTATTATGCAACTACGAAAAGACGTTAACATTTAAATAAATAATAGTTACTTACGAAACAAATACATAATGCAAGACTTTTTTGGCAAATCATATAAATTCGATTGTATACAATGCATTACGTTGAACTGTCTACAACGCGACTTATTTTTGTAAAAAATGGGATAAAATGGGATAATGGCTCAGTGATATCGAGTCGGCCTATTGATCCTAAGAACCCTGGTTTAATCCCCACAGCCGATAAACATTTTCACCAATTTAAAATTACCCTTGTGGCTCCCCCACCACTAACATCTTTGGAGGTCGTGAATTTACCGAGATCTGCTACGGTAGACTGCCACACCCAGAAATGGGTACAAGGTGTGATGATATATTTATTTATTTATTTACTTATAAAATTAAAAAATTAAAATATATGGTCACGCCTTCTACCCATAACTGAGTGTGGCACTCTACCGTAGCAGATCTCGGTAAGTGATATTTAATTAGGTACAATATTTATTTTGACTTTCATCTTTTAACATTGACTAAAGTCTAATTTTACTTTATTGTCCAAAATAGTTTAAAAATTATTATGGGCACTAAACAATGTCATAAATTAAGTAGCTATAGTGCAGTCAAGGATAAACAATTTTTAATTAAGAATTTATAATTTAATTTAAATTATAATTTAATATAGTGTTCATCTCGTCTATGAAATGTATTAGACATTTTCCGAATATCGTCTGATTCGCCCATTTCTTTAATAAGTGAAATACTCATTTACAAATAATTATTAATTAAGGGGGTAGGTGGCTTAGTGGTATCGAATCGGACTGTAGATTTCAGTTCGATTCCCACAGTCGACAAACAATTATCACCACAATAAAACTATTCCTTTGTTAATATCTTTGAAGGCCATGATTTTACGGTTTGTAACCACACTTCACGCACATATTACTGATATCTGCTACGGCAGTGTGTCATATTTTAGGATGCACTGGTCCAAACAAATTCTTGTTTCACTCATTAAAGCAGTTTTATCAAATAGAACTTATTTGGTAATTTAACCGACTTCATAGCTCCTATACTTCTCGAGATAGCAATAATGCGCCACTTATATACACCCTCTATATTCAATTGTTATTGCTAGCATGAAAATCTGTATTATACATAGCTACTAATTTTGTGCAATTCTATGCATGATTAATTCAAGTTTTCCTTTTTCCGTATTACAAGTGATAAATTATTAGTTAACACTCATAAATTAAAATGCATAACGTGCGGATATCATCACAATAATATTGCATCTTTAATTGAGTAAATACAAGATACGAGTACCTATCTATTATATCTCTGTTGAAATGTAGATCAATTTCTACTTGCGTAATTCATCATCGCAACACAATACCCTTTCACCTTATAACCAGACACAACATTCCTCATTCATCATCACTTTCGCTTCATCCACAGTCACAATCCCTTTCATACAACCTCCTCTTATCTCTTCACCAATATACACCTGTTTCACCAATCTTTCATTCGATATACATACGTAATAGCTTGCTAAATATTGTATTGATATTTTGCGCTGAATTTATACTCAAGTAATGTTAGATGTAACGCGAATTGTGTTAGTAACGTAAGAAGTTAAGCATGTGCTACAGCTAGTAATGATTTATTTATAAAGTAAAATGAGTAGTAAGGGAAAAGACGCAAAGTAATAGATAACCAACTTTTATCTTTCTGCATTGCGTTACCTGAATTAGAAGTCAGCATTTCTGCATAACCTGAAAAATGGTGAACTGATATTTTAGTAATCGGTTATTAATATTCCATCATATTCTATAACACGATCATTAGCTGTTACTTATCGATAAGTTAATCATGATTACTCTATAGATTATCACCATTACGGCAATCTGTAACTAATTTCATTTATTCATTATTATTTGTTGCTATTGCACTTTTATGCATTTTGCTCTCTTACAAAACTGCTAATATGTATCAAATAAATTTTATTTTTAATCACACTTTTTACGGAGCTGTTATTATATTCTTTTTTTAAATAATAGCTACGTATATTACTAAACAAAATGCATGCAGTTTGGCAATATGGATAACGTTACGACTTTAGAATCCGGAGATCCTGAGTTCGAATCCCATTCAAGCTAAATATATATTAGCTTCTATACTACGACTTAGTGAGTCCATAGACTCTATTCTTGAACTCATGCAAACAAATTCATATACGAATTATGATTGAAATTATAGAAATAATGTTAAAATCGTTGCATTTATGTCAAAAATTAACGTAATACTATGATTTTCAATTTTTAAATCGTATGGGGTAATGGCTCAGTGGTATCAAATTGGCCTATTGAGCCAAAGAACCCTGATTAGATCCCCATAGCCGACGAAACATTTTCACCAATTTAAAAATTACTCCTATGGCTTCTCCACCACTAACATCTTTGGGGGCCGTGATTTGACTACTGGTAATCGCACTTCACGCGCATAAATATATCACTTACCGAGATCTGCTTCGGCAGATTGCCACATCCAGGAAAGGGTAAAAGGCGTGATGATATATTTATATTTATTTTATTTATGAATAACTTTGACGTTTGATAAATGTAATTACTATGGTTCCAATTATAATTCGTTTGCAAATCTTTTCGCATGCGTTCAAGAATACGAGACCCTGTACTGTAATTGGGATTCAATTCCTACTGTCATGTCATCTGATTAGTTGATAGCAATAACTTTTGCGTTTAGTATAAATTACTAATTGGGTTACTTCTTACTTTACTGCAACTGCGTTACCTGTTACGTTACGTAATTATAAATCTAGCTTACAAAATATTGAACAATTCATCTGTCTGAACCTACAGAGAGAATTGGCACACAACAGAAGCTACAATAAAAAATACTTTTCCTTTCTAATGTATCCCAATATGACGCATGACATTCTTGTTATGTCGATTGAAAAAAAATTTACATTTAAGTTTGGTTGTTGTATATTACAACATGAACTTTAACATTAAAAAAGGTACATCAAGAATTTTGACAATGCGTATACGTACACTAATGTAAGTTATATTTTCTTTCAAGATAAAAATGTACATTGTTCTACTGCCGAAAAGAAGTTTTATTTTGTCAACTAATCTGTATTTAATTTATGATAAATGACATGAATTATATAGTCATACATGTCGTAATGTAATTTTAATTCTTCTTATATAATATTTTGATTAAATTGCAACAGAAAAACATGATTCTAGTTCCCTTGTAAAAACTTTATAAATTGATTCGAAAATAAGCTTTAAGTGTCATTGAAACTGCAATTATTATGCATTAATATAGAACGAATTGCTGAGACCGATACGACATACTTACGTAAATTTTAAAATAATAATTAATATAGAACCACTTTTTTCAAATTATAAATTTATAAGTAACCAAAATGTTTTGAAATTCTTTGAAATAAATACATTTTTAGTATATTTACAATACTTTAAAAATTAAAAATCACTAATGTATTGATAATATTTAATCTGTATGAATTTTCCACAAATAATTTTTGTACAAAATTGAAAACATTTTGATGTCTGTCTTATGTGACCTAAAATATAACAACGCATTTTTGCCTGTATAATTAATTAAATTTATACACACAAATAATTCGTATGGGGTAATGACTATTTATTGAAAGTGTTCAAAATTTCCAAATCGAATGCCGTTGAGCGCATCTTCATATCTTTTTTAGTTTTTGAATTACAGCAATTTTTGATATTTTTTTCAAATCGCAACTTTGAGACGCTATATTTCGAAAACTAAAAGAGATATCGATATGCGGTTTGAACTAGTGTATTTCTCGTGTTTTGTTTAATATAGTAGTAAATTTTGAAAATTTTGTATATTTTTCGTTTTTTATCAAAATTTTCCCTTGGCAATATTTAAAAAAGTTGACGAGATAATAAAAATTTGTGAACACGAGTGAATTCCACTCATAAAAATACATGGGTATATAAATTTTCACGAAAAAATTCGCACCCATAAATGAAACTAAAATCGGCTAAAAATCGTAAAATTGTTAAGGGTTACCCCTTAAGATTTTTACGATTTTTAGTAATTTTTCGTTTTTCTGTAATAAAAAATCTATCTGTGCGATTTTTTTCGTGAAAATTTACATACCTGTGTACTTTTATGAGAGGAATTTACTGGTGTTTACAGATTTTCATTATCTCGTCAACTTTTTGAAATATCGCCAAGGGAAAATTTTGAGAAAAATCGAAAAATATCCAAAATTTTCAAAATTTGCTATTATATTAAACAATGCACAAGAAATACACTGGTTCAAACCGCATTTCAATATCTCTTTTAGTTTTCGAGATATAGCGTCTCAAAGTTGCAATTTGAAAAACATGAAAAATCGCTGTAACTCGAAAAATAAAAAAGATATGAAGAGTGTTTTCAAATAAGTAAATTATTAACTCAGCCTTTTACAAATTGAAATTTTGATAACATAACAAGTAAGGAGGTAGCGACAGTATTTATTTGTGATTTTACCTTCAAGGGGGGCCGAAAAGTTTGAAAACCACCCTTCAATCATATTCATCCTTTTATTTCTAGGAATCCCATATCGTCTACGCAATCTCTCACTCTCAGTTTTAACAATATACATTTATTTCACCAATCTTTCATTCACCCTAACATCTAGTGTAGAAAGGGTGTTATGGCATATAATTAAAACAGTTACTCCATAGAAACAAAAATGTTACTCTCACTGTATCATGTCTTGTCGTGTAGTATTCATTACCATTTATAATTCCAGGTGGAGCCGTGTTTTTTCTGGTAAAATATGTAATTAATTTATTTTTTAGTTTGCGATGAAAACGAAACTTTGTATGAAAAATAAAAGTCATCAGTAATTATCGTGTTCTTGACATTGCTGTCATTTTACCTGTTCCTGTTTTACTTGATCTGACTTCTGTTATGATATAAATATTAGAAAACAGACACTTTCTATATCTAGCAATTATTGCTTAACTTGTTAAAATATGCTCGGAGAATGCTATAATTATAAGCACAAAATACGCGAGATCTGAGATTGGACAGATTTTAATTTTCATTCAATTGCAAATTAAGTGAAACTTATATAACTTTTATATTATAGCCTAGTGAATAAAAGCGAGGTGATTAACAAGCAAGAGGTCATGCGTTCAAATCTCACTGACTTTCAAACTATATCAAAAAATATGATTGTGTCTGAGTGGTTCGGATTCCACTATAAGCTGTAGGTCTCCTGTACTGTAATTGGGATTAAGTTCCTGTTGTGCAGAGTAACAAGTAAATAAATAAATAAATAGAAGAAAATAATAATAATTTTATATAGTTGCACGCTGTCCTATCAAAACCGGTAGTATGAATCCTTGAAACAATCCCTGAACAATAATTAGTCATCAATTTATTTTTGCAATTAATTTTCGCTATAACATTATATTCATACTTCCTTTCATATACAATAAACCTTGAATCATATTTAATTATATATTCCTAGGTTATTCACAAAATCTTTAATCGAGATATGTTCTCCACATGTTTTCAACAGAATACGAAGCGTGTTTTTAAAGTAAGTACCGTTTAGAAATAAAAATAAAACAAGTTGAATTTTCGTAACAATTTTATTTTTAAATGAAAGCCTGTACTTTAATCTACTTTTCTACATAATTTCCACCAATATTAAGGCATTTATCATATCGAACAACCTTGTACCATCCTTGTATAAGTCTGCCGTCTGATTAAACAACCATTGCAACACGGTCGCTTTGACATCTTCATTGTCGTCGTGGTGCTGACCACCCAGATGGTTCTTCCAATGCAGGAATATGTGGTAGTCACTGGGCGCTAGATCGGGGCTATATGGAAGGTTTTTAATCAATTTTGTGCTCCTAATCGTCAGTAATGACTGAAGTTCGCTCACTTCGTTCCTCATGATGCACATTAGTACGGCCATCTTTAAAAGCTCTCACCCATTTCCGTACCATCCTATCGCTCATAATGTTTTCTCCATACACATCTCTGATCTGACGATGAATATCAGCCGCTTTCACGCTTTTATTACTAAGAAAACGAATCACAGCGCGTATTTCACAGTCGGCGGGATTCTCAATCGTAAGAGGCATTTCAAATAATGAAAAAAACTCGTAAATACGCCGAATGATATCTGTGGCTTTCCAACAGAGTCCGGTACACAGTGTGCATGTGCCAAATGACGACCGCGGCGCTGCGGAATTTCAAAACGGTACTTTCTTTAAAAATACGTCTCGTATATCCACAGAAACAAAAAAAAACTTTTCACGCAACTGTCAAATAAAATTGATATTTAAGGGTCATTCTCAGCTGCGAAATAAAGCAAAAATATTTTGAATTAAAAGTTTGTTTAATGTGAATGAATGCAAATGTTCATTATCATTGTATTTTTGAGTTAATTGAATCTCATTTAAAAAATGTTTGTCAACTTCAAACCTTTCAGTTACAGTTCCACTTATAGTTGAGGCCTGGCCAATCACAAACTTCCATGGTAACTAGATAATATTGTATTGTATCTACAAAGTTATAAAATATTTCTTTATATTGGTAACTCCGACATTTGAATATAATCAAGAATCGATATCTATAATAGATCTCATCATCAGTCACTTGTCTTTTACATCAACTTTCATTCAGGTGTCTATGTATGTATCATTTGATCTGTTCTTGTATCATATCTTTAATTCTGATTTCTGTCATAAATTAAAACGTTTTTCAGAGTTGCCTGCAATCACTGTATAATTATATGCGTTTAGAAATGAAGTACAAGTGTTTCTATCTGTCTACGACTATTTTTAACTATTATGATTAGAGATTAAATTTGTTTTTAATAATCAATATTTATTTTTACAATTAAATGCGCAATTAGCTGAGTTTCTGGTATCTGTTTTTAGGTTCGTTTGGTAACGAAGGAAAGTGAAAATGCAAATGGGATAATAAAAAGAAAACGTGATAAACTTATCTAATTAAGAGTAAAAGTTGCGATAATAGGTAGTTAACACCAATTAACAGTTTGATACCTACTATTTTGTTTTTGTTTTGTTCGAGTCTCAAGTATATATATATATATACACTTTATATTCACACCTGCAAACAACTACTTGGTTTTTGTTTTAAAAGTACATCGTTTGTATTTTTATATATTCTAATTATAGAATAATGTCTTTACAGCTGACAATCAGAACTATTTGGATGCGATTTTGTTTTAATAATCCCAATGATATTATTTAAACACTGGTTTGATAACTTACTAATAGCATGCACTGACATCTGTATGGCAAACAAGTTGACGACGGCCATTTGCAGGACAGGCAAAAATAGCGCTATAGTTAAATGTATCATAAACCTTCATGATTTCAAAACATACTTAAATTTACTGAATATATAAACAAAATATTTTAATATATGAAAAATGTTGTGTTTGTATTCTGTATTTAATAATCTATTTTACCTACAATTTCACACTTGATAATATTTTTTAATACAAACATAAGAAAAATGACATATAATATAATAAAACAATGCATGCTTTGCCTTTCCTACAAATGGCGGTGTACCACTTGCCGCACTTGTACGCGTAAATTAGCTATCCATAATATTCTATTATAATCCTAAATATTTTTCACACAAAGAGTTCATTGATCAACTAAGTTAATTCTAGCTGTTATTTGAAACGTTCTCTTTCATTCATCTTTAATTCGAATGTTAGAGCACTTCCCCGATATCATTGATAAAAATGATTGGAGAAATTTAATAAGTTGTAAATAATTTATTCAGAGTAATTACACTAATTTTAATTGTATCGCATAAATTATTTAAATGAGAAACAAAAAGTGCTAAAGTTCAGTGGATAAATCATTGATTAACGAGTAAAAATCATCAGCTTTTCCTTTCACCTCAGACCAGTTACATTTACATAGTTATAGTGGCGGCATAACCAGACAACGGTACTTGCTGTTTAAATGTCTACTAGGTTGTAAACAATGACTCAGGAAATAAACTCATGGATTTCTAGACGAAATAGACCAGTGAACTACCTACATCTTTTATTTGTTTATTTATGTTACTCTACACAGCAGAAATTTAATCCTAATGGGCTGTTATACCATAATTGAAATAACAAGAACTAAAATAATTGGAATAAAATTTAACAAATGATTAACGTTTTATCTGTCAAAACTATCTAAATAAATGAAATTAAAAATATGAAGAAATAATTTTTATAGTTTTGACATATAAAACATTTGTCTTATTGTGTTTCAATTCCATGACTATTGATATTTTTGACGCAATTTTCGTCCTTTTCAGATCTTAATTATGTCATTACAAAGCATGTAAAATTAGTTGTTTTGTTTATTGATTTAGATGCAGAATTTTATGCCCTAAAAGTTTTATTTGAAGCTTTTTTGCTTAAAATAATTAGGAAAGCAGAAAATTACAAATTATGATTTTACATGTTAAATCTCTATTCTATCACTTTTACCAATCACTAAAAAATATGCTTTTCAACATATTCAGATTATTTTTCAAGGATTCAATTGTATTATTATTTGCAATCTTTGAGTGAAACAAGTTAAGTCACCACTGAAAGAAACTTGTGACGTCACAATCACGATACAAAACTTTAAAAGCATTTTCACTGATTGTTATAGTTTATCATTTGGTTCATAAAAAAAAATAGGTATAGGAGCCCATTATAGTACAGGGTCCGGAGCGGCAATGTAATAGTTCATATATTTTTAGCTTGAGTGGGATTCGAACTCGAGATCTTCGGATTCGAATATTGTATCGGTACCCACACCATCATACTGCCGGTTTTAACGCTTTTATTTCAAGTATTTTTATTCTCTAAAATAATTTAGGTAAATCAAATTTTTAAATAAATGTCAAGTTTTAATAAAACTATTTAAGGAAAACAAAAAAACAAAGGATATGGAAAACAGAACGCAATAAAACATGAATTAATTAATAGAAATAACATACCCAAATATGGAATTGTTTTCGATAACACAATATGGGATAAGAAAAAAAATTATATATTTATAATAAAAAAGTGCACTCAAAAGTAATATTTGCATATTCTGCAACACTAAATTCATCTATTGTGAAATACATCAGATACAATAATATTATGCTAAATCAAGGTTGAATTTTATTATTGTGTTTTTAATAGAAGCTTGATAATAAAATGTATGTTATTTACAAAAGTTTGACCTTTTGATTTTGATAACCAAAAGGAATAGGATCCATGTTTTTATAACATTTTTTATTCAAAACAACCTCAAGAATAAACTATTAAATTTAGGTACACTTTCTCTGAAACACCCTGTATTTAAGGAAAATCTAAATCGTCGCCTATGTTTTTCTATAAGATGAGGAATTCCACAATGGTTTCCAAGTAAAAATTCAGGAACAAACGAAACAAAATTTTTGGCCCATTCCGATGATTTTGGTGATCGGTACGACCACAGACAAAATATATACAGACATCTAACTAAATGTATTTACATGTTAGCATTTTTTAAATGAAATTTGTAGTTTGTAAGGCAGTGCTAATGTCGATTTAATTCATGGCCATAGAATTAGAACACTAATAGTTAAAGAATTAGAATTTACATTTTAAAAGGAATTAATTCACAATTAACAATAATAAAAACATGAGCCCTAATTTATCGTTCATGAACTAATAACCGACATATATTTAAAAATAAAATAATTAAATATATCATCACGCCTTTTACCCATTGCTGGGTGTGACAATCTATCGTAGCAGTTATCAGTAAATAATATATATTTAAGAGTGAAAAGTGCGGTTACCAGTCTTCACATTACGGTCCCTGATAGAGAGCCACAGGAGAAAATTGTTTGTAAACTGTGGGAATTGAACCTTATAATTAATTCTATTTTTACATACAATAATTGTGTAAATAGTGTATGTGTTGTACAAAAATAAACCTACGCATTTCCTACAAAATAAAACTTATTTTATTATTATTTTCTGAAAAGGCGCCTCTTGCGGATTAGTTTAGCACTTAGTGTTTCCCTTTTTTATGACATTCCAGACTTTGTATCTTTTACAGATGACACACACCAAGCATCTTTTTAAAACAAGATTGTTATTATAAATAAAACATAGTCAGGTACAAATTTTAAATAAATAAATATAAATATATCATCACGTCTTCTGCCCATTACTGGGTATGGCACTCTGCCGAAGCAGATCTTGGTAAATGATATATATATGCGCGTGAAGTGCAGTTACCAGCCGTCAAATCACGGCCCTCAAAGATGTTAGTGGTGAAAGAGCCACAGGGGTAATTTTAATTTGGTGAATATTATTTGTCGACTGTGGGAGTTCTCAGGATCCACAGGTCGACCACTAAGCCATTACCCCATTTTTAAATCTAATTAAATAAGTAAAATTAAAGGGTGTACAGACAATGATGAAAGGAGAAGCCTATTATAATATTTCAGTCTACCAGCACCATATAAAGTATTCGTAGATCATGTTACATTATACGAACACGTAACTATCAACGGAACAGGTGACTGACTTTCTATTGGGTCACTTGTCGACTCGACCTTGACTTAAAAATGACAGAGGAAACCGACACCACTCTTTTGTTCGTGTACACACACACACTACAATCATTACATTTCATTTGCTTTTTTCAACAAATTATAATTACAATTATTTTTTTTTTTAATGCTATGTTATTATATTCATGATCACGAGACATATGGTAGGAAACAAATGACTAACGTAATTTACAATGATTTTGTATTCAGTCAGGAATTTGGGGTAATTTAAAATAGAATTTTATGTAATACACGGTTAATTTTGTTTGTGTCGGGAAATGAAAGAATAGAAATTATGGTATGTCCACATTGTGTACGATAGAAAAAGCATAGATTGGATTGACATAACAATCGTAATATGAACATGCATGGGCGTCCACAGACATTTTTCCGGGGGGGGGGGGGGGGGCGCGTCGCAGAAAACTCTCAGATAGATATACATAAATTTCTAAAATATTTTTTTTACATAACATAAATACAAATACACAACAAATGGATAAAAAAATATTTAAATTTGTGAAATAAATTACTAGTCTTTGTCGTCTGGGTTTGAATTGAAGAGGAAAGACAATTTTCGAATAACTCTTCCTTAAATTGACACCATTTCTTCAATAAATTCCGATTTAGCAGTTTTACCGTTTTTATTTTCTAATATTTCGTGTCTGTGTAAACTTAAACTTAGATTACTCAATCGTTACGATAGGGAACATGTCGCTAGCTAGCCATAAGAATACTGCTGAAAATTCAGTTTCAACTTGAATTTATCATCTTCAAACTTATAATTTAATTTTTATTTTATTTATATATACATACACAGTGTGCTGGCCACGACTCTCGAACACAGGACTTTAACATGTAAAATCATATTGTTTTAAATTTCCTGCTTCCTAATTATTTAAAAGAAAAAGCTTCAAATAAAAGTATAAGGGCATAAAATACGAAATTAATTTTGCATGCTTTATATCGGCACAAATTAGATCTAAAAATGACTGAAATTGTCTCAAAACTATCGATAGCTATGAAATTGAAACAAAATTAAACAAATGTTTGACGTTCAATCTGACAAAACTGTCAGATAAATTCTTTACTTATTATTTCATTTATTTTAACAAATAAAACGTTAAACATTTGTTTAATTTGGTTTCAAGTTCATGCCTATCGACAGTTTTGAGGCAATTTTCCTCATTTTCAAATCTAATTTGTATCGTTACAAAGTATGCAAAATTAATTTTGTTTATTGGTTCAGATGCAGAATTTTATGTACTAAAACTTTGAAATTATAGTTTTATATGTTAAAGTCCTATGTTCGAGAGTCGTGGTCATCACCCTAGTTAAAATCCAGGGGGGGCGCGCGCCCCTCCTTGCCCCCCCCCTGCGGACGCCCATGTAACATGGCTGTTTGCTGATGTGCAGTTTTATTTTATACACTAAGATGTGATTGCATCTGAAATAAAATATTGTAATGTAGAAAGCGAAAGCGAATTTGAATACAATATGATTCAACTACTAAATACGTGTTCGTAGATTAAAATAATAATAATAATAATAATTTGTCAGATCTGAGAAAACAAAAATTAGTAGTTTTTTCTCATGGCAATCTACGTAAATGGTTTTAAATTTGATTTTGCGTGTGAATCAAATCTGATTGTATTTCAAATGTTTTGTCTAATAACATCAAGGGCGGATCTAGAAAATGTTCAGGGGGGAAAGAGATTTTGCCTTTTTTTAAGGATAACAATAAATAATTATAAAGAAGCTTGAAGCCTTTTAAAACGTATGAGTATTAAACACTATTACAGTCATATAATACTAACATACAATTCTGACAATTCTCACTAAACAATTATCAAGCATAATATAAACTAATTTATTACATTTTTACAATTCACACAACAATATTATTGCAATTAATTTCAAATTATCAATCATATATTCCGCACAAAAATTATGAACCTGCCTTATATGAATTTGGATGTATTTAGTATTCTGTTCTTAGTTTTTAAATTTTAAACAGTCTTGGAAAATGTCTGACAATCCATATTTTGAAAGCTTTTCAGAATAGTTTCAGTTTTTCAGCGAGTTTATTTCTAAAAGGGTTCTCAAACTCGAATAAAAATAAAACTCGTAAAAAACTAAATAAAAATAATAAGCCCAAGGGAATTCGCCCTTGAATGACATGAGAAAATGTAGAGAAAAATTAGAATAAAAGCAGATATGAATTACATGGCGACCGTACCATGGTTGATTAAGACAAATGACCCAAATTCAAATCCTGACGATACCCCAATTATTCCCTTTATAATTTAATTTTAATTCACCAACTTTGCGAAATATTTAGTTGAAATATTAATTTTAAAATATCTGGTTTTTGTTTAATTATTTATTTGCTACTTTGCTCAATAGGAACTTAATTACAATTATCTGAATCTGAACCACTCAGAATATAATCATATTTTTCCACTTAATTACGACTACCTGTTTTGGAATTGGAACTTTTATAAAAATAATTCATTACATTTGTTATACTTTTTTATCTAACTAATACGGAATTCTGTGATAAATTTTTTAATTTATTGATCAGTAAATTTGTAAATAATAAACAAAATCACATGAATATTTATTCACACGTAGAAAATATTTCATCATAAGTTTCGTTGCGATTTTTTCGTTATTTACAGATTTACGGATCTACAAAAGTTTTGGAGTTACACAGAATTCCACCATAATATTGCCCCAAAAAATGGCTTGTCTAATTGATTTTAAGTAAATTAATTAACATGTTTATTAATTGTACGGTACCTAATTACTTATACAAATATTCTAAAAATAATAAAAAGTTGGCTTGCGTCAGCGATTTCTTTTACGAGTATTAATTAAATTTGCTCAGTACTTAAAAAAAATCTTGTGTGCAATGATTTTCTTTTATATCTTGTTAAAATATTATCTGCATATAAAATAATGAATATCTCTTAGCAACTCTTTGTGTTTACAATTTTGTTTTCATTTGTCATTGAATATTAATAACTATTTTATAATTATTACTGCGTTTGTATTATTAATTATTTATGTATACTACGAAGTAAATCAAATGAAAACCAGTATATCCTAGAAAAATATTCTAATTGTAAGTTAGTACGATTTTATCAGTGAGTGTATGAGAATGTGCATGTATCGGAAAATGATTTCAGTGTAAATAATAAAAACGTTTGATATTGATTTGACATTACACAAGATGAAAGATAACTATTTTTATTATCTCAGGTTATCTGCTCGACTGTGAGATAAACATATTGTATTAAAAAAAAAAAAACTGATTAGTGGTACTAACAAAACTTACATTTTAAACATGGTTTAAATTAACAAAAGCAAATCGACGATACATGTCATGGAATAATTGATATTTCTGTCAAATATTCGGTATGCTTTTATTTATTTACACCAAGCTTAATATTTAAGTTTTGTTCGTGCAACTGGTTATAAATAAAATACTTGTATGGGACAGTCGGAAAAATATTTTCAAATAAATAATCGCTTGTATAAACAAGTGATCAAGGACAAAGAGTTGACTAACTTTACTTGACATTAAATGGATTATACTTATTATTTTACCATTATTAATGGCGGCATTCATCTATTCATCTATAAAAAAATTTATAAAAACATTTGAGAGCTGATAAATAAAATTGGGCAACTGTTGTTCACCTTTATTATTAATTGATGTTTATGCTAGAGGTCATTGCATTTATATTTTGTGAAATATTTTCACTTATTTTTTTTAAATTTTTTTTATAATGGTGCTTGGATTTTATTATCCTAAGGGAAGAAGGTATGTTTTTCTTTTATTTTAATTATTTTAATTATGTGATTTAATAAATACTAAAATTTTTGCTAAAAAAATGTATTAATTATAAAGATGATACAAAAGCATCAACTATCAGATTTTTAATATAAAAAAATGCAACAAAAAATATAAATATATTAGTTGTCTATTTGTTAGTGTGCACATACATACACACATAATATCACGCTATATCCCATCAAATGGGGTAGTTGAACCCTAAAATCTTTCATTTACTCATTCAATTCATCAAGTAATCAGTCCTCGTCAAACATTCTCATCCTAACACAACACCCTCACTTCAACCACATTCATAGATCCCTCCATATAAACTCATTTATTTATCACACTCGAAACCATTCATCACACAACAAACCTTCAATCACATCCATCCAATCACTCCTATTCACTTATCATTCATCTTTTTTCGACGTACATAAGATATGCGTAAAACATCTCAAATTATTCACGCTTACTCATCTAACGAATCTATTAACGAATCTACAAAGATAAAAAAAGATAAAAGCGATAACCAGCGCTTGTATTTTAAAGAAAATTCCACACAATGCAGTAATTGAAAATGAAACATAAAGATAAGAAAGTGAAGCTACTGCTGAATTTTGGATTTGTCAAATGAAGCTAAATCATATTCCCAACAAAAGTTCAAATAAACTTTAATATAATCTTCTTACCATTTCTATTTCGGAAAGCGAATTGAATAAACTTTTGAAAATCGGGCCTAGCATAATATTAGCTAATCCAAGATTCAGAATTAGCTAAAACTTTTTTGAGAATCTGGTTTAAGAATTATCAAAATATCAACATCTTTCCTTTCAGATTTTATATTGCAACTACAATAATTATTAAATTACTATCTACACACAAGGTAAAAAGAAAAGTGTACAAAATTTTCATGCCTTAGAAATTTCAATATATTCTTCTAAATTTACAGTTGTAAAACATCAAAACCACATGTCACATAAATCCCTAGATTGTAGTTCAATATTAGTGTAATTAAAATTGCAAAATTCCGATCAAATAAATGACGCAAGTAAAAAAAAATATATATTATATTCGTTTTATACGACATATTGTCACACTTGTTTCTTTGGAGTCCGGCGAGCGCAGCTTATAAAATTGTATAATAATATATACTATTTTTAATTAAATTTGCTAGATTTTATTTTTGCTAAAATACGAGTACAAGAAACTTTTTTTTTTTTATTTATTGTGATACGGCTTCAACTGCTTTGGTTACTAGCCGCTATGATGATGGCAGCGTCTGCGCTGTAGTCAGTACAGAGGCTGATTATGAAGATGGAAGCGTCTGCGCTGTAGTCAGCACAGACGCTGATTGATGCCAGCCCTGACCGGGAATCGAACCCGGGACCTCTGGGTCAGTAGCCTAGTAGTCTAAACCACTGAGCCACACAGGTCGGCACACCAAACTTTATTAATAACCAAATATATCCTCTTTGTACTTTGTCAAAAATAAATTATTTCTAATAGTTTATAAAATTATGACTATCGAAGCGAGGTTCATCAACAATAGGCGTTTTCCATTTGCCATTTGGATCAGATCTAACTTACAGTTACTGAACCAGATCACTTATTTATTTCGCTGGATTACTTCGCTGACTTTATTTCCAGTACTAGAATTACTGATTCTAATTTACTTTGAAATAATTCACCCCAATAAAGGCCAGTTTTTCAATCGCCGGTTTACTTTCGATTAGTGTTAATCATGATTAAATAATAATGGTACCCATAGTTTCCATTATTATTTAATCATGATTAACATTAATCGGTGTTTGAAAAACTGGACCTAATGGTCGGTTTCATAAACAAAAGTTAAATTTTAATCGACGATTAAATAAATGAAATTAAATCAAAATTACTTCTCAAATGGAATATTTGACATTGCTGTCATACATTCGATTTGATTTATTTATTTAAACTATGTCTAAAATTTAACTTTTGTTGGTGAAACCGACCATTAGTGTATTAGTTTGATTTATTTAGTAAATTTCTTCATGTTGTCTAATTTATCTGAACTGATTTAAGAGAACCAAGTGGCAAATGGAATACAGCTAATACCTACAATTTACATATATTCTTTTTAATTGTCTTTTAACTAATTAAATAGTTATATTTTTTCTGTCTTAACTAAATTCATTATAAATGTAATTCGATTACTTTGGGGTTGGTTCCTCGAAATTTGAGGGCTTGAAGAAACCACTTCATGTGCTATTGTAGTTTTTGTTTTTGTTTTCAAAACATGTGACAATATAAATGTAGTCAACTAGTCAATGTGTCAATACTTCTAACTAATATATTTAGGGGTGGTTCATATACGAATTATAAGTAGATAAATAAAGTAAAGCTATCTCAGTTTTATTTTTTCTTATTAACAACAAATAGAAATTAACTTATTAATATTTACTTACCAATTAAATTTGAGTTGTTTATAATTTTCTTATACTTTGGTACACTTCACAACAGTAATTCACAGCCACTAAAAACCAATCCGAAACTAACACAAAATATTAAATCGGGTCCGGCAAACGCGCTTGATAAACTTAGCGGTGTCTTTATCAATTCTTTGTTGTTGCGTGTAGTATTGTTGTGTGTTGTGCTAGTCGATGTACCGCGGGTATTGAAAGCGAGAGCGCAGATCGCAAACGCTTAAAACAGAACGTGGTTGCGAGGACTGAACCATGTGACATGTATTTCAGATCCGGACTGAGAAATCATTCATCAGAACAAATATTATTTGTTTATGCTACTCTGTATAATAGAAACTTAATCCCAAATACAGTACAGGGTCCGAATTCACAGAGCCGAAGTGTGGTATACAGAATGTTCCATTTACGGGTGCCACCATTGCTATCTCGAGAACTATAAGAGCTACGAGATTGGTTAAATTAGTAAAGAGCCATTACTTTACAAGACTATTGCAATGAGTAAAAAAATATGTTTCTGTTTTACCAGT
Organism: Pterostichus madidus; assembly: GCA_911728475.2. NCBI lineage: Eukaryota > Metazoa > Arthropoda > Insecta > Coleoptera > Carabidae > Pterostichus > Pterostichus madidus. The sequence continues at coordinate 241,698 of OU452305.1, forward strand.
GGTTCTCAAAATACGGGAGACAACTTTCTTATTTTAAATGGGAACATATTTTTTGTATTTGCTTATTCGATTCAGTAATTTTTCTGAATTCAGCGACTATAATTTTTAGTACCCTCACCAGGTAGCGGAATGTTATATGGGTAACCATGGGACTGTGTTTATAGTTATACCTAAGGAATGGCGCTAATAGTCTTTATGTGAAAACATACATTTTAGATAACTACAATATCGGCAATCATTGGTTACTAGATTGTTCCTGTAGTTGTCATTTGTATATATTTCAAATTTTTTAATCTGTCAAATATCGAATTAATTTTTATTTGTGAAATAATTTCATATAAATAATGTCATCAACTAATATCAATTGTTGTGTAAAAAACTGCACTGCTACTGGTAAGTAAGTGATCATATAATAAATAATATTTGGATGTGGAAGTCATAATATATTTTCAAGTTCACAAGAGTTGGATAACACTGCGAGTGAAATAGTACAAATTATAAATAACTTGTATACAGGAACATATTTTAATAAATATTTATGTTGTAATAATGAATTTTAATTTGAAGTAGTTTCAATAAATATAAAATAATTATAAAAATTACAAGCAGCCTAAATATGCATATCGGGTTGCCTATATACATGACTTTAGTTAGACTTCCACTACTCAGATGGCGCAAAATACAGTCCCAGTGCATAACATGGCAGTTTCTTATCTATAGTAGTATATTATGATCTGTGACCCTCACATTACAAAATGCATATTAAATTGACATTAATTTAATTAAAATCGCATAGGAATCAGCGTGCACTGACAGAAAAAAATTAAAAATCGTAATATTTTTGTTTGTTTGATTCATTACTATAGTCAATACTACTATTATATGAAAAAATAAATATATAAATTTTATTAGTCAAAAATATACTAAATCGAATAAGCATATATAAAAATAGGTTCACATTTAAAATAAGAAAGTTGAAAACAGTATTTTGAGAACCACGAGTAAAAAAAAATTTTTACTTATTGCAATATTTAGTCTTATAAAATGGTGGTTCTTTGCTAATTTATCCAATCTCGTAGCTCTTATAGTTCTCGAGATAGCAACGTTAGCACACTTAAATGGAACATGCTGTATATGATCAACTTAAATGGGCTTCGGTCTGTAGATCGAATTTTAATTGTAAAAATAATTTGGTTCGATAGACGAAAAAAAATAAAAGACATAAAATACATAGATACTTCAAAATTTATGGTGAAATTCTATACAAAATCTGTAAGTTTATAGATCCGTAAATCTGTAAATAATTAACAAAATCACATCAATATACTATATTGATAAAAATTGGAGTAGGTGGCTTAGTGGTATCGTACCTGCAGATTTGATTCGATTCCCACAGCCGACAAACAATTTTCACCATATTTAAATTACCCCTGTGGCTCTCCCTCCACTAACTTCTTTGGGGACCGTGATTCACGGCTGGTAATCGTATTTCACGAGCATAAATATATCACTTACAGAGATCTGCTACGGCAGAATGCCGCACCCAGTAATGGATAAAAGGCGTGATGATATATTTATGTATTTATTAAATAAAATTATTTCCGTACCGATCACTTAAGCTTGTCTCCTCGAAAGTTGACGGTCGAAAAATTTATTCTTCTCATTTTAGATGCAGACATTTAAATTTATGAAGTTACTATATCTATACATAAAAACATAATAGTATTTTAATTATTTAAATAGATATAATAAAATGCGATGTATTTTTTAATACCTGTTTCAAGTATTTTGATGTTAACAGTTTATAAGATAACAGACAATAAATACATAAAAAAACAATAATAATAACAAAATACGAATGATTACATTTCGTAAACAAAGTATTTTATTTTCATAGATAACACCAATGACACATAATAAAAAGAATGGTAAAATAGATCAATCTTAATTACGTCAAATATGTTATTGTCATCGGTTTCTAAATTAGAAAAAAAATTCAAATAAAATAAATTGTCTAAAATAATAATAAAAAATGTACAGAACAAAAACTAAAAATTGACAAGTTATAATTACATAAACAAATAAATATATCATCACGCCTTTTATCCATGAATGAGTATGGTATTCTACCGTAGTAGATCTCGATAAGTGATATATTTATGCTCGTGAAATGTGGTTACCAGCCGTCAAATCACGCGCCTCAAATATATTAGTAGAGAAAGAGCCCCGAGGGTAATTTTAATGCGGTGAAAATAGCTTGTCGACTGTGAGAATCGAACCGAGGTTCTTAAATCCACAGGTCAACTCGATACCACTGAGTCACCTATCTCATCAAATAATATTATACTTATTTCATTCCTTATACTATTACAATTATAAAAATTACATAAACAAATTTATTTATTCCCGGGATGCCAGGTCATTAGTGTGTTAAAAAAATAAAAATAATAATAAACAAACAAAATTTCAAAACTTTAATTTGTTGGTTATAACGGTTTTTGTCAGCTGATTGTAACTCCACGTCAATTATTTACCTGTGTAAACTCAGTTCATGTTTTAACCAATCAGTGAGCTGCAATGCTGTATAGTTAAAACTGATGGAGTATATATAAAATGAAGAGCACACTCAAATTTATTTCCTTAATTCACTTTCCCTTCTCGATCTTTTCATCATTTTGTATCTATAAAATCTCTTGAAGCCTTTGAACCTATAAATATTCACATTAATATTCCCACACAAACAATGGGTCATATTTAACACACCATTTTATTTCTCTTCAACTAATACATAGTAACTAATTAATGTAAGTTTATTAACTGAGCACGAAGGTTTCAGTAGGCTCATAAAACAGTTTACCGTTCCTTTGTTCTAATATTGAGACAGGAAACAAAATTTAACGATTTCCTACTATTTTTCATTTATTTATTTGTATTGTTCCTGACATGTAATCAGTTTAACTTAAGTTAGTTTCTCCTGACTTTTCTTATTATTACAGCAGAAATGATTATTACTATTGACTACACCGGTATTACAGTGCATCGCTATTAATATTTATAAAGTTTTGTTTTTGCTTAAAATGATTTCCTTGAATGATTTCCTCTAGACAAAATAACAACTGACTTTTTCACATTTACTTATTTATTACAACAGTAATAATATTTCAATTATTTATACAGGACGTTTCAAAATTGTTGTAAAAAGATAATAAAGGGTATATACAGAGTGATCAAAAGGAATCGTTACAGTTGGTAATAAAAAAATCTACTTAAAATTGGTGAGCCTGATACACAAATTCATTTCCTGTTGTTGACAGTGCCATTTGGAAATTTAAAATTAAATTTGAGTACAATTTAGTTCTTATTCGTTTTCAGTTATATTTTTCTTAAATATCCTGAAATAAAATTGTTGTTTCCCTCACCCCTCCTTTTAATACTTAACATAGCAATAATCTAAAGTATTTCTATTATTCAAAAAGTCAAAATGGGGTAATGACTCAGTGGTCGGCCTGTGGATCCTATGAACCCTGGTTCGATCCTCAAAGCCGACAAACATTTTCACCAATTTAAAATTGTGGCTCTCCCACCCCTAACATCTTTGTGGGCCGGGATTTGACGGCTGGTAACTGCACTTCACACACATAAATATATCACTTACCGAGATCTGCTTTGGCAGAGTGCCACATCCAGTAATGGGTACAAGGTGTGATGATATAGGTGAAGTCAATGATATTTGAACGCTTGGTGCACTGCCTGTACACAGCAATTGATGAGATGTCCATTTAATTCGATCTCAACATTTGTAGTAACAAATTCTAGTAAGATTACCTTTTAATTTCATTTGAAAGTTTTGTTTGACCTTGTAGAAATAAACTGATGCAACATTACAAAAACGTACCTACGAGATATTTTTAAAAACCTTGAATCTTATAAAAAAATTTTGGATTAATAATAATTTCGGCCCTGAACTCTTACTTTCTTTAAGCAAACAACCTTTTAAAAACACAAACACAAGCGTTAGCGTTACGGCATTTGAATCCGAAGATTCAGAATTGAAATCTCACTCAAGGTAAAAATAATATGAACTACAACATTGTGTCTCGATGAGTCCAGACCCTTTGTACTGTAATTGGGATTAAGTTCCTGTTGTGCAGGATAGCGTAAATAAATAAATACACATTATCATTGAACCGAAATATTTTTGGATTCGGTTAGGGTTGACTGTTTTTATATTAGTAAAATTTCGATTTTGTTTATCGGTCACGGTTTTTAAAAATATTATATTGGTTTTGGTTTCGCAAATTATTTAATGAATCTAAGTCAATGTCAACATGATTTTATGATATACTTTTAATTATAAATAAAATAAATAAATATATCATCACGTCATTTACCTATTACTGGATATGTTTATGCACGTGATATGCGGGTATTAACCGTCAAATAATAGCTCCCAAAGATATTAGTGGAGGGGGAGCCACAGCGGTAGTTTTAAAGTGGTGGAAATTGTTTGTCGTCTGTGGGATTCGTACGCGAGTTTTCAAATCCACTCTCCGACTCGATACCATTAAGCCACTAAAAAATAATAAAATTTATATTGGCCCTCTTTTTCGTTTTATTCCTATTTTTGGTTGAGTACATTATATTTACCGGTTTAAATAAACGATTTTAGAATCGAAATAAAATGGGTTCGGTTAAATTTCAATCAATTTAATTTTTAAATATCGCTTTTCAATTATCATAAATCCTTTTTGTGTTTGGTATACGGTTTCATGAAAAGTTAAATATCTATTCGATTTTCAGTTACTATTTTGTATGGTTCTGGTTCCAGACTGAATGTTCTAATTTGATCTTTTGGACTTGTATTATTTTCTTTTCTTTTGCGTTATTTCACAACAGAGAAACTGGAAGTGTTATTACATACACAACTTCGTTACTAATACAAGTAATTATCGTAGTTCTCTAAATAATAATTGAGTGAATTCCTGAATATAGAAGTAGATAATAAATATATGGTGAAAATAAAATGTGTCATATATTTTCGTCCTACAAATAAATTTAGTTTTTCTGTAATAAAATGTATTTTTGATACAAAAAATACCCTAAAATTTCTCTCAAATATAAACTAAATAAATAGTACTAAATCCAGTATTGAAAACCAAAATAAAGTATTACTTCCCGATATATGGTTACCCAGCAGGAATTTTTCAAATTTACTTTACTAACGTATTACTTGCAATTTTTAACTCATTTTTATTTTGTAATATACGTTGTATTATGACAAATTTAATGGTGTAAACAAGATTGAAATATGTTTTATATTTTGGAAGTTATGGCTGAATACAATATTCAGCAGGAATGAAATTTTTCATATCTTAAAAAATAAATTCTGGAATATTGTCCTACATACTAAATATAAAATGAATAAGTCTAAAATAGATCTATACTATGTCAAATAGTTTGATAATTACGTCACTTTTGAAACCATAACAATGTAATAAAAACTAAATGTTGTTTTCTTGAGAAAAATTTAAAATATGTCTAGTTGCAATGAAATGAGTTCAATGCGCGCATATTTGAGATGACACAGTTATTTTATTCATTCAAAGCCATGAAAAAACTTGTTTGTTTTTTGTACACTGATTTTTGTTACTTCGTTCAGAGTGTTTTTATTTATTTGTTTGTTTTTAAAAAATCTGATACAATAATAATAAGCATGATAAAAAATTACTAAATTAGCATCCAAAAAATTACAAACAATTAAATCATTTATTTATTTTTAGAACTGTAGAATTTTTTTTAATACAATACTGAACTAAGTATTGAAACATTGCATCATTAGTACAGACCGCTTTTTACCGAAGCGGAACAAGATTCTCTTTTATCCGTTTACTTGAATGCAGTTGACCTTGTTCACAACAAAAAGTAAAAAGTAATACAACAGCTTACTTGATACAAGGTTTTAACTCTTTTAATTTTTACTGAACAGTATACAGGCTGTTCCATTTAAGTGTGCCACCATAGCTATCTCGAGAACTATAAGTATTAATGTTGTCAGCGGGATTTAATAAAATTTCAGCAATAGTTCAGCAAAATCTCGCTAGGCAGCCGCTACATTCTTTACAGTATAAAATATAAAATAAAATAAAAAATAAAATAAATATATCATCACGCCTTTTACCCGTTACTGGGTGTAACACTCTGCCAAAGAAGATCTCAGTAAGTGATATATTTATGCGCGCGAAGATGTTAGTGGTGTGGGAACCACAGGGGTAATTTTAAATTGGTGAAAATGTTTTGTCGGCTGTGGGAATCGAACCAGGGTTCTTAGGATCCGCAGGCCGACTTGATACCACTGAGCCATTAACCCTTAAATTCAATATAATAATACAATATTTAAAAAAAAGTCGCTATTATCATCAAAATTAATATTATTATTATTATTATTATATATATATATATATATATATATATATATATATATATATATATATATATATATATATATATATATATATATCAAACATGAAGGATATCATATAATAGTTATTTATGTCATAAGAGCGTAAAGTGTACCAGAATAGAACTGTTTGAAAAAGATGAATCTAATGAATGCTTCAAGTGTTCCTGCTATCTCATTTGATGGGACATAAGCGTGATGTTATGTATGTAAGTAAATATAAATGTTTAGCGCGTGTTGTTTACTCATAATGTTGGATAATGTTGTTAATGATTAGTCACGTCCTTATGTCGAACAAAAAGAACTTCCTGTGTCGATCGCTGCTTCTATTTACTTCATTTCCTTTGTTTATGATTCGTAAGCATGGTCACATGCTCTAATGGCTACTGGACACACGACGTGTCATCCTCGGAATTAGATAATTATTATAAAGTAATTAACCATAATGATTCTCGCCGGCCAAAGCACAACATATCGGTTTGTAAAATTGTTATTTTATCTACCAATAGCAAAGTCTTGCAAATAATGTATAATGCGTCATAGATCGATAACAACTTCTTGTCTTACGTAGTATTTCATTTGCAACTTGACTCACTTATGTTTGTTTAGGTAAAACCACGTGACTAACTGAAGTAAACAAATTTGACTGATGTAGGACGGTGCATTACTTCAAAATGTAATTTATAAATATTTATTTATTTTACTCTGTATAACAGGAACTTAATTTCAATTACAGTACAGGGTCGGGCTTCACCGAGCCGTAATGTGGTAGTTCATATATTTTTAGATTCAATGGGATTCGACTACCGTAATGCTGGACTATATACTACAGGCTGATCAAAAGGAATTGTTACAGTTGGCAATACAATTCCGAAGATCTTTTTATTTCACAGTTGGCACAACGCTAGGTAAAGGCGTAAATGCTATTTGACATTTCTAATAAATACAAATAGGTTATGTCAGGAGTCTGACAGCTTATAGGATTTTGACTTTTTAAGTAATAGTTTAGAAATAAATTTAATAATAAATGTACTCAAATTTAAATTTTAAATGTCACTGTCAACAACAGGAAATGAATTTATGTATCAAGCTTACCAATTTCAAGTAGTTTTTTTTTTATTGCCAACTGTAACAATTCCTTTTGATTACTCTGTAGTAGGAGTAAAGTAAGTCAAACAAATAGAATGACAAATAGTTGATCTATTTCAGAAGTGTCATTTATATTTAACTGGAAAATGAAATTGTCACAATTATATATAATCCACTTTTGATAATAATTATTGTAAGCATATATATGATGTAATTTTTTCAGGATTAATGCTGCTCTTTCTGCATTTCTTTATTTCCAGGATAATAATAGACGAAATACAGGAAGTTTGTACAACAGTTTTATTTAAACATTTACAAATAATAACTCTGAATGTTTCCAGTCTATCGCCGGATATACACTATCTTAGTCACATGCGCTCTTGACTATTCACAAACATCTTCTCATGCCTTACCTATTCTAACATTTGACGTCACTAAGGGCCAGTTTTTCAATCGCCGGTTTACTCTCGATTAGCGTTAATTGTGATTATTATTTAATCATGATTAACATTAATCGGTGATTGAGAAACTGGCCCTTAGACTATAATTTATTGTAATTAATTGAGAAAGTTATTGGCACTTGTTGAAAAATGTTTGATAATATTTAAAAACATAAACACAAGTCCAAACATTTCATTCCAGCAATAATATTAATATTTTCTAAGTCAATAACCATAAATTAGTTGATTATGCACATAATTTCAACAATAAAAAATCTTGTAAAACGCATTTTTAATTTTAAAGTGAGTCATTATAATGTATTCATTTTCAGGGTTATTGTTTATCGTACAACGTGCAATAAAATAAATGATTTTAATTTTTGAAATAAAATAAATAAATATATCATCATGCCTTTTAAACATTACTGGGTGTGGCACTCTGCCGAAGCAGATCTCGGTAAGTGATATATTTATGCGCATGAAGTGCGGTTACCAGCAGTCAAATCACGGCCCTCAAAGATGTTAGTGGTGAGGGAGCCACAGGGATAATTTTAATTAGGTGAATATGTTTCTCAGCTGTGGGGATCGAACCAGGGTTCTCAGAATCCACAAGCCGATTCGATATCGTTGAGCGATTACCCCATGAAATGATATAAATAAAATCAGTATAAAAAGTTAAAACTCCATCGTAGAGAAAATGGTATTAAAGATGTCTTATATTGCACATATGCTTCCCACTTATGCATTAAAGTGCCACTTTTAACACTATTTGCATAAATATTTTTTTTATTACCTTCCTCCTAATCGTTCTGGAGAAACCAAAATTTTGAAACCAGTTTTTATTAATATTTGCACATAAGTTAAATATTTTCAAATTTATTACATTGTTTTCAACCTTTAACATAACATATTTAATGTATAATAACAACAATATTTTGGTTCAAAGAGTCTCCAGGTGCCAATTTCAAACCTAATTAAGCCCATGATTTACGTTAACAAATAAATTCCTTCAATTGGTTTTGCTTTTATTTTTTAATAAACCTAATACAAGACAACTCAACTGATTTTATGAATGGGTATAATTATAAACACGTGTATACTTAAATAATATATTATTTGTCGTTCAACTTTGCATGTTGTTACTACACATATCCCGTTTCACGTCAAATACCATAATTTTAAATGTATTTCTGATATTATACATTTCAGTTTTCAATTTTAATTGGTTATCAAAACGTTAAAATGAAGACAATTGTCTACAATACTATATTTTCTATGTCACGTTTACAAAATTTATTTTGTGCAACTTTTTTTGTCAAAACAATGCTCCAAAGTTCAACTTTGTATTGTTTTTGAGGATATCTTGGGGATATAAGTTGTTATAATGTCAAACATAATGCTTTCAATTTAGCTGTCATTGCTCAACTCATGTAATATTACTGCAATTATGTTTTATAATAATTTTTTTTATTAAAAATTAAAAGTATATATTTTTATACCATAACCTAGATAATTATGAATTTGAACTCAACTTATAAATGTCAAAATAAATTGTTTTATAATATTTATTGATTATCATCTTGAAATTTGATTATTATTAATTTAATACAAATTTTAAAATAAAAGTAAATTACTGCGATATAGGAAAAATAGTATGAACAATAGATGTTACAATTACCAAACGTAATATTGGTACTTTGCCTAACTCGCCTGCGACTCGATACACAAACTGTATATTACGGTCACTGTAACACTTATTTTTTAATATACTGGTTCGATTCCCACAGGCGACAAATTTTCATAATTTGGAAAAGCTATCCCTGTGGCTCCTCCACCACTAACATGTTTGGGGGCCGTGATTTGACGACTGGTAACCGCACTTTACGCGCAAAATATATCACTTACCGAGATCTGCTTCAGCAGAGTGCCACACCCAGTAATGGATAGAAGGCGTGATGATATATTTATTTATTTATTTTAAATTTTAAATATAATTTTTTTCATAGTAACTTGTGGAAATATATCTTTATAAACTACCTGTTTACTGCCTTGAAAATGAGGCAATGTTTAATATACTTCTGTAGGCTTCTTAATGACACAAATATGAGCTAGTAATTGTGTTGAAAGTGACATTTTTTGAACTATTTTATAAGTAATGCAATACTTAATTTCATTTCTTTCAATTTACTTTTTTTCCCCTTGAAAATTATTATAATTTTAATATTTTTTTCTCCTTGAAATTATTTTAATATTAATATGATTCGATTCCGAGGGCCGACAATTTTCACAACATTAAAATTACCCTTATGGCTTCCCCTCCACTAACATCTTTGGGGGCCGTGATTTGACGGCACTTGACGCGCATAAATATATTACTTACCAAGATTTGCTTCGGTAGAGTGCCACACCATCTAGTAATGGGTAAAAGGCGTGATGATATATTTATTATTTTATTTGTACAATTAACTCTTAGCCCGATTCTCAAAAAAGTTTTAGCTAATCCTGAATTTTGGATTAGCTAATCATTTTTTAATCTTAATTTTCAGAAAACCAAATGGTACCAAGTTTTTATTAGAGTTTATTTAAACTTTTTTGGGAATTTGGTTTAGCTTACTTTGACTAATCTATAACTCTTTTGAAAATTTGGCTGTAAAATTTTATTTGAATCATCTTCTTATGAAAATAACTTAGAGCATTTAACAACGAAGAAAATATGTCAAATATTGAATATACTATGAAAATGCTTGTCTTGCAACCAGTAACACTCTTAGATATCGCGGGAGGTAAACATGTGAATATATACTTTCTATTTTACCCCGTCAAATTCATTGTAGTTTATCCTCTACACAACAGATGTCTAGAAGCAACAGTAACGTTTTTTTATTCCGTGCGTAAATCGAACAGTCCGTTCAGTAAAGACCGCATATATATGTTTTTATAATTGCTTATAAATAATACATGAAAATTCTATTTGACGTTAGTCTTCACACGTTTGGTTAACAGATCGGAGTGAAGTGAAGAACTTATTTATATTTGATTACTAAATTTCTTTAAGATCTTGTTAAGATGTCTTCACATTGTATTGAATATTACGATGCTACCCCTGCTGGTAAGTTTATTATTTTCTTTTAACTTTATTTTAAATTTTATTAGTTATAATGGATTCATATTACTAAGCAAAATTTTAATTAAAATCACTTCATGGGAATAAAATGCTATTTAAAATTAGGTACGGTTATATGTATAAATTAATTAACGAATTTCTATCTATTATTAATCTAACACAAATTTGGTAATCGTATCCTATTGAATGTTCCAGTTTTTATTTAATTTATTCTGTCCATATAAAGAGAGTGGTTCTTTATACTATATAATTTGTAACTACACTTTTAATAATCAGCTACAATATATTTTATTAGTATACAATATTGCAATTAAATGAAACGCAAACATGAAATTAATGGACAAATTAGTGTGAACATTTTAAACTTACATAGTTTCCCACATTCAATGAACTACTCGGTTACCCATATTATATTTTATATGTCCTGTTTATCAGTCGACTGTTATAATTATCTTCCTGTTAAATTTATGTGAATATATAAAATTTATGATATTAGTTAAGATTGTTCAACATATTCTATTAGTAATTTATTATTTTATAATTGTCATAAGCGTCGTTAAAGTATTTTTAAATTAGGGTTAAACATACAAGACAATTTAGGTTCCTGAAGAGATTATATTCGAAATTTCTACACAAAAAAATAAAAAATATTAATACTAGCTTTCTTCTTACTAAAGCCTATGTACCTACATACTATATTTTGCTTCATGATTCACAATTTATAACACAATAGTGTGATTAACGTTATGGTATTCGAATCCGGAAATTCTGAGTTCGAATCCCACTCACGCTATTACTCTGTGGCTCGGTGAGCCTAAACTCTGTACTCTAACTGGGATTAAATTCCTGTTATACAAAGAGGCGTAAATAAATAATTAAATATATTATTGTATTCATATGGAGTAGGTTGTTCAGTGGTATTTGAGAACCGAATTCGATTTCCACAACCGATAAACAATTTTCACCACATTACAACTACCCCTGTAGCTTTCCCTCCACTAACATCTTTGGATGCCATGATTTCACAGCCGGTAACTGCAATTCACGCACAAAAACATATCACTTATCGAGATGATATAGTTATTTATTTAATTTTGCATTCATTTAGTGGCAATCCGTTGCGAAAAATCCGATCCGCAACAAAACCGTAACCGAAAACCGTATTGATATTTACTTTCATATGAAAGTGTAACTAAAAACCGAAACCTATATTCCTTGTCTTAAAATACAACATTCAAAAATACCTATTTATATTTATATATATTAAATTGATTCGATAACAGAAAACTTGACTGAATAGATATTATTTCGGTTCTAGAACAGTAAATTTAAACCGGTATAAATCACGTAATGAACCGAAAATAGGAGGATGGCGAAGAAGAATGTGATATAACAATTACTAAAGCATCATATATTTTATAAGTTTTAATATTTTTTAAAAAGTTTATTTTAAACCGAAACAGCAAATTAACGACACCGTATATAATGAAACCGAAATTTATAACTTTAAGTAATCGTAACCGATAAATAAAACTGAATTTATTTCCATATTCTAAGTACGCTGCTGCTGAGAATTAGAATAGTACATACAATATTAGTTTTTTCCTTTTTTTTATATCTTTTTTTGAATATTACGTACTCCCTAACCTTCAAAATATAATTTACCTGTAATTTTAGCAGACAAAAAGTAGTTCAATTAATTAATATCTAAAAATAAATATTGACTTTAAAACAAATTTGAATTTGTTTAGTTTGATAGTTTGTAATATAATTGTAGAAACAAATCATGCAGGGCAAACCATATATAGACAGTACATTATTAATATTTCATTATGGCGCCAAAAGTGAATCAGAATCCTTGAGTACACGTGCTACCACAGTTTTATGTCCATTGCATCTTAATTTCTTCTATACATAGATAATTATATAATAATTAACTACGTAATAGATCTTCATTTCATACTAAGTATTATGGGGTAATGGCTCAGTGATATCAAGTTGGTTTTCACCAACTTAAAATTACCCCTGTGGCTCCCGCACCACTAACATCTTTGGGGGCATGATTTGACGGCTGGTAACCGCACTTCACGCGCATAAATATATCACTTACCGAGATCTGCTTCGGTAGAGTGCTACACCCAGTAATATGTAAAAGGCGTGATGATATATTTATATTTTTATTTGAAAGAATTATAGAATGTATGTGGAATGAAAAATTGATGAAACTGCTAGGTATCAGATTGCGAAGATGAAATAAGGTCCTTAGGAAAAAATGAATAGATGTGATTGACGGTTTGTATGAAAAAGAAATAAAATTTTGTGGCTTCTTAGCGGACCAACTACTTAGGTAATATGCCGCTATTATGCCCTCCTCCGCGTTTTTACCGAACTGTGCTGTGGCCTTTTACAATTATTTATTTATTTATTATTTATTTGATACTCTGCACAATGGGAACTTAATCCCAATTACACTACAGGGGGCCTACAGCTTATAGTGAAATCTGAACCATTCAGACACAAACGTATATTTTATCTGCTGGGCTACTACTGCCTGTAATTATGCATTTGGATTTGATGGAATATGGCATGATGTTATGTATGTAATATAATTTCTTTGAATAGAACAATAAAAACTTAACAAATATATACAATTACTTTTAAATAACAGACTGAGAACATGTCACGGAGTCCAGATTTATCAAAACAAAACCTAAAGTTAGATTTAAGTTTAAAACGATGTTAGTGCTAACCTTGGCATCGTTAGAAGTAGACAAATAACCTATGCATCTATTACGTATTATGTACCTACATTTAGTGTTTGCATTCACAAATACGAGTTGACAATTAGAAAATCGTTAAATTGTCATTTTCTCGTTTATTTTATAACGATTTAATCACCGGAATGATTTATGACTTATTACAGAAAAGCACAATTAGGTTCGTGAATTTTGCTTACATTGGCAAATTTTATTTTGTTTACTATAATAAAATAGATCCGAATAGCGTCTCAAATAAAATTCTAATTCTAATAGTATGTGTGTATGTGTGTGTGTGTGTGTTTATGTAAAAATGGACCTACGCGTTAGGGTCGTTGATTTCCACCGAAGTTTGAATTTCTGAACGTTCGAACATTTGAATGTTTTGAACTTCGTCAGATAAACTTCAATGTTTCGGATTTTAGAATTTTTTGAACATTTCGAATTTTCGAATTTTCCAATTTTTTGCCCCTGAATTAACGACATCTATCATCTCCAAACATGCTCACGAATAATTCGCGAAAAGTCGGTCACGAATTAAATAATAAACTCGGCGAAGTATCCTGCAAAAATTGCAAGGTTAGGCATCTTAATTAAGACATCTACTCTATATAATTTATATTATTTATAAATAAATAATAATACATAAATTTATGTACAACAAATGCATGGTTATTAATTGATTTCAGTACAAAATTTAGATTGATTGTAACAATTCAACGAAATTTCTCCTTCTTACACATATCCTGAATATGTGAACAATTTGAACAAATGCTATAAAAAAATAGTTGAATTCATGGCTAAACACATGAATTCTGGTCCGGTTGTGCATAAAAGTATTTAAAATTCAAAATACCGCGTTTACAGCTGTCTAGACTACCGACACACAATAGTGTAGCACGTTGCCAACAGATGCCAAGTACATCGTTTTTTACAAACAATATTTACAAGTTATAAATTTTGTGAGTCAGATTAACGTGTTTTTTTCGATTATACGAATCGTTCAAAGTTATTCGCATCAGTATTAAAGTGAAGGTGAATGTTGCAAGTTTAGTAAACGGACAAGAAACAGTGTTTTTAAGATGCAAGAGATTCAACCATATATTGAGTATCATCTGATTCCAGAACATTGTAAGAAATCTTTTACATTTCAATTTAAATTGTGTGTGCCGCATATTATTATATATTTCGTTATGTATTTTAAAATTTGGACAATTTTAAGTTAATAATATATAATATTTCATGTTAAATTATTTATCTGGAACTTTTGACTTCGGTTATGTACACCGCTGTTAAATCTAATAGTTATGTATGTACCAAGGGTGAAAACAGACGTTTCTGGCCCGCAGCATGATTATTAGCACCAGACTCAAAGCACCGAGGGATAATCATATACTCAGGGTCAGAAACGCTAATTTCACTCGTGGTACATGCAATATTTTATGCACAACAAAATAACATTTAATTATATGTTCAAAAGTTTAAAATATGTAAATAGGTTATATATCAAAATTTTGCAGAATCAAGTATTCACAATAAACAAAAATTGTCATTTTAGGGACCAAAAAAAGTGTTCGGTTTTTAGGGCTAAAACATATGCTTTTCGGCCCGGTTGTGGATAAAGAGATTTTTCGGAAAAATGTTTTAAATAAAAATAATACAAAGATTGCTGCTCTGTTACTTTAATTTGTCGCATTTTGTCTTGAAATAATTTACAAACATTTATTAGCCGACAATGTGTTTTTATTTTGAATTCTTCAGTTTTTCTTCTGTTTCTACTTTTTGTTTATCGCAAAACCAGTTCTGTATTTTTACGCTTTGAACGTACCTAATTTTTGCAATGTTATTTAATATGTTGCATAATAATAACATGATTTCTTTTCTTGTGAATTATTTATTTAAATAATTGTTGTTTTTTTATTTTTTATTATATTGTTATTTACTATAGAGTAATTTAGGCAGTCTTCGTTAGAATAAATTCATTATTAAATAAATTGCAAATAGCCATGTCCTGGGCGGGATTTGAACCCGCGACCTACGCCAAACAACTGCTATGTTTGCCACTCAACTATCATGACCAGCTTATTACTAATGCATGCAACAAACCTATGTAAATACAGAATGTTTCAATACTTCAAGAAAACAATTAAATGGCAGACACTACATGATCTATTGATCTTGGATCAAAATGAAGTATATATTTTAGTACCACTGGTTTCACTGTTAATTTAATTTGTTTTAATAATAATTATTCATTGCTGAAACGTTACATAATATAATATAATATTTAATATTAAAAACTAAGTTGTAGTCATATTTTTAAAATAAAATAAATATATAACGCCTTTTACCCATTACTGGGTGTGGCACTCTGCCGTAGCAGATCTTGGTAAGTGATATAATTATGCGCGTGAAATGCGGTTATCAGCACTCAAATCACTGGCCCTAAAATTAGTGGAGGGGTAGCCACAGGGGTTATTTTAATATGGTAAAAATGTGTTAAATTGAAACAATGGCACTAAAAATATGTAGGTTCTTCATATAAAGTGCAAATAATTATGCGAATTTTTTATTCTAAATCAGTAAGTAAATATCGGCAACTTATTTTTTGTCTTGAATTATTGGAACACTCTGTATTGTTTTAACCAAATAATTAAACAAGAAGAACCATATTTTAGTATCCTTCTAACATTACATGTATGTTTATCCGTAATACATATTAGTTTAACAATACATAGCAAACAGAAATATTTCAAATTAAAAAAAAACCAATGCGTTATAATATTGTTTTACCACAGATAAAATATATACAGACGTCTAACTAAATGTAATCAACTGAAATTGGTAGTTCCGGACGAGTTTGTATTGCAGCACTAATGTCAATTATTAATTTATGGGCGATAAATTACGGCTTATGGATTTACAATTTACTTTTGAATGAACTCCTTTTAAAAAGAATTGTATATTGCGAATTATAATTCCGTTATTTTTAGTGCTCTAATTCATTGTCCTTCAACTAAATCGTCATTAGCGCTGGAATAAAGACTCATTCAATTCTATAAATATCATTGATTAAAGCACTGCCTTTTCAATACATTTAGTTAGACGTCTATATAGATTTTGTCTATGGTTTTACTGAAAAAAATGTGATTTTTTTTAATGAATACTCAGAATACTTTTTTAAATTTTTCTCATTTTTTTAACAAGGATTTCATAATTTTACCTTGGATTTTTTTATGCATAAATGCAAATTAATTTTTTTTGTGCTTTAATTTTTCATTGTTGTGGGAATCAAATTCCGGAGCCATATTTAATTTTATTATTTCATTTATCGAATTAACTGCATTAATAAAAATAAATAATGTAATAATTAATAATATTATTAACAAAAATTAAAATTAAAAATATATTAAAAGTATTAGTTTAAAAGTAAAAAACGTTTAGTACATGAGCCAACAAATATTTTTGTTTATAGATGTACGAATAGCAAAATGTACTTATAAGTATTATACTACTTGTCGTAAAATAACACTATCACTAGTCGGGTAATTATTTACCGATTTAAATAATGTGCAGGTAATTTGCCATTATCTGCAGATACTGCAAATGATACTTCTAATTATTGTAATTAGCATTCTCTATAAATTCTTGTTGAATATATCAAAAACCAGACTTCAAGATCGTTTATCAATTATTATGAATATATAAAGTTTTTATGTTACATAATTTATATTATGTAGTCTAGTTTGATACTAACTAATACAAAAATTACTGTTTGATTAGTTTGAAGCTCATTAAAAATTGTAAGTTTTTTGAATGTTACGGACTATAGACTGAATTTATAATAAATTTTAATTTTAAACCAAGAAAACAGTACGACTCTTGTTTATAATAGTATATTACATAATAAGTCAGGAAAGTGATATTTTACTTGATGAAGCGGTTGTTTGAATACAAGTCAAGTAAAAACACTTTCCTGACGTATAATGTAGTAATCTGCAGATTAATCATAAAAAATTAGAATTGTCATTACCGTATCGACAGGTAATGATCGAGTTACAGAATAGGGGTGTATATTATAAAAATGAGAGACATGATAATTATTAATATATCAACATTTCAAAATTTTTCATATCATTCATTTGTCTGCGCATCTTTATTTATATTCTGCGCCTTCCTTAGTTTAGTGACAAAATAATTATCAATTAAAGAAAACAAAATTTCATCTTATTTCCGCGTACAAAACAATTGTCTTTATTTAATAAACAGTACGACAGGTAATTTATAAATATTTAATTTATATAATGTACACACTACGTGTAGATATTTAAACAAAATAGTGATGTCATTATTATTTATAATTATGTTTCGTTAAAATTAAAAAATATACGTGCGTTAATTATAATTTTAAATAAATATAAACATGTATCTAATGGTAATTGTCGCGTGTTACAGGTGATACTTATATAACAAATATATATTAAATAAATAATTAATTACAAACTAATTATGTTCTTGAAAGTGAAGGTCAATTTTAAAGAAATATCATAAGAAAAATTGAGCAGACAATAATATATATGTACTCGTAGCTACTGATTATATTTATTTAAAAGCATTCACATAAAAAAGTTCAATAAAAATGAATGAAAGAAATGTAAACATCCTTCAGTAATTTTCAGGCACCATGAATTACCAAATTAATTTTTTGCTTTTTTGACTTTTAAACATTAATTTCATTGTTTTTTTTTTATGTTAAATAATACTTACCATAGGGTCAGACAATCAGACATTATCACTAAAAGCAATGCCGTTATGTATTAATAAGTTTATATGAGCGATTGTACGATTTCCGGTTTGTCATGACATAGCTTTCGGCATTTTGTCAATGAACAAGACAAAAATAAAAACATGACAGTACAGATTAGAAGTATCATATAAACGTATATATTTAGTAATATGGAGTAGGTGGCTCAGTGCTATCTAGTCGGACTGTGGATTTGAGAACCTGGGTTCCATTGCCACACTCGACAAGCAATTTTACCCTTGAAACTCCCACTAACATATTTAGGGGTCGTGAATGCACGGCTAGTAATCACACTTCACGCATATGAATATATCACCTATCAAGATATGCTTTGACAGATTGCTACACCCAGTAATGAGTAAAAGGCGTGATGATATAATTATTTATTTTATTTATTTTTATTCAGTAATATCTACATATGTGCAGTGTTTTACAAAAAATAATGATAAATAACTTAATAAGAATATTTCCAAATTATATTAATGTGGCAATCTCTCGTAGCAGATCTGGATAAGTAATATATTTATGCGCGTGAAGTACGGTTACCAGCCGTCAAATCACGGCCCCCATAGATGTTAGTGCAGGGAGAGTCACAGAGGTAATTTTATAACTAGAGAAATTAAAATGTTCCTAAATGGTAACGTGAATTGTCTTATACGTTTCAAACGTAAAAGATAAGTTTAGAGCAGTGGTTTTCAAACTTTTCGGAACCATAACGTACTTCAAAGCAAATATCACACATAAATTCTATCGCAATCCCATTACTTTTTATGTAATCAAAATTGCAGTTTATAAATGGTTGATTTAGGGCCAGTTTTTCAATCACCGGTTTACTCTCGATTAATGTTAATCATAGTTAATTAATAATGGTAACCATAGTTTCCATTATTATTTAACCATGATTAACATTAATCGGTGATTGAAAAACTGGCCCTTAATAATGTACATTACAGATATACCACAATTTCAGAAAGTAGTAAAGGAAAAATTTCTCATTAAGAATTGTGGAATAGTTTCTTAAATATTAGAATTTTTTGATAGTCTATTTTTATAATAAATTTTCCTTAAATGAACAACATTTAATTTAAGAGAAAGCGTGCAACTGGAAGGATCTTCGAAAACGTATTTTTTTTTTAATTTGTAAATACGAGTAGCATCCGACGACTCTCCCACCAATATCTTCGCGACCGTTTAAGAGGTCGCGACTCACACTTTGGAAACCACATTTGTTCAATTTTATTTTAATTCCACCGCCTTCGATAGTTCCAATGAAATTTTCGTCATTTTCATATCTGATTTGTACCGTTACAAAGCGTGTAAAATTAATGTTGTATATTGTTTGCTTGAAATAATTAGGGAAGCAAGAAATTTGTTTTATTTTATGTTACACATTGTGTAATATACATAAACATTTAAAAAATACGGATAATATCTTATAATACTATGCGTTATTTAATAACAGTAATCAATTAAAAAAGTGGCTTGTGTGTATTTGTATGTATAGTAGTGCCTCGTAACATTGACATTGCAGAGTGTGGTAAATGTAGGTTAAGTTTCACTGAACGCAACCGTATGCTTCGTCACAGTTCCGATGTTTGAATGGTTCGCCAAACACCAGACCGTAGATAACATTCATAATAAAATAATAACGCCTTGCCTTTTGCCAAACTTCATGATTTATATGATTAGTCACTTCATTTCACACTACGTTTATATAATTTTATTTATTAAATAAATAAATAAAATAAATGTATCATCACGCCTTCTACCCATTACTGGGTGTGGCACTCTACCGAAGCAGATCTCGGTAAGTGATATATTTTGCGCGTGAAGTGCGGTTACCAGTCGTCAAATCACGGCCCCCAATGGTGTTAGTGGTGGAGGAGCCACAGGGGTAGCTTTTGAAATTATGAAAATTGTTTGTCGCCTGTGGGAATCGAACCAGGGTTCTCAGGATCCATATAATTAATATTATTATCCATATAATTAATATTTGTTAAAATATCTCTTTTATAAGATTGTTATAAAGTTTCATCCATTTGACTTTTAGATGGTAGAGTTGCAACCCTTGTAATAATTTATATAATTCTTAATATTTTATATATAATACTTTGATATCTATCCCTTTTACTTTAATTTTTTTTAATGGTATGTATTGAAACAAAAACGAAATGGATTTGTTATTATAATATAATCTTTGTAATTTGCTTAATTAGAGGTTGTTTCTTCTCTAATTTTTTATGAGCACCTAATGTTGACGTCAGTATTTACCTTCATCATGTGTTTATTTTTTTAATGAATACATTTAAAAATGCTTCGACATTCTTATTCTGAAAAAAAACTTATCAATATTAGGTTATTTACGTTATCTAGTAATTTATATTTGATTTAAAACATTTATCTGTCCTATCAAATGGGATAAATTTCTAGATATATAACTTTAGCTTCATCTACATTCATAATTCTTTTCATTCGTTTCATTCTTCATTCACAGAAAAATTTCTAATCATATCCATTCAATTATTCCTGGGTCATCATCTCATCTTCAATTTATTCAAATTTTTTTCTATCAGTTTTTTATTCCAAATATATTGAGTTTGTGTAAAAGAAATTATACCAACGTTGAAGATTTCATACTATACTGAAAACTCTATAAAGATCGACTGATGTTATCAAAAAATATAACTAGATGAATGACTTAGGGTGTTGTTACGTTTACACGTAACCAATTTTAAATTGTATTGTGCGTTGCTTCTTTGGAAATGACAAGATTTCATTTTTGTTTGACAGATATTTCAGAGACTTTTAGTGCGTCCAGTACTCTCTAATAAATTGTAAATTAATAATAAAAATTAATGACTTATATATTAATTTACCTCTCTTACAGCACTTAGGGGTAAAAGCGGTCCATTATTTGTTCTTATTTAAAATAAATTATTAAATGAAGAATCAGCAATCTTTAACAAATTTCTTTCCAACGGCATTTTTATAATACAGCATTTAAAAACTAATGTAGGTGAAAGTCAAAGACTTTAAACTAATTTTTTTATATTTGAAACAATTGTTCATGAATCTGACAGATCAATGACAACTAGATATAGACAGAAAATATGTGTCAAGTGAACATGCAAAATATAATATAATTATTATATTAAATAAATAAATATATCATCACGCATTCTACCCATTACTGGGTGTGGCACTCTGCCGAAGCAGATCTCGGTAAGTGATATATTTTGCGCATGAAGTGCGGTTACCAGTCGTCAAATCATGGCCCCCACAGATGTTAGTAGTGGAGGAGCCACAGGGGTAGTTTTTGAAATGGTGAAAATTGTTTGTTGCCTGTGGCAATCGAACCAAGGTTCTCAGGATCCACAGGCCGACTTGATACCACTGAGCTAGCTACCACATAACATTATTAATACATACATTACATAAGATTTGTGTTTCAATGCCGTTTTTTTATTTTCATTTAAATAGTGCACCAGTTTCTTATGATTTTATTAAGTTTTATCTGAATGAATATGACGTCAGTCTGTGTTTATAATGTTTTTAGTATAGGTACCCCTTTTGATGTAACTTAACATGACGTTATATATGTACATTTTTAGGAAACATAATATTTATTCTAGAAGAGTAGTTTTTTCAAAAAATATTTCAGTAACCTAAAGAATTTAGCATATTCAGTCTCTACTGCAATCAAATCAATAATTTCGTCGCACTCTATTCCGAAAACAACCCCTCTCCAACAATGAAACCAAAAGTCGTCATAGTATTCTTCTTGTTGACGTGTGTTACTTCGCTAATATAATGAGCAGCAACAGTAGCAATCACGTCAGTTGAGTGTAACAGTGAGTTAGTTGCTCTGTCACTCATTTTGCGGTTATTCATCATCGTCACACGTAGTTCTCATTCTACGAGTTGCAACTTTAGTCAAGTAGGAACTTTCGTATTGTGCAGACGTGTTGATGCATTTAGAAAGTTCTCTTTAGACTAAGTGTACGAGCGGTGAATCACAACAAAATGCCGATGGACGAACACGAATTGTGTATGTAGATTTTTTATATTTTATATGTTAATATTTTTGTGGTTTCAAACAAAATATAACTGTGTCAAAGCGGTTCGGCTTTCACTATAACTTACTGTAATAATAAATATTATATAAGTTAAGTGTTGATGTTTTGAACGCGAATCTATATATTCGTAATCATTTAATCTATCAATTTATTTTAGTAATCAATCATAAATCTATTGGCAAGGTTGTCAATATTTTATTTATCTTTGAAAAGTTAAACAGTGGATACAATTTGACGGCTATAAAATTGCAACGTTTTTATTTGCTGTTTAATAGAAACAAGGAAATTAATTTGCATTTATAATTTGTTCATTGATTAACACTTTAAATGACATTGAAGTTAGAAATAAAAAATGTATCAGTTCCTGTTGTATATTCAAATTTACCAGAAAGTACAATTTTATCAATCAATTGAGAGAGGAAAGTGATAATTGCATCCCTAGAAGAAAAAATATTTTTTTCTATCCTTGGGAAGAATTGTAAAACTATGTCCAAGGCGACTGGAAAACAAATAATCTTATCTAAGTTTTTGTTTTATTTATATTTTTTAAATATTATCTAAGAGGGTAGTAAAATAATTATTTGTATACTAAAAGTTGAAAGTAGCTGTTTACTTTGAACAAGAGGTGTACAAAACGTCTGTCAAGAAAATAAATATTTTTTTGTACTCGCTGCATTCAAAATAATGTTTACATAACCTTGGAAAGTTTGATTTTGTGCACTAGTGCGCAAAGTAATTGAAAAAAAACACCCATTTTATATGATTCTAAATCTTGACTATTAAAACACTATTTGTATTTATTTATATACACACATTTTAAGGAATTTATAAAAGAACTAGAGACATTAGTTTATAACGCCATCAAACAGACATATTTTAACAAACTTTACGAGGAAAAATGAACAATTTGTTGTCAAATAACAAATGCCAATTCATGGCATACTTAACTGTCAATATAAATTTACGCTTCAATTTTAATAAATTTCCTCATTATCCTTCATATAACTTTTGCTCGTTAAAAAAAGTATTGTACAAAACTCGTGCGCGAAGACACCATTTGTGCGAATGTGCAAAGTATGTCTTCGCGCACTAGTTATGTAAATAGCTATTAAATTATTAATTTATTTTACTTTCTAATAGGGTAGTGACAACATAGTATATTGTGTACCTATAAGTGTGTGAAACGATAGTAAAAAAAAAACTTCGAGACCTTATATTTAAAAATTGATTTAATTTTCTTTATTATAATAATTATAATGATTAATGGTAACATTACAATTTATCAGATTCTCAAACTTGGTATAAAAAAATCAAATACAATCTATGTAAGTACAGCAATATATTAAACATTTGTACCCGTGAAAGAATAAGAGCTCTTATGGACGTAGTGCGTAAAATAAACTCCATTGCATCGGTATTAAAAATTAAACTTTACCTACTACGATCAATGTGTGAAGCTATTACTTCACGAGTAGAAAATAATTATATGTATACCTCGTGAAGAAATTATCATTCTTTTCTCATGTGGCTGCTTCTCCCGTTGGTATACAAATAACTATTGGGCAGCGTATCAAATAAAGCCCCTGACACATATAGCGTCAAGACTCCGAGTCTGCTACAAACTGCTGAAAAACTGAGAGTCACGTCCAAAATGGGTGACACATATAGAGTCGGTGTTTCTGACAGTCAGAAATAAATATTTTTTAATTTTAACGTGTTATTTGTTAATTTGTATTATTTAAAATATTAATCGACTATTAAGAAATATAAAAACTGTAAACTACGAAATATAAAACAAAAAATTAAATTAAAAAAAAATTACATGAACTATAAATGAAATATAACAACTTAAATGTATTATTTAAAATATTTGTCGACTATTAAGAAATATAAAAACTATAAACTAGAATATATAAAACAAAAAATTTAATTAAAAAAAATTGACATGAACTATAAATGAAATATGAAAACGTATAAGTATCTAACTATGTATAAAGTAACTGAATTTAACTTTGAAAATGTACAAAATATCAAACAAAATCATAAACAATAATAATTCATACGATAAATAACAAAGGAAGATAGCGAAAAAACCAGCATCGCAATGAAGTTGGTTTTCGGCAGTCGTGACTGCTGAAAATAGAGGCGTTTCTATTTTTGGCAGTCAAATGGTAGACTCGGAGTTTTGACGCTATATGTGTCAGGGGCTTAAGTTTCATTGATTAAATCGTCCATAGTACCTATTAATATTTAAAGAAAACAAAACAACTTTTCGTCCGGTTTGATCTTTAAATAAATAATGTGAACAAAAACAGTGGATATTTATAGATATAAAGGACCTGTTTTACTTTCACGTCAAACTTAAATTTGTGACATTTAATCTATAATAAATATGAAAAATTAGATTAAAATTTTGAGTACCCGTGTATTTTTAGGAAATGCACGGTTTATGATTGTAAACAAATGATAAGCATATGAATGAGGTTTTTAACCTGCTATATATTTGTATTTTATGTATTATGATATTAAACAGCGGACCTAGTTCATTTTTTTTTATCGTGCATACTTTTATAAACAAAACATAAACTTATAATTAATGACAACTATTTTTATATCAAGCTAAAGAAAGTAAAATGTAAAATTTATGTTACAAACCAAATTATAAATGAAAATTTACATTTTATCATCAAATTATGTTAATACCGTATAGTCCCACTATAGTATGAAAGTTGGCGTTTAAGGAGGGACACCCGTTGAAAATTTTCAGAAAATCGAAATAATTTTTTTTGCATTTTCGGCATCTTTATACTGTCTAGAATGTTGTGTCAAAATACCAATTCGATATACAAAGTCGTTACGAAGGTACAGCGAGAAATAGGGAACCGAGCAGGAATAAAAGATCGACGAAAATCGCATCGCCAAGGCGTTCCGCGAGCAGCAAAGAGGCACAACTGTTTGCTGCAGTCCGAAGGATAAGTTTATGATGCCGGAATAACAGAATGAATTAAGTCGTTGTTAATCTTGCGTTAAACGCACTTAAATAAAACTCAAATCTTTAAAGGCGTTTTTCTCGAAACCACATTTTTTTACCTTGCGGGACAGAGATTTCTGAAACTATTCGATCAATTTTGCTGATTCTTTCGGTTTTCTATGTAGAAATGAATTATCTGAAAGGTAACATAGGATTTTTCGGATATACCAACTTTTCTATTTTTGATGCGTATTTTAGTAGCGATTTTTTCAACGAAAAATTGAACTTTTTTTTTGAGAGCCGCCATTTTGTTAATTTTGCGAATTTCGAAATAATCCTATGCTACCTTTTAAATAATCTAATTTAGAACCCGAAATACGAATCCATTTTTTTTCTCCGATGTTTCATTACTGAACGCGCTGTCCCGCAAGCGACCAATGCACCGCCTGCAGCTCTCTATTCGCAGGGCTGCCAATGGCAGGGAAACAAATTGTTTCTGCTGAAAATTTCTGAAAATAAAGCTGAAATATTACTTTATAACATGCTAAAATCCTACAGCGATTGCATTTATTCTAATGTCCTAAAAATATATATAAAAAAATACCATTTTTTTAGCAGTCTCAACGGGTGTCCCCCTTAAATTATGATATAGTTGTTGTTTCTTTTCGTAGGAACCAAGGGTCTATTTACAGGTATCCAGTCAAATGTTTCATTTGAAAATTCCAGAAAAACATTAACATGTATGGCTTAAAATAGTCTAGTTCTTCTTAGTAAAATACACTAAGGTCATATTTCTTTCAAATCTATGAAAAGAAATCACAACCATATTATAATTTAAACATCAACTGTTATACTCTAGTGGAACTATATCAATTTCGTATTATGGGTATTACAAATATGTTACATTGTTACTTTCAGAAATAATTAATATAGGAATATTTTTATTTAACCTATAATGAGTTACTAATTGTCGGAAAATTAAATGTAGAATTTTTCCTTGACATTATTCCACAATTTAATAACCAATAAACATTATTCTCAGTATTTCTGCTTAATGATGTTTTTCATAAATATCCTCATTTTATTTAATATCCAAAAATAACGTACTTATTTGCGTTAATAATATTAGGAAATTTGTTTAATTCCATTTTAAATATAATTATAAAGATCATTTGGAGCACTAAAATTTTCTATAATTGTTTAATTAATATTTTTAAATATGTAATTTAAAATTCGCGTCTTGAAATTCAAGAGCTTTAATTTGAAATTATTTATATTAGCTTTTGAGACACTTAAAAATACAGGTCTTGATGTATCCCAAAAAAAATGAAAAGAATCATTTGCGTCATTAGTGACGTTGAAACTAAAAATGTTGCAGCGGTATTACTGGTTTTTAATGGATCTTCTAAATTTGGATAGGGTTGCTTTTTTTCAGAATTAAATAAAAAATGTAATGTTCCTAAAGTGATATTGTTCACAGCATACTTTTACTTATAAATATTTAGGACAAAATTAAAAGCATGGTTCATGAAGTGTATATTTTAGTACCACTGACTGGCTCGAAATTATTAATGAAACAAAATTAAATTATTTGTTATGCAACATCAGTTATGTCATTAAATAATTCTTCATTATTTTTCAATTTCGTGTCGAGCAGTGGCACTAAAACAGTACACTTCAGGTACCAAGCTCTTAATTTTGAGAATTTTCAAAAATTCTTTTTGTCTGAAAATCAGCACATCAAAATGTTTATACCCTTAAAGTTATTTAACCTTTCTTTTTAACACCCTGTGTTATAAACTAAATATATATCTTCGTCTAAGTAGTTCAAGTTCGACTATAAAATGTGGTTCCTCTATACTATAATTTTGTTTACAATATCGAGACGGCCTGTGGATTCGAGAACCTCAGTTCGATTCTCATCGCTGACACACAATTTTCACCACAATAAAACTACCCCTGTGGTTCTTTCTCCACTAATATCTTTGAGTATCGTGAGTTGACGGCTGGTAACCGCACGTCAGGTGCATAAAAATATCAATTACCGAGATCTGCTACGACAGAATACGATATTCCGTAATAGGTAAATGACGTGATGATATATTTATTTAATATATAATTAAAACCATATAATAAAAATCATATTGACATTGACTTAGATACATTAAGTAATTTACTAACAGGTTATGAAACTATGTATCACTAATTAAATAAAACACAAATGATAAAGCTTCTTTTAATCATGTCATTCACTTTTGCTAGTTAGTTTAAAATTATGTAAAGTTATCTGTGAATGTGTGTTACCTACTAACCGAAATTTTAAAAATATCCAATAAAAAGAAACATACAAATGTTCATAATTTATAGCTTTTTTGCTATTTTTTTTCTACGATTTTAACTTTTTAATACTTTTCATATTTTATATTTGTTATTGTGCATAATAGAAACTTAATTCAATTTACAGTAGCTTCAATTGCAATTCAAACCACTTAAGTACAAAGTTGAAGTCAATGATGCAAGTTATATTCATGAGACTACGATAGTCTGTTTCATATAAATGTTTCTACTCGTAATCTACATAGATGCATGTTCTTTTTATGACATTATACATGAAATACACGACAAATAATAATAAAAATGTGTGTCGCACGCAAAATCATGTCACATTCGTTCAGTAATTTGAAGATAAAGACAAGAAACACGCGTATATCTAACTTTCATCTAGAATGAAGAAACATTATAGCTTTCCTGCCTTTCATGATCTTGTATAATTTATTATAATTATATTATTCATTGCGAACTTTGCGTTTTCTGCACTCATAAAATATGTTCTTCTTTTAGAATTTCGGACACATGGCGCTCTCAAAATTATTTTAAGTATATTTTAAGACAACTTTCTCTTGAGACAAATGAAAATATATCATGAGAAGTAATTTGATAAAAAAGTTTGTTTAGAAATTTTTTTTAAGCAATATTATACATGAAAAGTAAATTTGCATAATATTTTTATAATTGGGGTAGTGGTATCGAGTCGGCATGGGGATCCTAAGAACCCTGGTTCGATCCCCACAGCCCACAAACACTTTCACCAAATTAAAATTACCCCTGTGGCTCCCTCACCACTAACGTCTTTGGGGGCCGTAACTTGGCGGCTGGTATTCGCTCTTCATGCGCATAAATATATCACTTACCGAGATCTACTCCCAGTAATGGGTAAAAGGCGTTATGATATATTTATTTTATTTATTTATTTAATTACTATATCTCTCACATTTATATTTATTTTTAAAATAAATATATCATCACACCATTTACCCATTATTGGGTGTGGCACTCGACCGTATCGGATTTTGATGAGTGATATATTTGTGCGCGTGAAGTGCATCAAATTACGGCCCCAAAAGTTGTTAGTGGAGAGCGAGCCACAGGGGTATTTTTAATGTGGAGAAAATTGTCTGTCAGCTGTACGAATCGAATCGAGTGTCTCAAATCCACGTCTGACTGTGAACTTTATCTAGTAGTACATAAAAGTAGCGTGCTCACATTCAATTAAAATTCAGTAAAAAAATTATATTATCAACATTTGCTTGTTTTTATAATAATGTGGAATTGAATAAAAATTGTGTGTGACATCAAAGCAACGTTTTAGTCACGGAAATAAGTTGCTGTCAGATCTACACAATACTGTGTTAGTTAATCTCATTTTCAAGGACATGCAATAATCTATAGAATGCAAGATAAAATTATATACATTTGTATCCGACTCTTTTCCTGCTCACAAAACTTTACAATATAAGTCATTATGAAATGTGGAAATGCATATAATAAATGTTATTTAAATAGTGAAGTTTATTATTAGTGACGCGTAGTTTATTTTAATGGCGGAGATTATATTTTAGTACGCAGAACAATAGTAAAATGCTCGCCTTACAATTAAACATGAACCTTATTTTTCATAGAAAATTTATTGGATTCTGTTTGTTGGAGTATGGAAAAATTAAACTAGTTTCAGCTCTTGTAACTTTATCATTGAATTTTTTTAACTACCTATATGTCAATAAATTTTTATTTATTTTACAAGTAATATAGGCAGAAATGAACCTACCAAAGCTGTCTTAAAAATAATGAATTTTAATATTCAAAAGTTGACTATAACTCAAAAATTAAAATAGATACGAACCTGCAAACTTCTCCATTGGATTCACAATAGTTTTCTACATGTATGTGAATATTTTTATTGATTTTTAAAATTTAATTAATTAATTAGACCTAAAAGTAATTACAAAAATTTTTAAAATCTTGTCAAATTAAAAATTGATTCAAATGAATATTGTAGATAAAAAATTAAGGAGTATTTTCTTTCATAATAATTTTTTTGTAACATTAATGATAAAGCCAGAAATCGGAATAATTTGTACCAGTAATTCTCAAACGGGACTGCTGGTGCCATCTCTTCGCAAACTGCTGAACTATATACGTAGTTGAATATCTCTGAACCGGGAGATTAAATCCAAAAAAGTTTCGAATAAAGGTTGTTAAGAATTTAAAAAATAAGATATTTTATTTGAAACTTTTTTAGATTGGATGTACCGGTTACGAATGAATCGCTCATACATTTTGTACAGTTTAAGGTAATATTTCGAAGTCTACGAATTGAAATAAGATTTTTTTCAAATAATAGTATATTTTGTAACTAGTAGGAACAGTAATATATTCTCGAACGATGGTGGCAAATTGTAAGACGAATTGTAGGCGAGTCCAGCAACCAGCAGGATTGTTTTCTGTTTTGCAGTTGATATAAATAAATAAATAAATAAAATAATTTCTGTAGATACCTACAACGTTTTGCTCAATATTTCGGAACAAGAATGACTTTTAAAATAGTACAAATATGAATGAGTAAATATATAATTTCTCATTGTGAGCAAACCTTTTATTCTTTAGTTTTGAATAGTATATCAGCAAATAAAAATATTTGTTGCAAGACGTAATTGCAGTCGTAGGAATTTTATTATTTATGTAGGTAGTACCACAATAAAATTTTATAAAGAAATGCTTATTTACTACAGTGCAAAACAAGAAATTATTCTAAATTACAGTACAGGAGATATAGACCTTATCACATTAACATGCATCACGCTATATCCCATCAAATGGGGTAGCACGAACCCTAAAATTATTCACAATACATTTACTCATTAATTTCATCAAATAATAAGTCCTCATCAAACATTCTCATCCTAACACATCCCACCCTCACTTCAATCACATTCATAGATCCCGCCATATAAATTCATTTACTTATCACACTTGAAATCATTCATCACACAACAAACCTTCAATCACATCCACCCGACGTACATAACATATATGTTTTTTGCTAAAAAAAGCTCAACGGTGTGTTAAAATGTTACACAATATTAATATATTTTTTACGAAGAATAATTGAATGTAATTTAGTGGAAACGTAATAAATTCTTTAATTAGTTATGCGTACATTGATGTGCATGTTCAAAGTGCAAGTGTATTTTCCATCTGTTATTAGTTAGTCATATTTATTTAGTCACATTTATGGTCAAATGACACTGAGTAATTCTGAAGAAAATTTGCAAGGCCAAGAGAAAATAAAAATTTACATATTTTAACCACGTACTTAGTAAGCCGCTACTTGCAGACTTTGAATGTGAACCTGTTTTATATTTAGTTTTATTGCATTTTGTTACAATTACATTTTTATAGCCTTGTAAAATAATAGAAACTAAGTGGAATACATTTTTATTACCCTGTTTACCATAGTTTCACACTTTTATTTTGATTTTGAATTACACATATTTTTACAAAGAAATATTTAGGTTTATAAAGAAATATTAAATACAAGTATTCACCATATGTCCCATTAAATGGGTAGTATTAAAAAATTCTCATTTATGAATTAAATATTTCTTGCAATTAATCTTTGTCAAATATACCTGGCATACCAAACTTTTTTATAATTCTTTTGTTTCTGGCCATCATTGGATGGTGAGTAACAGCACTTCACGGGCATAAATATATCACTTACCGAGATCTGTTATGGCAGAGTGCTATTCACAGTAATGGGTAAAAGGCGTGATGATACATTTTATGTCATAATTCAACATTTAATAATTTCACTTTTAGTAACATATTTTGTTTTATTTACAGTAAAGAATGTGATGTTTGCGACGTTCGACAAGATGCCGTGCGTGCGCTTCGGCGACTCTCTTCTGCAGCTGGAGCTGGAAGATCCGTCCGAAGAGGTCCAGGAAATCGCTCGCTCAGAGCTCCGAGAAACTCCAGAACGCAAACTGGAAGGCATCGAACAACTTCGGGAACTCCTCAAAGGTAAGGAAATAAACAATTTCAGTAGTTCAATTTGCTGAATGTATTTTATAGAGGTGTTAATAAATAAATACGAGATGCACAAAAAAGTACTCGATTTTTTCCAAAGATTTTATTTTAATTTGAAATGTAACGATTGTTTGATGATGTCTGAGAGAACGAACCGATAATTACATATAAAATTAAATTATATCTGTGAAAAAATCAAGTACTGCGTGTATATTTATTTATTTATGTTAATATGGTCCACCACGTTACCGACTTCGAAAACTTTCTCAATTATTATACACGTGTATTTATAATTCAGGGAAAAAATTAAAAATATACCGAGTGGTGTTTGGTAAGGGTGAACATAGAGATTTAACATGTAAAATCAATATTGTAATTTCCTACTTTCGTAATTATTTTAAGCACAAAAGTTTCAAATAAGTGGTAACCGCACTTCACGCCCATAAATATATTACTGAGATCCGTTACTGCAAAATACCACACTCCGTAATTAATTGAACAAGTATGATGATATATTTAATTAATTAAATTTGATTGTTTTAATTTCAGCCGAAAAGGATTTGAAAGCTCCGATAGATAACGACACCTGGCTTATTAGATATTTACGTCCCACCAAATACTACCCTGAAAGCGCTCTAAAACTGGTAAGAGGAATTAAATTTATATTTTATTATTTACAAACAGACACAAGTAATAGCATAATATCTCCCGATTTTATTGATTTTTTTTTTACTTAGTAACAAGCACGAAAGCAATCTGTATGTAAATTCCGAGTCCGCAAGCTGCAAAATCCATATAATTCCTTTCATATAAAATTCTCTCATTTTACTTGAACTTTATTATAATGTTGTTTGTTTATTGATTGTCAATTATTTTACAGATTAAAAACTATTACGAGTTCAAAGTGAAGCACGCGAATGTATACGATGGTTTGATGCCTAGCAAAGAAAGCAACGTCTTCAAGAACAACTTACTCACAGTATTCCATCAGCGAGACCAATTCGGCCGAAGAATTCTAGTCATTCAACTTGGAAGTAAGTATCTCTAAAAATATACCATATACTAATTAATGGATGAATATACTTAAAACTACGATGAGCTTGTGTGAAAAGAATTATAAATATAGATGGGGTAGGTGGATCAGTGGTATCGAATTGAACTGTGGATTTAAGAACTTCGGTTCGATTCCCACAGTTGATAAACAATTTTCACTAACATCACTAACATCTTTGGGGTCATGATTTAACGTTTGGTAACCACACTTTATGTGTATAAATATATCACGTACCGAGATCTGCTACGGCAGAGTGCCACACTCAGTAATGGGTAAAAGGCGTGATGATATATTTATTTTATGGTGTGTCAGAATTGAAGATTTGCAAAATAAATTTATTAAATGAATGTTTCAAAGGTTCGTGCTACCAAAATTGATGTAAGAATAACAAAATGTTTGTATATATGCATGTGTAACTTCGTCACTCGAAATTAGATATAAATTAAAATGTTTTTATACTAATCAGTAGTTGTAAGATTGTAATTTCGAATGCAAAATAATTGTGCATAAGAAACGAAACTAGTTTATTTACTAAGACTCGACATGATGGCGTCTTCCTGATTTATTTTCTCATTTCATATTCGCGATGATTTGCGTAATAATATGTTGAGCTAATGTTTTGCATTTTGTGTAAATTTAACGGTTCTAATAATTATATATTCTGGATTAGGTCCCGTTGGAAATATTAATTTTTGAAATTAGATTTTGCTAAAGAAACGAGTTTTTATGTGCCACAATCAATTTTGAATTGAATGTTTATTGCATGAACGAAAGATGAGACGAGCATATAAAAAAGAAATTATGAATGTAAATGAAGTAACAGGATATTATTGTTTGTTAAAGATTAATTCCAGATAATACGAATAACTATTCTTTCAGAATACTGGAACCATAAGAAAGTAACCCTCGACGAGGTCTTCAAAGGCGCTGTACTTGTCATGGAAGCCGCCATGTTGGAACCCCAAACCCAAATCTGCGGCGCCGTCGTCATCTTCGACATGGACGGTCTCTCCCTGCAGCAAACCTGGCAGTTCACTCCTCCATTCGCCAAGCGGATCGTCGACTGGCTCCAGGACGCCGTGCCACTACGTATCAAGGGCTTCCACATCGTCAACCAGCCTTACGTCTTCAACATGGTCTTCCAGCTGTTCAAACCCTTCCTCAGAGAGAAGCTGAAGAGCCGGATTCATTTCCACAGTACTGATAGAGCGAGTCTACATGAGCATATTAGCGCCAAATGTTTACCTACACTCTATGGTGGAGAAATCACGACTCCGTGGATCACTGGGACGCAGTGGTTGGAGCTGCTGCTGCTGGTCGATAAAGAGTATGAAGGTGAGGAATATGTTCACTAATAAATAGTTGGCAATTTGATTTTTTTAAATATTCAGTAATAATATAACAAGAGAGTCAGAATAAATTGAAAATAATTCGACAGATCTTTCGAAAAATTGTTGCCAGGCAATAATCTCGATAGCCCGTAGTTTGAGAAAGATACTGGAGAATTATTTTCTAATTTATTCAACTCTCGAGTTATATTTAATTAGATTATTTTTTGACTTGTTGAGGTCAGATTCTTCCAACTTAAAAGATTTTGAACTGGCTCCAGATCAATTGATTACTTATTAATGTATTCTTGGAAGTTGTTTCCAAAATTTGTTGGTGTATTTTTGTATCTGAAATGGAACAAAATCGATTTTTTTCACACATTTTACTTGACGCGTTCACAGTTTTAAATTCTTTGACAAATATCTATCATTTGGCACAAACAAAAGTACCTACAGAGATTATTCCCGGGAATAAACACAGGAGCTTTATTCTCAGTATAATAATGACAGGATTGGTTAAAACGCAGTTACGTGACATGCAATGAAGTATTTAATTGGTTTTGAGGAACGTCCTAAAATGTTGATGTAAATAATTTCACAGAAAAGTTCAGAGGTCTCTCTCTGACATGCGAGCAA
Source organism: Pterostichus madidus (assembly GCA_911728475.2). Taxonomy (NCBI): domain Eukaryota; kingdom Metazoa; phylum Arthropoda; class Insecta; order Coleoptera; family Carabidae; genus Pterostichus; species Pterostichus madidus. Next base: position 276,802 of record OU452305.1, read on the forward strand.
TAAAGAAGGTCGATTGAATACTAGAAAAATAAAATTGTTTCTAGGTGGTACTGCCAATAACCTTGAATGACTTTATTTCTTTAGGGAGCACTTGCTATTTTTTTTATATCAGTAAATAATAAAGCATATTAAGTAATGATATCGCTAAATATAAAAATAAATTATCACATTTTTTTATAGTCGATAAATAAAGGTCAAATATTATATTTGTTTATAAAATAATCATGTAATGTGATTTATTTTCAAAATAACTACGATTAATTATTAATTAGTCGAGTTCCTTGACCTAATGATATAACAATATTTGAAATATCTTTAAATAACTAACAAGATAAATGGTACCGGATGTAACTTCATTCTTGTTGAAAAGAATGCAAAAACTTCAAAATAGAAGGGTGCCTGTGACGTACAATAAAGCATTTCATTGGTTTTGAGAAACGTCAAAAAATAATCCCATAAAAAATCAATTTTTTTCAACCACTTGAATATGACACTATTATTTCAACAGGAGCTGTATTCCATTTGCCACTTGGTTCACTTAAATCAGTTCAGATAAATTAAACAACATGACGAATTGAACTAAATTAAGCAAACTGATGCACTTATTAGGGTAAATTATGTAGAATCAGTAATTTATGTACTGGAAATAAAGTCAATGACGTAATCCAGAAAAATAAATAAGCGATCTGGTTTAGTAAATGTAAGTTAGATCTAATCCAAATGACAAATGGAATACGCCTATTAATATTATAGTAACTAAGGTGACAACAGAAAATAAGTTTTTATAATTAGTACTATAAATCTGTGGATTTGAGAAGCAGGGTTCGATCCTACATTTAAAAAACTCCTGTGGCTTCCCTCTGTACTATCATCTTTGTAGGCCTTGATTTGAGGGCTGGTAACCGCATTTCATTTACCGAAATCTGCTACGGCTTAATGCCACACCCAGTAATGGGTAAAATGTTTATGTAATTTTTTATTCATCTCAATATATTTTCTAAGTTCTAATTGATTGTATTTTGTTTGTTTTAGCTATCAACTCATACGGATACCCCAAGAAATCCAAGAAGTAATTTAAAGTTTAGCATAAGTATATCTAATTTTATATAAATAGTTAAATAGTGCTCTTTGGTGTTTTCGTGTGATAAACAATACAATAATTTAAATAAGGAAAGGCGTCTCTAAATAAATTAATTTTTAATATTTAAATTGATAATATTGTTATTAATTTATATACATTCCTAACTTTACTAGAGAAGATAAAGGCGAACATATTTTATTATCTGTTTGTGAGAACAGAGATTTCGCCATAATTTGTTGGTTTTATTTTTAAATATTTTTATTACTTATAAATATTCATTTAAGAAGAATTTGCTCAAATAATATATTTGTAAAATAAAATTTTAGTATATATATACACACACACGTATATATATATATATATATATATATATATATATATATATATATATATATATATATATATATATATATATATATATATATATATATATATACGAGAAATTAAATTAAATTTGTCGAATTTATTGTAATATTTTTTTAAAAACATTTTAAAAATAAGCAAAGGTACTTATAAATAAAATAAATTAATTATACTTTTGTTATGTTATAGGTGATTTTAAAATTTGGGTATTTTTGTATATAATTCGAATATATATTTTAAAATAATCATTTTATATTTATTTTGTAAACAATATAAAATTGCTTACGTTCATTTATGTTTACTTCTAGAAGCCCTTATTATCAGCCCTCCCAGAAAGTTATTATTTTTAAAAATATCAGTTCAATTAATATTATTTTTACAGCAAAATGTTAACATTGTTTAATTATCGTGTATATCTTTGCAAATATAATTTTTTCTCGTCTTGAAACCGTCACCCAAGTCCCAGGAGCAGTCATCATCTTCTAACAACATCATCGGAGTCCTGGTCATCATCAACAGAGTTCCCGAAGCCCTCTGAAGCTCTGAAGTCCCTCCGTGGCAACACCAATATGAGTAAATTGATTTTATATTATTTATAATTCTATTTTATTCGTAATTATAAAAAAATTTGATCTAATACTTTGTCTGTATGTTTCTAAAGGTCTCCACATGCTTGAAATCGCCGCTGTAGCCGACCTGGTGCACAGGACTCGTCTTGGGAGCCGCTTCTACAGAGTCCTCAGAGTCAACATCATCTCCTAGAGTACAGAATTCTCGAAGCCGGCATCAGCAAGTCTCAGACTTCAACTAGAAGAGCCCTCAAAAATAGAATAACAACCCCCAAACAATATTGTCACCCATCATGTATTGTATTAAATTGTACTTGTAATAATAATATTAATTGCAATATAAATATGAGTGTCTTTGTATATATTTTGAAAATGCCAATAAATAAATTTAAAATAATGTAGTCTTTTATTTATAATAATATCTCATAAGTTAGTAAAATTTTTAACTTGGAATTTCCATTGACTAAAATTAATTTATTCATGAATCAAATGATACAAGTGGAGGCATTCAGTATTAGTTTGATATGTACAAATATGACTGATTTTTACCAGAAAAATTCATGATTTTTTCCCGCCAAAATGTATTAGGAGGTTACCTCTTCAACATTCTGCTGCCCGGATACAAAATTGAAATTTTTGCTTTTTAAGGAGGGGCCGTGTCGGTGTGAATGTGAGAGTGTATTGGTGTCCGACTCACCAAGCCATAGACAACTCACACTGACACGGCCCCTCCTTAAAAATGGAAATTTTCACATTTGTATCCGGGCAGCAGAATGTCGAGGAGGTAACCTCCTGATACTTTTTGGCGGGAAAAAATAATTAATTTTTCTAGTAAAAAAACAGTCATATTTGAACACATCAAGTCATCTTGGATTTATGATTGCTGTTTAAACTATTATTTCATTCATTTAGTACTGGACTTGTAAAGGATATTTTAAATATAAAAATGCAAGTTATTTTAAATTCATTTATTGTCATTTTAAAATTGTATACAAAAGGTTCTTTTATTTATATTACAATTGTCATTATAACTATACAATATGAGTGAAAATTTTCTGTATATAAAAGATATTAATATTAATATATTAGAATTATTTTTATAAGTACAATACATGATGGGTACATTATTATCTGGGGATGGTATATAATTTTTAAGGGGATCTTCTAGTTCATGTGTTCGAATCTTGCGTGTAATCTGGGAGACGATGTTGACTTTGGAGACTTTGCAGAAGGTGGAGACGCTGTTGATGACATCAGTGGTTCCAAGATGAGTCCTGTCCACCAGGTCGATTCCAAGTCCGTGGAGGCTTGAAAAATATAAAGACAAAGGATTAGATAAAAATTAGGAACAAAATAAAACTAAAAATGCGAGTAATGTATAATTAATATACTCACAATGCTGTTGATGACGTTGGGGACTCCGTGCACCAGGTCAATGTTCAATTTTTTTATATAAAAATTATATTATTTAAATATAAAAATTTTTAACAATATATTTATTTGGCAAATGATTTAAATAACTATACAAGTAATACATTAATTATTAATAAAATTGTGCGTTATTTCGTTACCTCTTAATATTAATTAAATAATTAATTATCACAATACTAAGAATTATTAAAGTTAACAAAATATATATTCTAGTATAAAATCTACTTATAGTTTGAAAGAGAAATCATGTTTCGTTGCTGGCTGGCAGTCAGCTGGATGAAATCAGTTTCTCTTTAGTGGAATAACCGATGGTCGTGGCTTCTGCAACAACCAAACAAACAATGACATATCATTACATCAGCCACAAGTTATAAATAATATTTTCACAATTCTAACACGCTTCGCGACAATATACACATTTTATGTACAATTAATCATTAGATTAATTCTGCAATTAATCCCACTCATGTCACTTCATCCACATTCATAATTCCCTTTTTATAAATTCATCTTATCATTAATTCAAGCAACAAACATTTATTTATTCATTAAAATCATTCTGCAATTAATCCCACTCATATCACTTCATACACATTCATAAATCCTGGTTTATAAATTCATCTTATCATTAATTCATACAATAAACATTTATTTATTCATTAGATTCATTCTGAAATTAATTCCACTCATCTCACTTTATCCACATTCATAATTCCTTTCTTATAAACTCGTTTTCTCTTTCACTCGCGCAATCAACTTTAATTTATTCATTTGATTCATCCCGCAATTCATCCATTTATTCCTAGATCGTTCGTGTAATCCTTCCTCCTCAATTTCATCAAATCTTTCATTCGCCATTTTTTCCACATGCCCAAAACATCTTAAACAACACACATACTCATCTAAGAACATTCTTCTTAATCTCACATTCATTACAAAAATACACATTCATTTATTAGATTACAATATTTTTCATTTATATAACTATAAAGTAAATTACTACTATTTAAATCTAGAACAAGAATAGATAATAATTTATATATTGTCTATATAAAAGATAAACAATATTTAATAATTATCTAGATATTATAAATTACCTGTAAGATTAACAAAAAAGTTTTATTTAATTCTGAATTTTGTATTAACTGACACGATATTAAAATTTAACTAAACATATAATCACGCCTTTTACTTATTACTGGGTGTGGCAATCTGCCCTCACAGATCTCGGTAACTGATATATTTATACACGTGAAGTGCGGTTACCAGCCAACAAAAGCACGGCTCCCAAATATTTTTTTGGTGGAGGAGCAACAGGAGTAATTTTAATGTGGTGAAAATTGTTTGTTGACAGTGGAAATCGAACCGAGGTTCTTAAATCTACAGGCTGACTCAATACCACTGAGCCATCTACCTCATTTAAAATTTAATCGAAATCATATATTGAAAACTATGATAATAGGATTTACGAGTATATAAACCTTTTTTTTTTAAATATAATTAAGTTTAATTGCACTAAACCAAAATGCAGTATTAACCAAAACTTTTTTGAAAATCGAATTGATAGTATTTATTTTATAATAACACAAACTTTTGAATTCATCTTCATAGTGGCACAACAGTTCCGCCAGCAGCTCTGCAGGATACTCCGGAAGATCCATAGCTCCACCATAGTAAGTAGGCAAAGCACTAGCTCCAAAACTCTCCACCATCTTCTCAAAATGGCTGCCGTGGAACATGATCTGCAATAAACAACAGAACACATCATTACAATGTACACAACACAGAGCAGGATTTCAGCACTTACTCGTTTTCGAAGTTTCTCGTTAATGAAGGGTTTAAAAATGGCGAACAGAACGGAGAAGATTCGAGGCTCGTTCACTATGTGAATTCCTTTCAGTCTCAGTGGAATGCATTCCTGAAAATTATAAAAATAAATATACCATCAGGCCTTCTAACCAAAACTGGATGTGGCACTCTGCCGAAGCAGATCTCGGTAAGTGATATATTTATGCGCATGAAGTGTGGTTATAAGCTGTCAAATCACAACCCCCAAAGATATTAGTGGTGGGGAAGCCACAGGGGTAATTTTAAATTGGTGAAAATGTTTGTCGACTGTGGGGATCGAACCCGGGTTCTTAGGATACACAGACGGACTCGATATCACTGAGCCATTACCCCAAAATAAAAGTAAAGTAAGATATAAATAAATATACTATCACGCCATCTACCCATTACTGGGCGTGGCACTTTGTCGTAGCAGATCTCGATAAATTAGATATTTTTGTGCATGAAGTGCGGTTAACAGCCGTTAAATCACGACTCCCAAAGATGTTAGTGGTGGGGAAGCCACAGGGGAAATTTTAAATTGGTGAAAATTGTTTGTAGGCTGTGGGAATTGAACCCGAGTTCTCAAATCCACAGGTCGACTCGATACCCTATTATATATTAAATTAATAACAGTTTAGAATTCATTCATCTACATAATGTCTTTTCGTTAACTGTAAGATGACGATTTTAATTAAATTAGACAAAGTTTGTAATATTACAAGGCCATTTAAAAAAATATAAATTTATGTCCTAATATGTCAAAAATGGACGACTTAAAAACATATTTTAATTTTCTGTTGTAAATAGGGCTTTCGTATCTACAACTTTTATTTGAAACTATTTTCTGTATCTGCTACTATTTTTAAATTAAAATTATTTGAATAAATTAACTATTTCCCTGCTTTCACTCATATGTAGCAAGCTATGCATTTTTTTGAAAACATAAAAACATCGCTAAATTGACTTAATAATGTGTCAACTTTTGTTTAAACTAACAAAAGCTCTTATTGTTCTCGAAATTTCGATGGAAGCTGTGGTATAGAAAATACAAACAAAATTGTAATTTATTTTCTAACAAGTATTTGCCAATGCGCAGGTCTCGTATTATTGATTTTCTGAGAAGCATTTGTAATGACGTATGCGCAAGTACCAAAGAATCGATTTTTTTGAGAAATGGTTAGTACCTGCTGCCTCTTGCGGTGAAATACTGAACTATACGAGCCCCGCGTCACATGAGTTATTTTTTCGTTTGATATTTTATTTTGCAGTTTTATTTCTCCTGTAGTATGCAAGAGAATTAAATGAAATTTTAATAGGACATATACTAGTATGTTGTTAATATACAGATATAATTTGAAGTCAATCCAAACATACATCTTGGAATGACAGCCATTGAAAGAGAAAGTAAACATTTCTGTATTAACTAAAACTTTTTCGTTTTATTCTAAAACTGTATAATAATAAAGTTTGTTTTAAATAATAATTAACTTTGATTCCATTCGTCAATCTGTCTACGGGATAATAATAATGTTAGTTCATTTGTGTGTTGAATTAGTTTTATGAAAATAAAAGCTATACATTTTGTGTCTAAGATAATATTATATTTAGCAAAATATTAAAAATTAATTGTAGAATTTAGTACCTGTGTTTTTAATATTATTTAAAATTTTAAAGATAAAATAATTATGGGCCAAATGATGTGATCTAATGCACCCCACGTTGCAAATACCGGAAACTGGTGACTTCAATGGCCGATCAAGTTACCATATTTTTTGCGATGAAAATTATTTTACCTCTTATAGAAAATTGCTTCAAATAAAAATTATAGATAATTTAATTCTTTATAATCTTTATTTAGAGGATTTTACAGAGAATGTGGCTGTTTTATCAATGTTCTACATTTTTTTTAAGCTGACTTTGACGAAAAAGATTCCGGATTTTCTTTAATGAAAACTTACAGACATATAAATATATTTTTAGGGATGATGACTATTTAAAATGAGTATGAATTTTTTTAGGGTAAATGGGTGCGTAATAAATATTCTAATAATTATTTTTAAGGAAAGATTAACTGAAAATTATTTCAGATTTACTTTTGAGAGAATGAGGCCTGAAAAAATATCTCAGAGATTTTTTTTGTTACGATAATTATTCTGGGATTTTGTTGTGAATTGACAGGATGTGGCCATCTTTATTATTAATTATAAGTATTTATGGAGTAGGTGGCTCATTGGTATTATTACCACATTCAAATTACCCCTGTGGCTCCCCCTTCACTAACATCTTTGGAAGCCAAGATTTGACAGTACTTTACGCGTACAAATATATCACTTATCAAGTTCTGCCACTATTTTATTTTAATAATTTAATGTTATTTTTTACCTGCACCCATTCTAAGAGTGTCCTTGCGAAGCTAGGCCCAAACTGGTAGACTTGGGTCATACTGAGTCCATCCATGTCGAAGACACACTGTACACCACTCAGCTGCGTCTTGGGTTCAACCATGGCGATCTCGATGAACATCATGACGGCACGAAATAATTCTGTTACCTTTATTTCTTTTGGATTCCATTTGCCTGCAAGAACACAGAGAAAACTTTGTTAGCGTTTAGGTGTCAACGTTTTTAAATTATTTTTGAGATTTGTTCAAAGTGCTAGAGCCGCGGATTCGTGGAGGCAGTGGGAAATCAATATTGTTGAATATTTATGTAAAATGTATGTTATACTTACGTCCAATGTTAACAATCATGATTCGGCAACCAGATTTATCTCTATTGGGGATGAAGTTCGCGATGCCTGAACTGACAGCTTGCTTTAATGAACTCGGGGTCAAATCCTGGCTGTACTTCGGGTATTTCAGTTTGAATTTGTAATATCGCTTCATCTGTAAACATAAATATGTACAGTACAAAAATATGTTGTAGGAGGAGTGAATGTGTCAGCTGAAATGATCTACGCATGTGGAATGTATGTCAAATGAAAGATTGGTGAAATATAGTATACAGAATAAATAGAAGAAAGTAATTATGAATGTGGATGAAGCATGATGTGATAGAATAAAAATTAATTGTAGGATAAATTGAATGAATAGGAGAATGCTTTAAGGTTTCGTTTCGTGCCCTATTTGATGGAATATAGCATGACGCAGTGCCGTCTTTACCATAAGGGCACATGGGACATAAGCCCAGGGCCCCCGGCTTGATTGGGGCCTCAAAATGCCGAGGTCGATGGTTACATGGAAATTTTTTAGTGCAATTTTGCTAAGGACAACTGTTAAAAAAATTTACTAAACTAAAAAAGTTTCAGAAAAATACAAAACGTAAAATTTCTTAATTAATCCTATAAAATGTATACAAATATTAAAATTACTTTAAAATATTTAAAAGAACTTTGAGGATAATAATAGAACTATCATCAGTAACGTAAGTCCAATTCTCAAAATACGAGTAGTAATCACTTCACTTATATTTGATTTGTATAAAGCTAACCATAATAACCAATAAAAGTATATGCTGATGTTTTCATTCACACTCTTTTTGACTTTCTAAAAGGGCCCCAAACTCTGTATGTCCAAGGGCCCCTGCATGGCCTAAGACGGTCCAGGCATGATATAAATATACTCGTAAAACGCAATTTTAATAAATATTTTGTGTCTTACCAGTTTGAAGGCGCTTTCATGGTAGAATTTGCAAGGTCGAAGAAACTTGAACAAGAAATCATTTTCGTCTTTCGGAATTACTAAATCATCTTCATCTGAAAGGAAAAACAAGAGAATGATGAATAAGCTCGAAAACACTGTTTATATGTTTAATATTATTCATAATATTAAATATTTCTTTTACTAAATACTATTGAACGTGTTAAACATAAAACAGAATGAATATAAATATGGTTGATTACGAGCAGATGTGATTTAATTAATTAACTTTAATTGGAAGACAGTGATTCTAAAACGTTTATAAATAGGTATTTCCATGATAAATTGTATGCATTTTTATAGCTATTAAATAAAAGTATGCCTTACAAATGTTCTAATAAATATATTTTTGGGAAGATGACTGTCTCCGAAAAACATTTAAATAATTAACTCGTAGTGAATTGTAATGATTAATTATATAATAGACGTAGATGTAATTTGATTCTTTCACTAAATGAATTATGGATCGAATGGCATTTAAATGTATGTTTATATGTTGCATGCACATACGGAAAGCTGCACTACCGGTCTGTTATATCATGATGAAACCGCACCACATCACATAATACTTTCTTGCTTAAACTAGGTCAATTTCGATTTTTATGATGGTCTTTACTTTAAACATTAGCATTAAATTCTGCTACACAACTACTAGTATTAGTACTGATGCTGCCTACAGCACATTTTACTCTAACATTCTATAATGATTATAATTTCACATTCAGACACAAAATAAATAAATATATCATCACGCCTTCTACCCATTACTGGGTGTGGCACTCTGCTGAAGCAGATCTCGGTAAGTGATATATTTTGCGCGTGAAGTGCGGTTACCAGTCGTCAAATCACGGCCCCCAAACATGTTAGTGGTAGAGGAGCCACAGGGATAGCTTTTTCAAATTATGAAAATTTGTCACCTGTGGGAATCGAACCAGGGACCTCAGGATCCACAGGCCGACTTCATACCACTGAGCTAGCCATCCCATTCAGACACGAATCTTGCATTTTTTTTAGAGACTAAGAACATAGTTAAAATACTCAGTAATAATATAACAAGAGAGTGAGAATAAATTGAGAATAATTTGACAGATCTTTCGAAAACTTGCTGCTAGGCAAGAGTCGCGGAAGCCCGTTTGAGAAAGATACTGGAGAATTATTTTCTAATTTATCCAACTCTCGAGTTATATTTAATTAGATTTGTTTTATGAAGTTTTTTAGTAAAATGACTTTCTGTAAAAAGGCACGATTGAACTTCAAGATTTCTATTAGAAAACATGGATATCTTATAAATGTTTTTGGGATATTTTCAATATAATTCAGGTCAACGTTGACTTTATTGTGTTTACCAAACTAAATAATGTTATTGTTACTATTTTCAAACGTGATAAATTGTATAAACTATAGATTATCATGATGTACTTTATTCATGACATGAGTATAAACAATTGCAGGTGTATCAAGTTACCTTTGGATTAAATCGCCCATAAGGAAATTTATCTAAATATAAAATTTATTCTATCGTCCATACAACACGTACATGCATTTCTAGGTCAGGGCCAGGGACGTATTTCATTATTTTACATAGTTCATTGACATAATATTGAATAAATATGCGAATTTCACTCAAGGTATATATACTGGGTGGTATTCAGTAAGAGTGAACATAGGGTTTTAACATTTTATACCCTAAAACTTTTATTTGAAGCTTTTTTGCTTAAATTAATTAGGGATGCAAGAAATTACAACATTACGATTTACCAAGCACCATCCGGTATCTAAACTACCTCATTACGGCTCTGTGAGTCCGGATCCTGTACTGTAATTGGGTATTTCTGTTATACAGAGTAACATAAATAAAGAAAGAATGCCTCTACTGTACACAACTTGTGTTATGCTTCAGCTATTTAAGTATAAAACTTATGAAAGTGTTGTATAACGTTATTTTTCTAATTGTTACAAGCGACTGATCGTTGATCGACAGCAAATTTCACTATGATTCAACACTTACTGTTATTTCTGAAATAATGGCATTCCACTTTTATTTGCAACATTTCATAATTTTTATTTCTTATAAATATTCATGACATTTTTTTACTATGACTGTCTAAAAACGGTTCAGGATTTGTTTTAAGGAGAATGGATATCTTATATTTGTTCCGCAATTTGTTTTGGAAATATAGAAACCCGAAAAATAATTTATAATATTTTTATCAAAACTGTATGGCATAAAATAATGGGAGTACAGTCCTGGCTAAGCATAAATTATAAATAATTAACCCTTGACTCTACAAAGAATTGAATCAATGTTCATTTGCATTAATTATGTTCATTAAATGCAAAATTATGTCGTTTTTAAATTCAAACGTGATTGACTACGCACTATATACTGGGTGTTAAGAACTATAATGGTAAAATTTTCATTTAGCGTTAGTATTATCTGTAATAGTTAGAGAGCTAGGGTTCAAAATGATGTCTCATTTATTCCAGTGACAGAAATAGTTTTTTAATAGCTTATGTCATGATAAACATGAAAAAAGAAAAATTATATTTGGGAACGGGTGGCAACTATAGATGGCATCGATGTGAATGCGCCGATTTTAAGGGTGGTTGTTGACATATTTTGTACAGGTTAATTTTCAGTTTAAATTATAGACTCTGGTATAATTAACTAATAAAAATGGTAGACAGAAGTTTTGGCCGGTGACACATGCACGACAAAACCAGTCAAAGTAGGCAATTTTTATGGTGTCGTGTGACATATTACTACTTGTTCACGAAGAATACATGACAAAAAAATTATTACTAGTTGCTCATTGGTGACAGAAGCTTTGAAAGTGGACTGGTGTAGAGATCAACAACTACCGTTAAAATCGGCGCCATCTATAGTCACCACCTGTTCCCAAATCTAATTTTCTTTTTTTCATGTTTATCATGACATAATCTATAAAAAAAACCATTTCTGCCACTGTAAAAAATGAGACATCACTTTGCACCCTAGCTCTCTAACCATAATTGTTGAGTTATTATTATAATTTGTTTCAAACTTATCGGACTGTGGACATAAAAATTATTTTTTATGTACATTTCTATTACTGAAACAATTATCTAATAACTACGTATTTGAAAATAAATGTTTTAAAATCTAGTCTGCAAATTTTATCATAGTTACTATCATAATTACTGTAGCAATTTAAACGCATAAAACTTTAGTAAAATACCTATACCTACATAAGAAACTATCCGTTAATATTACTTCTTTATTTATGTTACTATTACTGTATCTATTGAAGCGTGTTTCTGTGTCACGACGTTCACGACTCACAACAAAATCAAATAAATATCCATGTGAACAAGAATAAAGAAATAAATAACTGTCCATGTAACTAACATAAGCGAATGGAAAGAAAGATTATGGTATAATTAATGTTTACGTTAACCGTGTTCGTAACATATATTTAGCATTTGATATAATTTTCAGTTTAGCAAAAATGTACTGTTGTGTTAATTAGCTACAAGATAAACACAGAAATTATTGTTTTTCTGTGCAAGATAATAGTTTATTTTTGTGCATTGATGTTTATATTGTTAATGTGCCTAATAGAATTTATATTTTAAATACAAATATAATTTTATATTTTATTATGATTGATTGTAATATAGTTCATATCGAATAAAGCTGTATATAATGGATAAATTTTATAAAAATTGGATAAGTTGTTTCAGCGATAGATAACCGCCATTTTGAATCTAGACATGGTTGGATAAAAATGTATAGCCTATGGGTCACATCGAATTATAGTTTGTACACCCTATCAATTTCATTAGGATGGGGGATAAGCCATTTCCGAGATAGGTAGTCGCCATTTTGAATTTAGCCATAACCGGATCAAAATGTATTTATCTGACAGTGTTAAGTTAAAAAATAATACTGATTCTCATTATTTTTAAATATTTTGAGTAATAAAACGACAAATATTTGTTTATCTTTTTGTTTTAAATCTAGAGCAATTGATATCTTTGAAATAATTTTCTAGTTTCAAATATAATTTTTGACGTTAATATAGTAAGCAATTTAATTGTATGGCCTAACTTTACTTAAAACTTTTTTGTTTAAAATAATAAGGGAAGCAAGATTGAGAGCCGCGGTCATCGTCATATGTGTCTGTTTTTATTTGATATTTAAATAAACTAGACAATAAATTATATGTAGTGTTTTATTTTAAGTTACTGTATTTCAATATCTAAAAATATATCACTATTAAAACTGAATTGAAATCCATTACGTCACTGCCAAAATCTTAACACATATCGTTAGCCTCATTCAACATTACATAAGTACTTTTCAATCACGCATATATCCGGTATTATCAGGAAATTCATTTCAATTACTTTTCAGGAAACAAAAAGCTTAAAATATGAGTACTTCTGTCATATTTTAATAATATATCATCCGTGGAGCGTGTAGTGACAGCATTGACACGAGCCTTAATTTATTCAAATGAGTAATAGCCATTACATGCGAGTTCAATAATTTACTTTTTCTACTAAATCAGAAAATCATACTATCAAGTCTATATAAATTTGATGAAAATAATAATTATTAAAGGTTATAATCGTATGACATGACTGTCAAACTTTAGTTATTTTATTACTCACAGTTGTGTGTAATGACCTGCATTATTTATCCAGAAACGCATGTATAATAAATATATTATTTAAAAGTCGTAGAAAATATATATATATATATATATATATATATATATATACTCACTTTCTAGCAGTTTTCGCAGAGCTTGGACAGCTTCTTCGCGAACCTCGGGCGTCTCTCGAAGGTCTTGTCGTGCACGCTCCAGGAATTCACCCTCCAGGTCCTCGGTATCCAAGTGTAGTTTGTAGTCGCCGAGCTGCAGGTACGGAACGCCTTCTTCGGAGAATAATACTGCACCGACCATGTTGGACAACTGTGTACAAGAATTATACAGGAAAATTAGTTATCATAACGAGATAGAGTATTTCCGGTGAGCGCATCGCTGTAAACAAAAGATTGTCATATTTTATTTTATTGTAAAAAGTCACGTATGTTTTATGCAAGATGATTGCCTCATAAATATTCTATGATTATCTTTTAAAGGAAGGACTGCCTGAAAAGTATTTCAGATTTTTTTTACACAGTACTGCGTAAAGTAAAATCTTTTGCTCACTTAAGAGATACTATAGAAGAATAGTTATTTTTGTACCTGGAGCAGAAAGTATTCTATTACCAAAGCAAGGACATTTTCTACTCGTGGTACACATAATATTTTTCTATGAGCTTTTAGAAACACTTGAAAAAGAATTTGAAATAATTTTCGACCATTTTTCTCTATTGAAATTCGCTTGAAAATGTAATGGGGTAATGGCTCAGTGGAATCGAGTCAGCCTGTGGATCCTGAAAATCCTGGTTCGGTCACCACAGCCGACAAACATTTTCACCAAATCTTTGGGGGCCGTGGATTAACAGCTGGTAACTGCACTTCACGCGCATAAATATATCACTCTGAAGTAATTCACCCTAATAAGTGCATCAGTTTGCTTAATTTAGTTCATTTATTCATGTTGTTTAATTTATCTGAACTGATTTAAGTGAACCAAGTGACAATTGGTCTATAGCTTGTAACTGTTGGATAGATTCGTTTCTAAAAAAAAATATCAAAAGAAGATGGTTCGCTTATCCTTTTTTTGTGAAAGTAAATGTCGTGCAAGGCGGTAAGTAGTTTCAAAATAACAAAATAATAAACATATCATTTACTCTTCAGTAAAACTTTCCTGAGTCACATATGCGTTTCAAAAATGTTATAAATACAACAGACAACAAACAATCTGAGGTCAAGTTCGAGGCACCTATGCACATGCCAACCACAGTTACTAAATCGTATATTCAATTTTCAACATTTTTTTACCAGCGAGTACATTGTACGTTTCCTTTGTCTAATATTTAACCATACTTCAAATAATACACATCCGTGCTATTAAAACATTTCTAGAAACATAAAAATTCCCTGAAATTGTTTCACAACTATAAAGAATTTATAAATAGCTGCGTGCATCGCTCCACTATTTATTTAATATTAATAGACGAATGAAATAACCATTTCCTTTTAGAAATTAATATTTATACAAATATTTTAAAACTAAAAGTCGAACTAAATTATTGATGCCCGGTTTCACCAACAAAAATCGTTGTTTAAATAAATAAAAGCAAATCAAAATTACGTGTCAAATTAAATAATTGACATTGCTGTCATATATTCGATTTACTTTTATTTATTTAAACAACGATTAAAATTTAACTTTTGTTGATGACACCTAGCATGAAAGTTTTATTTTTAATGAATTTCATCAATTTGTGTTTTTAAAAATGGTTTTTACTAGCATAAAATGAGTTCAACTAGGAACTAATTACTTTTGAAATGCTTCTATTTTACTTCCTAGTGAATGAAAGAAAGTAACAAGTCATACTCAGTCATTGTACGTCTAATCTCTATGAAAATATCTGTAAATATTTTCCAACTACTGCACGGAAGCTATTATTATTACAAGTAAATATTTACTACGTAAGTAATCATTTTCACAGGATATAAAATAGTACAAGAAAAGATGTTTTAATTTTTTTGTAATTAAAGAAGTTTAATCTCAGTGTTTTGTAACATACGGGTCTGATAAAATCTTTTTGATACAAAAATTACTACAGTAACTTTTATCTGGGTGAGGCAAAGATAAATCATAAATATTTGAAGATCAAATATTTAATCTAACATAAGTCTCCAATTTTATAGACTATCTGATAATAAATTATCGAATTTTATCTACAAATTTAAATATTCTAAATCAATGGTTTTCAAACTGTGGGTCGCGACCCCTCAGACGGTCTCGAAGACATTGGAGGGTGTCGTCGATTACTATTTACAAATTATAAAATGTATGTATATTCCACAGTAATGACAAATAACTTATTTGACAGTTCATCTCGACAAGATCTTGTTCATATAAGGAAAACTTATTATAAAAATGTTTGTAACGGCGATGCAACTGGTCATCAAAGAATTTATTACAAGCTTGATAGTAAAATACAGTTAATTGTTCAAATTATTATACCACCAAATCATACTTCCTTAGAAACTATACCAATAGTTATTTATATAACAAGTGCGCGAATGGTGCAAATGATGTCTTCGTGCACGAGTTTTATGCAATGCTTTTTGTAACGAGCAAAAATTATATAATGGACAATGAGGAAAATTATTAAATTTGAAGCGTGAATTTATATTGATAGTTAACTACGCTATGAATTGACATTTGTTATTAGAAAACAAATTGTTTATTTTTCTTGCCAATCTTGTTAAAATGTTTAATAGCGTTATAAGCTACCGTCTCTATTTCTTTTATAAATTCCTTAAAATGTATGTATATACGAAAGTACAATTAGCGTTCGAATGTAGAATAATAAAAAATGGGTGTTTTTTCAATTACTTTGCGCACTAGTGCACAAAATCTAACTTTTCATTGGTTTCCAAGGTAATGTAAACATTATTTTGAATACTGCTAGTACAAAAAGTTCTTAATGATATATTTTTCGTTTATTAATTTCTGAAATCGTGGTGCTGTGTTATAATGTACATTATTAAATCAGTCTTTTACAAACTACAATTTTGATCACATAAAAAGTAAGGGAGTAGCGAATGAATTTAGTTGTGTTTTTGCCTCCAAGGGAGTCATGGTTTCGAAAAGTTTGAAAACCACTGTTCTAAACCAATTGTTTGATAAAAATATGATAAAATGTTACGTACAGTAAATATCTTTTTATAATTGATCTGAATAACTGATTTGAAGACCAATGTACCATAGTATATGGCAACCTCATTGCTCCCAACATAATAAACGACCGACAACAGTTCCGAATTTTCTATTGGGTATTATAGGCATAGTGCCTAAGAGCCTATGAAACTTTAGGGGCCTACTAGAACCTACCAATGAAGAAAATTATATTTTTTTCCAAAAGAAAATTTCATTTTTGGGTAATCAGAAATATGGGTCGTATATTTAAACATTTTGAAGACCACTGCTATGGTACATTGTCTGATGAAAACAGAATGCAAACATAGTATCTAATATTCAAAATAATATTCAATTGCATTGTTAAGTAATGAATAAAAATAATATAATATGTTTCTTCCGTATTTGTATTTAATTAATGAATGCTATTTCTGGTATGGTTATAATAGCGATTATACAACATTTATAAGTATTAAAAATATTTAAAGTAAAGTAATTAACCATTTAAAGGAAATTAATATTAGTAAAATGTGAATTGCACAATTATATTTTGAGTACCCGATGTTCTAGGTAAATTTAAACTCACCTTTTATAACTAATTTAAATTAAAAAAACACACTTATTTTAAGTTCACAACCACATTTAAAATTAAAAAATCAATATATGTTTTCACTGAGTTGCTACCACTTGGCACTCAACTTCGAAACTAACGCTCGAGTACTGAATGAATCTAGTATATACCTTGACTTGGCTTGAGTCCTTGCAATGACAAGTATAGTCAATTCCGTGCACTAGGTCTGTGTATGTATTTCACAGCGTCGATATAGAAGATGCCTGCATCAGCTCTGTTGCCGACTCACTGACAACAATCGATACCGTACCCGCACGGTCGCATGACAACTTTCATGTACCTCCCACTTTTGTGGGGTGTGCATGTGTGAGAGAGTTGATACACTACCGTGAAACAAACTACGAAAATATTAGACATGAGAAAATAATTTACAAAATAGTTATTTTTGTATTAAGTGCGCGAACTGAGTGTTTTTGTTGCGCGTGAGAATGTAATCGTTAGGTCGAGACAAAAAAGTCATTCGAACGCGCCAAAAAACACGAATACTTTCATTACGTGTCGTACACGTAATTTTTGCATATTGGTATTAGACTAATTTTTTCCTTAGCATGTCTTTAAATTTTAAATGATCTCCAAGGTGATAAATAAATAAAAATAGGGAAAAAATGTGATTAAACCAATGAGAATATTGTATTTACGTTTATTTTTCACTATTTTTACTTTTGTGGGATGGCTAGCACAGTGGTATGAAGTCGGCCTGTGGATCCTGAGATCCCTGGTTCGATTCCCACAGGCGACAAATTTTCATAATTTGAAAAAGCTATCCCTGTGGCTCCTCCACCACTAACATGTTTGGAGGCCGTGATTTGACGACTGGTAGCCGCACTTCACGCGCAAAATATATCACTTACCGAGATCTGCTTTAGCAGAGTGCCACGCCCAGTAATGGGTAGAAGGCGTGATGATATATTTATTTATTTATTTTATTTATTTTTATGGGATGGCTAGCAGAGTGCCACACCCAGAAATGGGTAGAAGGCGTGATGATATTTATTTTTTTTTTTTAAATAGTTTAAAAATATTTAACTTTCTACACAATTTTTCTTAAAAAAGGATGACTTTTATGCACAATATATAAAAATAGTTATTTGTTTCATTAGGATTAAAAATACAAGTTTTCTGATGTACCTAACGGAATCACGCAGTATGAAACTTTTTTTTTGCCCATTTATTTAGGAAATTTTGCATATTTGTTTAAAATAAAACGAAACAAATTGACAAAATTATGTGACAACTGTTGTAAAATTGTTATATTTGGTCCAAGGACCAAAAAATGATGACGTATCCATTGTGACATAAATATTCCTCTACTATTGATGAAATTGAAATAATAGTATCACATTCAAGTGGGTGCAAAATAGAAAATTAATCTATATTTGTGCATATTAGAACAATAATAATTAATAATGCTATTTGCAGTATAAATGGTATCACATGATTTTAGTTTTACACGTCATTTATGTTAATGTTTCCTCGTGATTATGATTCTCTTTTGTTATAGTATACTTCCTTTGATGAATATATTAGCAGTTAATAAGTTCTATACCTACTATACAGTTCGTATTCATGAAGACAAGTAATTTGATGAAATATAGAATATTTAATTTTGAAAAAATTCCTAATCTTGACTTACAATTCAATCACGAACAACCTAATTTAAAAAAAAAATTTGCTAATCATGAATTTTGGATTCGATAATCTTATTCTAGTCCAGTTTTAAAAAGTTCATACAAATAACTTTCCAAAAACCAAATAGTAACAAGATTATATTAGAGTTTGTTTAAACTTTTTCGAGAATATAATTTAGCTTAATTTTGCTAAATCCAAAATTCAGGATTAGCTAAAACTCTTTTGAGAATCGGGCTGGAAACGAAATATATTTACATATTTAAATTTCATAAGAATAAATTTTAAGGTTATTTGAATATTTGGAAATTTTTAGACCGTTTGTATTTTCAATGATAATGTATTTTACGAATTTAATTTAAAATAAATTAATAAATGCATCAGAAATATTGATATTTTATACATATATTATTATAATATAACTATAACAATATCTTGAAAGACACAAATCTTGGTTTAATAAATTATAACTCAAGAAATCTGTAGCAACAAGGTAAATATCAAGGAAAAATACAAAGAAGTGTCTCAAGAAAATTGTGCCACAGACGATTAATATGGAAAATATATTTTCCAGTATAATGCATCCCTGATTACTTTATTGGAAAATGTTTCAAATAAAAGTTGTAGAGAATTAAATTCTACATCAAAATCAATCAACACAATTTAATTTACTTATTCGACTACTTCTGAAATTAATTTTAAAATTTTAAAATTTATATTATCTAGTCATAAAACTGGAACAAAAGTATTTATACCTTTTAACTGTGACATTACAACTTCATTTTAATAGTAATTAAATAAGTAAAATATAAATAATACCTGGACTGATTTAGAAATAGAATTTAATACTTTAAACATTAATTTGAATAAATAATAATTTGTTTTGTTTAAGTTCTCTAACTTTGATTTAATTCATTTGATTATTTTTTGACGTTTCTCAAAATCAATGAAATGCGTCATTGTATGTCACGTGTCTGCGTTTTAACCAATCCTGTCATTATTATATTGAGAATAAAGCTCTTGTGATTATTCCCGGGAATAATCTCTGCAGGGTGCTTTTTTGTTTGTGACAAATGATAGGTAGTTGTCAAATAATTATTTAAAACTGTCAACGCGTCAATTAAAATGTGGGAAAAAAATCGATTTAGTTCCATTTCAGATACAGAAATACACCAACAAATTTTGGAAACAACTTCCAAGAATACATTAATAAGTAATTAATCGATATGGACCCAATTCAAAATATATTAAGTTGGATGAATCGACCTCAACAGCTAAATCAAAAATAATCTATTAAATATAACTCGAGAGTTGGATAAATTAGAAAATAATTCTCCAGTATATTTTTCAAACTTGTTGCCATTTGGCAATAAATTGTCGAAAGATCTGTGAAATTATTTTCAATTTATTCTTACTCTCTTGTTATATCATTACTGAATACTTTTTTCTGTAATTAGGGAAGCAATGGTATCGAAAAAGGTATTTTCTATATTATATGTTTATGGCACAATTTTCGTGGGACATTGTGTAGTTAAAATTTCTTTATAATTCTGTTCAGTTTACACCTCACACATGGCTATGGAATTATTTATAAAACAAAGAGAAATATGGTAAATAGTATTTATAAAACCTTGAGACAGTGATGTAAATATATTAAACACATATTATTTAAATTTAAAACAACAAAAAAATCAAATTCCAGTATCATCTTTGTCCGAATTTTTCTATCTAAATAAAATTAAAGTGAAACAAAAGTAGGTGGCTCAGTGATATCGAGTCGGTCTGTGGATTTTAGAACCTAGGTTCGATTCTCACGGCTGGCAAACAATTTTCACCACATTAAAATTATCCCTGTGGCTCTTCCTTCACTAACATCTTTGGGGGTCGTGATTTGACGGCTGATAACCGCACTTAACACGCATAAATATATCACTTACCGACATCTGCTTCGTCAGAGTGTCACATCCAGTAATGGATAAAAGGCGTGATGATATATTTATTTATTTTATTTTATTTATTCAATTCAATCATTAGAAACTGACAATTATATGTAACAAACCTACTAATAGTGTTCATATTTTAAATAAATATTCATTAGCCTGTCATGAACCTTTTGACCTATTTAATATCCATTGTAATCATTTATAAACATTAAATATAGATTCATAACCTATTGAATTATGATTGAGTCATGGTGAATTGTAAGAAAAATTTCTTTTATGATGAAACTAACTTTTTATGTGTTCATCTTCATTACTGCACTGTTACAGTCGCTGGAATTTTTTTCGTTCTTTGTTCTTCGTCTTGAAGACCGTCATCGTCATTGCAAATGCAAGAGAAACTTTACCGCAATCATTTAAGTGTTGTGTAACAATGATAAATAATAAATACTTAGGTTCTTGTTAATATGTAATTACTTACACCTCGTAAAATATTGGTTATTTGGTTTCTATTGAATTTTGTATAATGTCAACAAATGTAGGTAAAGATGATGATGATGATAATAATACGAAATTGTGAAAATGTACATGAAAGGAAAATTATTTACATAGTTATTATTTGTCTAAAATAATTTTTATAAAATAAATTAAATAAATATATCATCACGCCTTTTACCCATTACTGGGTGTGGCACTCTGCCGAAGCAGACCTCGGTAATTGATATATTTTGCGCGTAAAGTGCAGTTACCAGTCGTCAAATCACGGCCCCCAAAGATGTTAGTGGTGAAGAAGCCACAGGGGTAGCTTTTGAAATTATGAAAATTGTTTGTCGCCTGTGGGAAGCGAACCAGGATTCTCAGGATCCACAGGCCGACTTCATACCACTGAGCTAGCCACCCCATTTATAAAAAATAAAATAAATATATAATGACATCTTCTATCTATTACTGGGTATGGCACTCTGCCGTAACAGATCTCGGTAAGTGATATATTTATGCGTGTGAAGTGAGCATATCAGCCGTCAAATCACAGCCCCCAAGGATGTTAGTAGAGGGGTAGCCACAGGGGTAGTGGTGAAAATTGTCGGCTGTGGGATTCAAATCTTGGTCAACTTGATACGACTGAGAAATTAATATGATACAAACAAAGAACTAAAATTACTATTATTTTATAAAATTGTTATTAAATTCTATTAAAAATGTAATGCTCTGAAAAAATATAAATTTGCATTGTGTCCTTTATTTATTTGTTGAAATGAATAACAATTACAGTACAGGAGAGCAAGAACTTATAGTGAAATCGGAACCACTCGGATACAGTTGTAATTTTGTTATTATTTTATCAAAATTAAAGACTTTATTTGAAACGATTGTAAAAATATAAAATAAGTATTTTATTAGTGAAATGTCTATAAATTTAATACGTGTAAAAAGTATATTGACTTCTTTGTCTCCAACAATAAAAAAAATAAATTAAATAAATAACAATAAACATCAATAAAATTTAATTATTCAATATATTTCTCAGAATTTCAGAAATTAATAATTTTACGATTTAAAAATGCATTGTTTTAATTGTTTTCTTGCTAGTAATTTATTTTTTGCTAATGAACAAAATTAACAATATTTCTTTTAATGAGTATGTTGTCCGATCAAAGTATACTACATATACTTTCAAAAAAATATGTTTTTTCCCTTGTACACTAATGTAATCATACACATAGTTGCCTATAGTTGACATTGCCACATTAAAAGCATTATTTTGTACTACAGACAAAATATATATATCTTTCGGATATTAGGTCAAAAACGATAAATTAGAGTTTATGTATTTACAATTGATTTTTAATTGTGAATTAATATCTTTTAAAATTAATTGGGAAAAAATAAAATATAAACATATCATCAAGCCATTTACCCATTACTGGTAGCGGCACTCTCGCTAAATGATATATTAATGCGCGTAAAATGCAGTTACCGATCGTCAAATCACCTCTAAAGATGGTAATGGAGGGGAGCCACAAGAGTAATTAAAAAAAATACCCCGCCGAAGTAGATCTCAGTAATTGATATATTTATGCGCATAACGTGCGGTTACCGGCCGCCAAACCACGGTCTTAAAGATGTTAGTGGTGGGGTAATCACAGGGATAATTTTAATGTGTTGAAAAGTATTTGTCGGCTGTGGGAATCTAACCGAGGTTCTCAAAATTCACAGGCCATCTCGATACCACTTCCCCATGTATTGTATATTGTAAAATTATAATTGCAGAACAATTAATGTCCTAATTTATATCCGTGAACTAAATCGACATTAGCGCTGCACTACGGACTCATCCAGAACTATAAACGTCATAGATAAAAACGCTGCCATTTGAATACATTTGGTTAGACGTGTACATATTTTGTCTATGATAAAAGGAAGCTTTTATTATGTCAACAGTCTACTATAGGCAACTATGACTACATTACTGTACGCAGCAAAACACACATGCGTTTGAAAATTATTTTAGAAAATAAAATAACAAGTTACAAGTATCTACATACTCGTATATGTAAAACTGGTTTTGTGTTAAACAAATTATTTATATTATTACTTACGTTGAGCAGCAACTGACCATGTCCCAAGTTCAAACAGCCTGTTCCACTTCATCATCACTTATTTTTTAATGTTTCTCGTATACGCTACACTCAAAACAAGAATACATACAATATAATACAATTTGAATAATTTTACACATTAAAATATTCACTAAAATGATTATAATACATTGGAGACATTGTTGTCGGTGCAAACATCCGTGCTGTACTAGACTGACCGAGTTCAACGCGAACGTTTTTCAACGTTGCGAAGTAACCGGTCCGCTATGTACTAACTTGTTTAGTAGCGTTCAAAATCATTTCAACAATTGTTAAATGTAATGTATATTCAAAAGAATGAACCTGGGTTGCGTAGAATTAAACTAACAGAATATAGGTGAACATTATTAGTTAGAATGGGGTAATGGCTCAGTGGTATCAAGTCGGCCTGTGGATCTTAAGATTCCTGGTTCGATCCCCACAGCCGACAAAACATTTTCACCAATTTAAAATTACCCCTGTTCCACTAACATTTTTGGAGCCGTGATTTGGCGGTTGGTAACCGCACTTCGGCAGAGTGCCACACTCAGTGATGGGTAGGAGGCGTGATGATATATTTATTTATTTATTTTAAATAATAGTTATGTATCAAGTATGATTCTGGCCCGTAACATAATTTACCTCAAAATTAGTTGAAAATGTAGACAATTTTATGCATAATCCATCTGTGATAACCGCATGTCTCTATCTTATTTTTTTAAATGTTAATTTACAAAATAAAATGTTATACTTGGCGCTCACCCATCTAAACAGTAGCCTCTCTCAATGTTGCTTTACTATTGTGATCGCCTGGCGACGCCTGTAACCGCTCGGCTAGCGAGCTATTCCAGCCGTGGCCGAGCGGTTCCAGGCGTCGCCAACCGATCAAAATAGTTAAGCAACATTGGGTAAGGGTACTAGTTGGATGGGTGACCGTTCCGTATAACTTTTTTTTTTGCAAATTAACATTTTTTGAAAAAAGATAGAGACATGCGGTTTTCAGTATTGGATTAGGCATGCAATTGTCTATGTTTTTCACTAATTTTGAGATGAATCTGCAATTACAAATCTTGATTTATTTAATATTTTAATGTGTAAACTTCAACTTCAACATCTCAAAAATTAAAACAGCTAGAAATTTAACAATTTTACCACACGATTTATCAGCATTTTTGCCAAATTAATCTTTTATTTAATATACAAATATCATATCGAGTTGTGGTGTCGAGTCGGCCTGTGGATCCTAAGAACTCTTGTTCAATCCCCACAGCCGACAAACCACTAATATCTTTGAGGAACGTCATTTGGTTACTAGTAACCGTACTTCACACTCAAAATATATCACATACTGAGATCTGCTTCGGCCGAGTGCCACATCCAGTAATGGGTAAAAGGCGTGAGGATATATTTATTTTATTTTATTTATTTTACAAATATCATCATTTTAGAAGTATTTATTTCAAGAGTAAAGTATACCTCATTTATTTGAATTAATAATAAATAAAACATAATAAATAACAATAATAATAAAAGCATAATTATCTCCATATAAAATTTATTAACATTCTGATAAAAATTTATCACAAAAAACATTTGGAATTTAGCTGCATAACAAATAAGTACTAAGATAAAAATATTTCTTAAAATACTACACAAATAAAACAATTTAGAATGTGTTGTTGAACACACAAAACAGTCGAATATCAAATTGTAATTCTGGAATTACAAAATAAAATTTCATAAGTTTACTTACTACATAAAAACTATCACTATCTACAATTAAATAATTTGAAAATCCTAATATTGATATTAACAAGGCACCAAAAGCAGTGGCGTAGCAAGATACTTCCCTTAAGGGGGCTTTACATTTAATTGTTTTTGTATTTCTTCACTAGGTTATTGTTGCCCCAAATTAATTAACCTACACATTCTAGCTACCCTAAATTAATTAGTTAATTTTTATCCTACAAAAATGTCAAACTGATCTTATAAAAGTATCGAAATGAAATATAATTTTCAGTATTTTTCTCCCCCTAGTCGATCTCGATACGTCACTGCACCCTTACTATTACTTCCTAGTGATTACTTCTTGACGGCGCCGTAACTGTTCATCTCTTTGAAGTGTTCTTCGTACGCTTTGATGCACGGGAACCAATCGGCGCCGCTGTAGTTGATGGTGGGTAACTTGCCATCGTAGTTGGATGGAAGACATGATGGATCCATGAATTTGTGCAGAGAGGACATCTTGCTACCGTGGAAGTGAATCTAGAAATAAAATTATAATGTTAATATATCTGAACCAATCGGACGCAGTTGTATTTTTTTATTTAAATTTAATTCAAGACACCATGAACATTTATTTGCTAGTTTCTATAATAGGAAATTAATTTATTACTTGTATTAGAATCTGAACCACTCAGACACAGTAGTATATTTTTTTTATTTAAGTTGAAATCGTTAGTAAAAATTAAATTTAAACGTGAGAAGTTTCACTTCGTAAATGCAATTATTTTTTCTGGACTACAAATACCAAATTATTTTATATATTTATTAACTATATTGTACCAGGGCCGTATTAATCGATAAACAAAAACAAAACAAAAAACAAATATTTAATTCAGAGAGACTCGATTTGTTTCCAGAAAAATTACAATTTTAATTTATTAGTAACATGTGTAATTGTGATGTTAATGTAACTAATCGTTTAATACCAATATTTTAACAGTCAGATTCTCAAAAAAGTTATAGCTAATTATGAATGTTGGATTAGCTAATCTTAAGCTAGTCCGACTTAAAAAAGTTTATTCAATTCACTTTCCGAAAACTAAATGGTAAGAACATTATATTAAAGTTTATTTAAACTTTTTTGGGAAAATGGTTTAGCTTAATTTGACAAATTCAAAAATCAGGATTAGCTAGATTCTAGCTAAAACTCTTTTGAGAACTAGACTATATATTTTTAACTTTTCGTCAGCAGTATTTTTTAAATTTTAGTACATAAATAATAGTTATTTATGTATCAAGGGTGAAAACAAGCGCAAATCAGGATCTTTGATTGCAGATTTATCTCAAAATTAGTTAAAACATAGACAACTGCATGCCTAATCAAATGTTGAAAACCGCATGTCTCTATCTTTTTTCAAAAAATGTTAATCTACAAAATTAAAAAAATGTTATACTAGGCGCTCACCCATCCAAATAATACCCTCTCTATATGTTGCTTAACTATTGTAATCGCCGGGCGGCGCCTGTAACCGCTCGGCTACCGAGATATTCCTGCCGTGGCCGAGCGGTTCTAGGCGTCGCCGACCGATCAAGATAGTTAAACAACATTGAGAAAGGGTACAAGTTGGATGGGTGACAGTTCCGTATAACTTTTTATTTTGCAAATTAACATTTTTTGAAAAAAGATAGAGACATGCGGTTTTCAATATTGGATTAGGCATGTAATTGTCTATGTTTTTAACTAATTTTGATATGAATCTGCAATTGCATATCTTAATTTATTTAATATTTTAATGTTTAAACTTCAATTTCAATATCTCAAAAATTAAAACAGATAGATATTTATAGTGCCACGCCCAGTAATGGGTAGAAGGCGTGATGATATATTTATTTATTTTTATTTTACTTAAAAATACTAAATTTTGAGATGAGTTCTTGTTGTAAACGAGCGATTACTCTATTACTATCAAGTAATGGGAATTAAATTTAAGATAGAATTAACTATAAATGTAGTGTATAAATTCGCCTTACCCTCTTGCCAAGCTTCTCCTTGATGAAGGGCTTGAAGATCTGCCAAACCATGTTGAAGATGAAGGGTTGTTTCACCATATGCACTTCCTTAAGACGTAGGGGCATGGCTTCTTGAATGAAGGACAATAGACGGAAACTAAAGCTAGGAGAGAATGCTTTAACTTGCTTCAAGCCAAGCCCCTCGAAGTCCATGATAACTACAACACCACGGATTTGCGATTCGGGTTCCAAAATGGCGGCCTCGTGGATCAGGTAGAACATGCGGAAGATTGAGTCGGTGGATACTTTAGAAGGATCCCACAGAGCTAAACAAGACGAAGAAAGAAATTAGACTACAACATTAATCTCAATTACAATAAATTTATAAAATAAATAAATATATATCATCACGCCTTCTACCCGTTACTGGGTCTGGCGTCTGCGCGTGAAGTGTGGTTACCAGCCGTTAAATCACGGCCCTCAAAGATGTTAGTGGAGGGGGAGACACAGGAGTAGTATTAATGTAGTGAAAATGTTTGTCGGCAGTGGGAATCGAACCAGGGTTCTCAGGATCTACAGGCCGACACGATACCACTATACCACATACTCCATAAATAATTTTTAGCTAATCCTGAATTTAGGATAAGCTAACTTTATTCTAGTTTTGCAAAAATTAATCCAAATAACTAAATGGTAGCAAGGCAATAGGTTGCCTTCTGTAACATGTATTTTAATATACTATTTAAAAATTGAGAGTTAATTTTAAAGTGAAATCAATCCAGTTTGAAATTTCGAAATTTTGCGCAATTAGTTCTGTTCGTGTTAAAAGATAGAAGTATGTATTACCTCCGGTGTTGACAACAAGGACTCGTCTGCCTTTGGAATCTCTTTCTGTAAGGACGTTAACGACTTTGTGATTCGTGAAGGATTCACGTTCATCCTCAGGCATCAGATTATCCAGGATTTCAGCGTTTTTTACTTTGAAGTCAGCGATACGTTTCATCTACAATACAAGAACATGAAATTATTAGTCTTTCTTTTGCCTCTTTGCAGATGAGAGATTGCGAGGATGACCTAAGAATAAATGAATAGATATGATTGATGTCACATCTAGTAATTAGTAAAAGGCGTGATAGTATATGCACAACCGGGCCGAAAAGCATGTGTTTTAGTCCTAAAAAGCGGGCTTAAACACTTATTTTTGGCCCATGAACCAAAAAGATATAATTCCTACGGATACATAAATAAAATGACAATTTTTGTTTATTGTGTATACTTGGTTCTGCAAAATGTCGTTTTGACGTATAACCTATGTATATATTTTAATATTTTGAACTTATAATTAAATGTTATTTTGTTGTACATAAAATATTGTATGTACCACAGGTGAAATTAGCGTTTTTGACCCTGAGCATGTTATTAGCTCTCGGCACTTTGCGCCTCGTGCTAATAATCATGCCACGGGCCAGAAACGCCTGTTTTTACCCTTGGTATATAAATAACTATTATTATTATTATTATTTTTTTTTAATTGGATAATGAAACGGGGTAAAGTGTTGTCCCAGATTAAGACTTTACTATAGATATTCCAAGTAGAAGGTTCTGGGTTCAAATCCCGATGGAGACTTTAAGATTTATAAAAACATATTGTCAACCAGAATAACATCTATGCATATAATGCTATCAATAGCGACAAAATGAAAGAAACGGCTTGTTTCTTATCAACAAAATTATGTTTCTTAGAAATGTAGAGTAATTCCAATAATTGATAAACAAAGAACTTTGATTTATAGGAGAAAGATAGTGTTTACGTAACAATGATTATGAATTGATGATGATATGATAGTTGGCGACGTTAGCGTTGACAAGACAAATCAAGTACTCATTATTATGATAAGTTTACGAAACGTACTTTGTTTCGTGTTTCTGTATTATACAAAACATGAAAATACTCTTTTCCTGCCACGTAAGGACTTTGTATCCTTGTAAACAAATCGTTGTAATATGAACAACCTGCCATCACAAGATGGTTATATCAAGAACTTTTGTTCAATTTATTTCTATACTAAATCGTTTTGCTAACACGCAAGCTTTGTGCAATTCTTTCATTAGTTATTTACAATCTCATTGTTTTACTTTTATTTCTATGAATGTAACTGACAGCAGGAACTTAATTGCATTTATAATAGTTGGTATTAAGTTCTTGTTGTACAGACTAGTATAGATAAATAAATAAATAAATTTCGGGTTAATTTCAATGATTTTTATATATACACACGTTTAACTAAATGTATTCAAATTTTATATAAATCGAATGATTTTTATTTGTAAATGCACATCACATTTCTTTGTTCACCACAAACAAAATTAATAAAATATGTAATTTTTTTCAAAATGACATTTCTTTTGTTCAATTTAGTTTTTATAGTAACCATTTTCCTCGCTAGTGATGAAAATAATATACTTTCATCACTAGCGACGGAAATGGTTACTATTACAACTAAATTAAGTGAAATAAATGTCATTTTCAGAAGTAATGTTAAAAAGAAATAATTTTAAATAATGAATTATTTCTTTCTACAGTGAATTGTGTATTGTTAATTATAATTCCTTTATTTTTAGGGTCCTAACTAATTGTCTAGAAACTAAATCGACATTAGCGCTTCAACTTGTTCAGAACTACAAATGTTAAAAATAAAATGTGCTGCCATTTGAATACATTTAGTTGGACGGTTATTCTAACAGAATTTTATTTCTTACCAGAAGGAAAGCGCTCTCGGCGTAGAACTTGCAGGGCCTTAAGAAAATCGTAAGAAATTCATCGTCATCGCGGTAGTGGATGGTATCATCCTTCTTCAACATCTCACGAAGCTCTTCTATCGCTTTCTGCACGATTTCGGGCGTCTCACGAAGTTCTTCTGCCGCCAACGCCAGTGTTTCGGCGGAGGCCGCACTGGTATCCATTACGAATGGAGGTTGGGCCATCTAGAAACAAAAATAAAGTTATTTTCTACTCTGCACAGAAAACAATTTACTCCAATACTCATAAATCACGGTAACGACTGGTAATCGCACTTCAGACGCATAAATATATTATTTACTGATATCTGTTATGGCAAAGTGCTACACCCAGTAATGGGTAAGAGGCGTGATGACATATTTATTTTATAAATAGAGCTTAAAGTATTGTAAAGTAATATAGAATGATCAGAAATAAATGTTAAATAAAATAAAATAAATATATCATCACGCCTTCTACCCATTACTGGGTGTGGCACTCTGCCGAAGCAGATCTCGGTAAGTGATATATTTTATGCGTGAAGTGCAGTTACCAGTTGTCAAATCACAGCCTCCAAAGATGTTAGTGGTGGAGGAGCCACAGGGGTAGTTTTTTGAAATTATTGTTTGTCGCCTGTGGAAATCGAACCAGTGTTCTCAGGATCCACAGACCGACTTCATACCACTGAGATAGCGACCCCATAGAAATAAATGTTACAGTTAACAATAAAAAAAAGACTTGAAATTGGTAAATTGGTTGTATTTTTTTGCTTCCCTAATTATTTTAAGCAAATAACTTTTATGCCATAAAATTTTGCAGGTAAATCAATAAACAAAATTAGTTTTGCATGCTGTGTAACAGCACAAATTAGATCCGAAAATGACGAAAATTGTCTCAAAACTCTCAATAGCCATGGATTTAAAACAAAATTAAATAACTGTTTGACGCTTTATCAGGAAATTACAACACGATGATTTTACGTGTTACATCCCTATGTTCACCCTTGCCAAGAACCACCCTGTTTATCTGAGACTGTGCTAATGATTGCTATGAAACTAACCATAAATAAGAGAGAAAAACAGTTATTTTCCTTCGTCCTAGAGATAGAATAACCAATACCTGCATATGAGTGAAGAACAGGTTATTTTCTGTTAGGGCCGTAGAAAAAAATATGAATGTCTATAAAAAGTTTCCGCATTGCAAATAGCAGTGAACAATGTAAATAACAGGGTAATATTCGTATTAACATATTAAAGATAAAAGGACATATTCAAATTTAGCAAATAATCCAATAATTGATGAGTGATCATACATACGCATGTTTTAACACTGTAATTATCTCTTTTAATTACTGTTTATTTATGTAAATACGGAAAAATACTTAACAATCAATACTTTTAGTTTTAGTACATGTAATTATGGGTGTCTTAAACATTTTATCGCTTCTAGTTTTATTTAGTTCAAAGTCTGTTTAAGTAAGAGATATTTAACAAAAAACAAACTATTTGACACTAAATGACCCTGGTTTTAAAAAGAAATTCTAAGTTAAATCTATCAGGAAATTAATCGATTTAAAAAAAACTAAAAATGTTTGAAAAAACAATAATATCTAGTGATTGACCCTTAATCATCTAAAATACGATAACCCTCTTCTAAAATATATTTTATCAGTCCTAAATTAGTATCCGATTACGAATGTTGTTGCTTAGTAACTCAGTATATCTTAGTCAAGAAGTCTCTTATTACAAATGATTCACTAGAATGCGAAACAATAGAATATTTCAACTGATAATTCTTTATCTTGAGGTACTCGTAGCTATTCGTTGATACGTTTGAATTCTTTTCATGATTTCATGAGCCAATACTTAGGATAAAGTCTAAAGATTAAAATTCACTAATTGCTACTAAGTTTTCAAATTGATTTTTGTTTTGAACTTATTTTATTATCTCTGTTGGTAATGACATATTTTGTTAATTTATTTTATTTACAAATAGTTTCAATCAAAAATAACATACTTTCTTATTTAGTAATGATATCGTAAAGCCGATTAAATAAATGTATTTATTAGATATTGATTGTAGTATATCATTGTCTGATTAGGCTAATTATTAATTATTTTGAAACTATACATATTTAATAAAGGATATTTGAATAGTCTTGTAATAAAAATACAACATTACTGTATACGTAAAAGTGTATATTTAAATAAATGTTACTGTAGCATTGCAGGTATTAAGGATTAAAGTTTAAAGAACATTCTTGTATTTATATTTTAGAAAATAAATATACTTGTCCATGAAATATTAGCAAATGAAATTATGTAAGTTAAACAATAAAATTTACTTTAATACTTTTTACATATTGTTAAAACATTATTATAAGTATTATGAAAATGTTTTCTATTGCATAAGACATTCAACAAAGCAGGAAAATAGTTTTTTTTACATATCAATTAGAAATCGTGTAGAAAGTAATACATTTTTCAACTATTTTAAAAATCGTCTCAAAATATAAAAATACTAAAACACTGAAAAGTAAATAATCTTTTTCACTATTTTTATTTATATATTTCCTTCGAAATTATTTGAAATTTAACAATATGGCATCGAAATATTAACATTTTCAAAATAATTTTTATCTGCGTAAAATCAATTTAATATCAATGAGCAAAGATGTACATGTACAACACGTAATGAAAGAATTTTTTTCACTCATTGGATTGATAAAATCCGGCTTTGCCGGCGTGCCACAAACTTCAAATTTGTGTAAAACTGTCAGTATTGTTTACTAATTATACAAATAACTATTTTCGTATTTGAAGATTGCAGCAAAATTTAACAATATATCGTAATTTTATTGATAACTAAATGAGAGATCTGCAATTGCAGAGCTGCGCTGTAACGCTAAAGAACAAGTATACTAGTATATTTAAAAAGAAATTTAAATGTAAGGAGGCTAATTTATAGTTAAAAGTAGAATTGTAATTTTAAGCTAAACAGCTTTTAATTCAAGTAATTAGTAAATATGTCATTAGAAGAAAACTCATTAATAATTGAGTTTTGTTTAAAATGATTTTTTAAGAAGTATATAAAATAGTTGTCTTACCTTGATTGATTGTAAAGTATCGAAGTAAGAAGTCCTATTTGTCACCAACGTGAAGGCACTAGGCTCTGGGCACAATGTGTGGTATCTGAGCAGGCCCTGGACTTATAGATGTAGTCGAGCTAGTGCATTATCTTGTCGAGCGAACCGGGTTCAAAGTTCCCGGTCACTAGTTGCTCACATCGCTCTCTTATCAGTCGTATTAGTAATCGTGGAAAGTGCGTTTTTGCATCCCTTAATATCATGGTGCTGTGAGGAAGCATGATTTTCATTAATAAATAAATCATCTACCCATTACTTGGTTTGGCATTCTGCTGTAGCTGATCTTGGTAAGTGATATATTTTGCGAGTGAAGTGCGGTTACCAACCGTCAAATTACGTCTCCTAAAGGTGTTAGAGTAGGGGGAACCATAAGGGTAGTTTTTTAATTTAGTGAAAATTGTTCATCGGCTGTGAGAATCGAACCCAGGTTCTCAAATACTAACGTCGATTTTTCCTTCTGCCGATGGCCCAATAATTCGAAATCGATAAACAAATTTGTAATATTTTTTGTTTGATAATTTTTGTGAAATAACATCAAGTGTTTGATTATTTTATATATGTTTGAAAAAATATTTTATGCACAACCAGGACGAAAAGTATGTGTTTTAGCCCTAAAAAGTGGGTTTAAACACTTCTTTTTGGCCTATGGATACATAAATAAAATGACAATTTTTGTTTATTATGTATACTTGATTCTGCAAAATGTCATTTTGACATATAACCTATTTACATATTTTAATCTTTTGAACATATAATTAAATGTAAATATTGTATGTACCACGGGTGAAATTTGCATTTCTGACCCTGAGCATGTTATTAGCCCTCTGCGCCATGCGCCTCGTTCTAATAATCATGCCACGGGCCTGAAACACCTGTTTTCATCCTTGGTAAACAAATAACTTCATTTTCATATATTGCGAAAAAAAGTTAACGTGTCATAGTTAATTAACAAACATAATTAGAAATTGAACTTTTAAGCATTGCGATTTGTTATCAAAAGTCAATATTATTTAAGACAATTAGAAACCTATTTTATAATATTCTTGAAAACAATGATACATGCATTGTTATCATATATTGTTTTAGTTCCAAGGTTTGATATGAAGAAATATAAAGATTAAGCATAGATTTTTTGTAACATTATCTTAATTCTAAAAATTATTGATTAACTATTAATAATTATCATTTTTCTCATCTTCAAAAATGTGAATTCTATCTTATTATCTTTCATACTCATCTTATAACGATCATTTTTTATTGACAAATGATAATAAATTATACGTGCGTCGTAGCCTGTTAACTTCTAACTCAAATGATTAAATGTGCAATGAACGTAACCTACAATAACTGTATTTTTAAAGAAAATTATGAAATTAAGTTAATGATTTGATTTTTATTATTTATGGGGTAGGTGAGTCAGTCATACCGAATCAGAGTGTGGATTTAAGAACCCGGATGCGATTCCCACTGTCGACAATAAATTTTCACTACAATAAAAATTATCCGTGTGGCTCCCTCTCCACTAGCATCTTAGGGGATTGTGATTAGACGGTACTTCGTATAAATATATCACTTACCGAGATCCTCTATGACAGAGGCCCACACCCAATACTGAGTATAAGGTGTGATGATATATTTATTTATTTATTTTATTTTAAAATTTAAAATATTGTTTGTATTATCTTAGGTTTAATTTAGTATATTAGGTCAATTAAAATTTATTTACACTAACATACTTAATGTGTTGTTTTCTAATTTAAAGTTAACTTTATACTTTTTTTGTTTTATCTAAACTTTTCCAGTTTATTCATTTATATCTCTTGCCGATATAGTTCACGGGGGCACACTACACTAAAAGATAATAGAGCAATATTATACCATAATTAACTAATTAATTAATTATGTTTTTTTTTAACTAAAAGTTAGTTCCTTATATGTGTCCTGTTTATGCAGCTGAAACATCACACCATATTTTCAGACAGGGATAATATTACAAATTTTATTTTAGTGTTAAACATTATAATTATTACTTTACTTTGATGGTGATTGTTTATTACTGTTAATTATAAATGTAACATTAAAGATAACAATTATTTTTGTTTAGTATATTTATTTATAGTTCTGGCTATAAAATTATAGTAAAAACAAATTGGAAATTATTCTCGGGTTCGATTTACAAACATGACAAACAATTTTCACCACATTCAAAATCACTAACATCTTCAGCAATTTCACGTGCATAAATATATTATTTATCGAGATGTATTATGGCAGAGTGCCGGCATTCAGTAAAGGGTAAAACACGTGATGATATATTTTATATTTATTTTATCATCCTTCTCGAATATACGTAAAATGAAACAAATGCCGTAACGCTACCCACTGCCAGACAAATTATTTGAACTACCGTTTTTGATTTGCTATTCATTGTTTGTTGGATGGATAAATTTGAAGATTGAAATATTGGGTCTAAAAAGAATAAACGTTACATACAATAGAATATAAATATGAGACTCATATTTGACTGCAGTTGACGCCATTTTGTAATAATATCTTTGTTGTTAACTCGTTGCCAGGTGTCTAATCAGACTAAATAATAAATTATTGATAATCAATTGAGAACGTACCAACAAACAAAGTCTAATATTTCAAATAGTGATTCATTCTGTCAAGTATATTAAAAACTATATTTTGTACTTTTGGACTAAATTGAAGTGCATATAAAAAATATTTAATTAGTTGTGACTAATTCCTGTCACATGGACTTACGATTCATGGTCACTGATTAAACTAAAACAAAACATGTTTAAAGATTTAAACAATATTTCTGGCTGTTATAACAACATGAAATTAACAATAACTAGAAGAAGGAAATAAATATTTATTTACGTAATTTATATAATAATAAATATTAGTAGTTATTGTTGTTTTAGTGTGATTGTTTTTTGTTTGTTTACAATTTGTATATGGTGAAACAGGTGAATGTTGGTGAAATTGAGGATGAGAGATTGTGTAAAATACATAGGAATAAATGGATGGGTATTATTACAGGTTTATAGGGATATTTAACGATTAAAATATTGCGTTGATCACGATATGTTAAACTTAAGACAAAGGTACACTTTCATAAACTTAACATTGCTGTCATTTCTACAGAGTGATCAAAAGGGATTGTTACAGTTGGCAATAAAAAAAACTACTTGAAATTGGTAAGCCAGATACATAAATTCATTTCCTGTTGTTGACAGTGACATTTAAAATTTAAATTTGAGTACATTTATTATTACATTTATTTCTAAAGTATTTTTATTACTTAAATAGTCAAAATTCTATTAGCTGCCAGCTGCCAGACTCCTAACATAACCTATTTGTATTTATTAGAAATGTCAAATAGCATTTCCGCCTTTATCTGACGTTGTACCAACTGTAGAATAAAAAGATCTCGGGAATTGCATTGCCAACTATAACAATTCTTTTTGATCACTCTGTATTTATTTGTTTTTTCGTTTATTTTGTGTGTTTTATTTAATAATTTATATAAAATATAGTTCTGTATTGTTATAAATTGTACTTTTAATATTACTTTAATTTATCTTTTAACTTTTAGGTACAAATTTAAATATATTATTCATAGGTTTTTTAATAATGTAGGTTTTTGTTGATATAAATTATTCCTTTTAATAACGTATTAGTTAATTATAGTTTTATGACTTACTTTATTGTAAATATTAGATATTAGGTTAGTAACAAATTCTATCTTTGTCGTAGTTCCAATTTCCGTCACAACGAGCGCGATCATATTTTAAAATCCCTAAACAAAAAATGAGGCAAACGACAGACTATGAATAACGTTTATATTTTATCTTTGCACATATTTTTTATCATAAAACATGGGGTGGCTAGCTCAGTGGTATGAAGTCAGCCTGTGGATCCTAAGAACCCTGGTTTGATTCCCACAGGCGACAAACAATTTTCATAATTTCAAAAACTGCCCCTGTGGCTCCTCCACCACTAACATCTTTGGGAGCCGTGATTTGACGACTGGTAACCGTACTGCACGCGCATAATATATAACTTACCGAGATCTACTTCGGCAGAGTGCCACACCCAGCAATGGATAGAAGGAATGGAAACAAAAAATAAACATACTACTATCTGAAATGATCTACACTTTCCGAAATACTTCAATTTACTAAAGCTTACATCGTTTACATTTTTAAAACTACATTTTGTGTTAAAGTATACATTGTTCTTTTTTATTTCCTGGTCAAAATCCAAGTAATTATATTTTTGACGTAAATTGACATATGTATTTACGTCAAATGTAAGTATAAACTTTGATGTTAACGTGAACCTATGTTACCTGCTGGTTATATAATAATACATATTTGTAATTAGTATTATTTATTGATAAAGTATTTCCGAAGTCAATAAATAGATTTTTGCATAGTACATACTTCAAACTTCAATTTATTTACAAATATTTTAAACTAAGATTAATTCATTTCAAGGTCGTGCAGCATCTATGCCTACGTGACGAAGACGAGCAATCAGAGCCCTAGGAACAAATCTTAAAAATAGGTAAAGTGATAAGTAAATATTAGCCAATTGTATTTCAAATCTTAATTGTTTTGTTTATTGTTATTATTTATAATATCTCGAGTCTTTACTGTTTTTATATCTCTTGAATTTTTTTTTTATATTTATATTTATATCGTGTTGACATGTAAAATCAGTATCTTGTAAATAAAAAGTGTCCGGCAAAAAATTATGCGACCAAATTTTATATAACACTGCCAATAATATCCCTACATCTTATTTAATTTTGATAGCATAATTTAAAGAAATTAATCAAAATAATTTCTAGCATAGCAGTGTCAAGTCCTGAGAATCCTGGTTTGATTCCCACAGGCGACAAACAATTTTCACCATTTTAAAAAAATTATCCCTGTGGTTCTCCCACTACTAACATTTTTGGGAACCGTGATTTGACGGCCGATAACCGAACTTCACGTGCAAAATATATCACTTGCCGAGATCTGCTTCGGCAGAGTGCCACATCCAGTAATGGGTAGAAGGCGTGATGATATATTTATATATTTATTTATTTTAATAAAAATAACTCAAAATTTTTCGCCTACCCTTTATGTTGCTATAGATATTTTATAATAAATATTTTTATGCACAACTGGGCCGAAATTCATATATTTTAGCCCTAAAGCGCGGGTTTAAACACTTGTTTTTCACCCTAGGGCCAGGAAATATAATTCTTATATATACATAAATAAAATGACAATTTTTGTTTATTGTGATTACTTGATTTTACAAAATATAATTTTGACATATAACCTTTGTACATTCTTTAAACTTTTGAATATAATATTGTAGTGAGGGGAGGGAGGGGTAAATATATTAGTATTTCGCAGAAATAAACGCAGAATCATCAGAAACTGAACAGAAACAAATTAAAATATTATTTATAGATAGTTAACAAAAAGGCAAAAAGATAGTACACTTGTGATTTTCCATCGTTTGCAATAATTTATAAAAATACGGCACGCGATTTTATTTAAATACAATAGTTGTACCCGTTGTACTAAGTCAATATTTTGCAATTAATTTTACGTCATTAACTAATCTTTGTTGATCAATGATCAAAGATTAAGATACAAAGATGTGATCTTTGATAATCAGTTGATAAGAAACTGATAAAAAAAATAGATTCAATATGTCAATGTCAAATTAAAAAGGAAATCCTTTTATTTCGCAATAAAAATAGTTTAGAAAATTAAACACAGTTGTTTTATGTTTATCAGTCTTTATTATATAAACATAAATATAATAATATAAATAATTGCGAATCTATTTACTGAAACACATAATTACATATGATTAATTTATATATTTATAAAAATAACTAATATTTCAAGTATTCGTTGAAAAATATAGGTAGGTACATTATTTGATTTTACTATTAATATAATCAATAAATATAATTAGCATTATTTGAATTATGAATTGAAATTTATTTCAAAACATTGTTATATGCACAACAGGAACTTAATCCCAATTACAGTAGCTTACAGAGGAATCCAGACTATATTTTTTTATATAATAATAAATATTCATAATTCAAATATTGTTAAATATTGTTAAAATAACTCGCGAATATATGTATTTCTTATTTTCATCTATATTTTGAATAAATGTTGTTCTTATATTATTTTACTATTTTTGTCCACCAGTGAATATTATTTATACATAATTGTAATAATTAAAATTAAAATGAAGAACAAAATTATCAAATGAAAATAAATAATTATATTTATTCTGCTATAAATTCTGTTTTCTACACAACATATTCGATTATTATTAATAATTATTAATATCAACACACGTTATGTTTTTATCAATACTTCTACGATGATATCAACATGAGATTTTTCAGAAACTTTCTTATTTATTAAAGTAGCACAACAGAAAATCAAACTCTTAACAAGAAACGGAATCATCACAAAGAGTGAAGTTTAGAATTGTGATCTCTCGCCTGTGAAGAGATATAGCTACCATGATGCTACGATAGAAAATTATAGAAGAAAAAATGTTCCTAAAAAGCAAGGTAGTCATTTAAAACTCGCATGTAATGAGCACTAATTGTTAAAATATTAATGTACTGTGAAAATTTCTGAAAATGGTTGATGATGATGTCAGTTTTACTTGTGATATGAATATCAATGATGTATAAAAGCACATGATGACGATTCTGATGATTTTTCATAAAAACGTGCTCAGATTTCATATTCAGTGAGAAAATTGTAAGATTACTCTAACACGACTCTAAAAGTAGAAAATCAAAGGGCATTAAAAATGTTTTCACGGCCCTTTCAGAAAGTAAAATATTCATCCCTTAATTGAGAGAAGAAATTGATATCTTTTCTCCCAAGTTAAGAAAGTTAATTTTCGCACTTCCGGATGTAAATGACTTAATTTATTCTTCCTTTTCGAGGACTGAAATATCACTTTGATTCCCCCGGGGATTAAATTAACAGATAAATAAGCATTACCACAGCAATAAGTATATTATAAACCTGACAATATTTATGTTGTTTAAGTTATTTACAAATTTGTATAATGCTGTCA
This sequence comes from Pterostichus madidus, assembly GCA_911728475.2. Lineage (NCBI taxonomy): Eukaryota > Metazoa > Arthropoda > Insecta > Coleoptera > Carabidae > Pterostichus > Pterostichus madidus. The sequence goes on from OU452305.1 coordinate 317,199, forward strand.
TTGTGAATTATGTGCCAAGTAATTATCAAAATTAATCGTTAATTCAAAATGTATGGCTGGAAGCGTTAAAAATAATATATATAACACAGGATTAAATTATGCACTTCAGTCCCTTGGTATATTATACAATATTACTTCCCTAGGGAAAAAAATAAAGCCATATCCATGGCAACTGGAAACCAACGATACAATTTGACATTAGTGACATCTAAATGACATCTGTCAAAAGAATAATAAATCTTATTTAATTCATAATTTATTTTACTTTCTAAAAGGGTAGTGAAAAAAATGTATAACTCGTGAAGAAAGTGATATTCTTCTTTTGATATACAAATAACTATTATTCAATTTTCATGCAAATTTCTGGTCAAGTTCGGGCTTTTATAATTTTAACACCCTTCTAAATTTTCCTATTTTCCCAGAATCTATGGGAAATATTCTAACATTACGATTATCACATTAGACAAATTTTCAACTAAAAGAGTTTTATTTTTTAAGTCATTGTTTAGTTAGGCCTGCCTTAAACCAGGTGTATTTATTATTTAAGCAAATTAAAACAAATTCATAACTGCATAGAAAATATTTATCTTTATTAGTTTTAGAAATAAAAATACGTAAAATTAAATATAATTATTTTATTTCACCAAGAAATTGAACAATTTTTCGCTTTGCTAATATCAAAAACTTTTTACGTTTTTGACTCAAAATTGTAAAAAATTCAATTTTAGAATGATTATTAATTGTCACATTTAAATATTTTTAATAGTTTTACAAATAAAACTACAAAAATAATTACTATAAATAAATAACACTAAAAATTGTTCTATGTCAAAGTTTTATAATCATAAATAATAATTTACTGAAAAACACTTGTATTTTTCAGCATTTTCAGTAGTTCTACTGTTCACTACAATACAACTAAATAATTCTATAATAAAAAATGACAGAGAATAAATATCACATATTATGAAAGAATTGCGAGATAATGCGTTAATTAACTTAATTATTGTTAAGTCTTACAATTAACATAAATATTAATTATTATTATTCAGATTTAGGTCATAATGTTAAAAGATTATTTTTCTAATAAATCTAATTTTACTTGTAGGAATTAATAGTGATACAATACTACACATTTTACCCATTTCTGAGAGTGGCAGCTTGGCTATTATTAGATGATACATTATCTATTGTAAAATGTGGTGTTCTATCTTAAAAAGCACCCACAAGTATCAGGGAGGGTGCACCACAAAGGTGATGAAATGAATTGGCAGCTGTGGAATTCTAACCCCGGAACGCAAGGGTTACAAGCCATCGACATGATAATTATCACATGGTGGTTTTCAAAGTTAATGACTTAATTAAAATAATTATTTTAGACGAATCTATTTATTTATAGATGTATAGGATTTCAGAAAATTTTGATATCGAATATTTGCCGCTGGCAAACTTATCTAAATTATTTTAGGAAAAATTTTGAAATAATTATTATAAATAATTATATATTCTGGAATAAGTTGATGCTTAATCAGGGTAAGATTGGGCAGAATTTTATTAAAAAATTGAATTTGGAAGATATGAAAAATTGGTGAAATATATATACCGGGCTTGAGGCGTTTAATATGGGGACATAGTTTTTTCGAGCGCATTGCTTTCCAAATTATTATAAACAAACATGCTTAAAATAGAAGTTGTAGAGCTTCAAATTCTGTATCTATATCATTGAACTAAAGTTATTTTGTGTTTTGTAACGGTAGAAATGAAATATTAAAATTTACAAAATTATAATTTAACAAGTAAATGCGCGACTTAATTCTGTCAAATATTTTGACATATTGAAGTTTTGCGTTGTTTAAAAGTATTTTTTTTATCTGTCTGTAAATTTAACATTACTTTTACAAATTTATTAAAAATGGAAAATTATCGACATGAAGAAAAATTACAAATAATTAAATGGCATTATTGAGTGGAAAGTTTGACAGAAAACTTATTTAGTTATATTGTTTTAATTCCGTGGTAAACACTAATTAAATTGTAATTTTGTAAATTTTCATATTTAATTTCTACCGTTACAAAACAGAAAATAAATTTAAATACAGAATTTTAAGGTCTAAAACTTTTATTTTAAGCATGTTTATCTAAAATAATTTGAGAAGCAATGTGCTTGGAAATTTGTTTTTCCCGCTTTTTATGATACATCCAGTATGTTGAAGAAATTAAAACATAAATGAATGAATATGATTGAAGATTGATGGTATGAATGAGAGATGAGACGAACTAATTTGAAAGAAATTATAAATATAGATGATGTGTCAAAATGACGAAGATTAATTACAGAATTAATATTTAGTTTACTAAAAACCTCATATACAGGGTGTTCAATTTAGTTGTGCCACCATTGCTATCTCGAGAACTATAAGAACTACAAAGTTAGTTAAATTAGCAAAGAAATACCATTTTTCAATTCTATTAAAAACCTATTAACAGAATTTGTTTTTCAATGAGTGATTCTCAAAGCACGGAGTACAAGTTTTTTAATAGAATTGAAAAATGGTATTTCTTTGCTAATTTACCCAACCTTGTATCTCTTATAGTTCTCGAGATAGCAATAGTGACACAACTAAATGAACACTTCCTGTATAACTTATTTATAATTTATAAATATACTTAAAATGCTTAGAATGTTTAACAAATGAAACAATGATTGAGTAAATATATGTACCACCACTAATTCCCGCTTCAGCGCTACAAAAACCTTAAAAACAAAACCTACCCTAACTAACATCTATCAACATTTGGTCAGTAGACAATCTAATCTTGTATTTGACTACAGTATCGGTGGGAGAAACGTCCCCGAGTCATTGAGGTTGGAGTCAACAGACGTGGAGTCATGTAGACGCGTCTTACTCTTGATGACGACGCCAGCGAGTGACTTGGAGGCTGGCGGGTGCTGGTGCTGATGTGACAGTCGGAACACGCTGGAGAAGTTGTCGGTGGTGGCCGAGGGAGGGTGATGCGAGGTGTGGTGAGTGGTGAGGTGGTGAGCGGTGTGGTGGTTCACGGTGATCTCGCTGTGTGAGTGACGGAGATCGTGTTTTTGTGAGGAGGATAACCAGTCGTGGCGGAGCGCTTCGTCGGGGGTCATGCGCTTCTTCGGGTTCCATCTACACATAGAATTTTAAGTTAATTAACTATAAATAATATATCATCACGTCTTTTTTCCCATTACTGGGTGTGGCACTCTGCCCCAGCAGATCTTGGTAAGTAATGTAATAATGCGCGCGAAGTGCGGTTATCAGCCGTCAAATTACGACTACCTAAAATATTAGAGGAGCGGAAAATGTTTGTCGGCTGTGACAATCAAACCAGGGTTCTCAGGATCCACAGGCAGATATAATACCACTGAACCATTTATCCCATAAATTAATTAATTAACATTCTTTTTAATCCAGGTTAAAATAAATTGTGGATCCAACTTCACTAACATCTCTGGAGGTTATAATTTGACAATTCACGCGCATATATACAGGGTGTTAATTGAAAAACTGGCCATAGGCGTTTAACATGGGAAATAAGTTTTTCCTTGCGCAAAAATTACCAAATTATTTTAGGCAAAAATACTTCAAATAAACCTTGTAGAGAATTAATTTCTGCATCTAACTTAGTAATCAGATTTTATTTTTGACATTTCATAACCGAGAGAATCAATTTTAAAGTTTATTGAAAATTGCTTAATGCCATGGAACTCAAACAAATTTACAAACAATTATATGATATCTTAATTATCAAAAAAAGTTTGTGTTTTGTGTGTAATTAACACCCTGTATATATCAATTATTGAATTCTGCTGCGGCAGAGTTATGGTGAAAAGGCATAATGATATATTTATTTATTCTTTTAATCTATCCCTGTGTCCTTTCCGTCCACTAACATCTTTGGGGGCCGTAATTTCATGCGCATAAATTAATGAGATATGCTACGGCAGCGTGCCACACCCAGTAATGGGTAAAAAGCATTATGATATATTTATTTATTTATGTTTGTACTCACTCTAAACATCTGGCAATGAAGTTAACGAATGATGTATCGTTGCAACGTAAAACAATCGCTAGATTCTTTGAGCCTGGCTTCCGCTTCCGCCCTTTGCTGTTCGTAATACATCGCGGGTTCCCCTTTGAATCTAAAATAATACACACCGATAAACAGAGTATTCTTTAAAAAAGACTTTGGACTAGTTATTTATGTACTAAGGGTGAAAACAGGTGTTTCTGGCCCGCGGCATGATTATTAGCACGAGGCGCAAATGCCGAGGGCTAGTAACATGCTCAGGGTCAGAAAAGTTAATTTCACCTGTGGTACCTATAATATTTTATGCACAACAAAATACCATTTAATTATATGTTCAAAAGATTAAAATATGTACATAGGTTATATGACAAAATGACATTTTGCAGAATCAAGTATTCACAATAAACAAAAATTGTCATTTTATTTATCTATCCATAGGAATGATTTCTTTTTGGCCCATGGGCCAAAAAGAATTGTTTAAGCCCGCTTTTTCGGGCTAAAACACATGAATTTCGGCCCGGTTGTGCATAAAATACATTTTGTCTTAATTTAATTATTATTTTTTAAGTAAATATTTTAGTAATTAATCAAATTAATTAATTAATTAAATTCAAATTCTCGCGATATCTCAATTTTTCTTTTTATAATTTAATATTATCAATTTCTAACTATTTACTTAAAAATAATCATTAAATATTATAATAGTTTACCTGCCAGTTTTAATTTGTATTTTATGATTTATGTTTATTAGAAAACATTTAATTAAACTTCATCATTATAAACATGCAATTATTAAATAAAAGAAGCTTGAAACAATTTAAATAATTATTTATTTATGACCGGTTTTATAAACGACAAATTTATTTATTTATTTAAATAAAATTTATTTATTTATTTAAATAAAATTTATTCTTTCAAACGACAGTACTTTTGACGGTAATATTATATATGCCATAAAATAAATAATATTAATTAGAATTTGTTAATTTAAATATATTTGCAATGCAAGTAAGTGTATTATTTCTTTTATAAAACCGAGCATTGATGGAATAATAAAAGTGGTTCTTGTACTAGGATAGGAATTTAACAAAATACAGAGAATATAAAACCAAGTTTCCTTACCGAAGAACAGGCGTCTCCTGGTGGCAGCCTGCACCACCTCGTCGGGTGGGCTTCCCAACACCTCCATAAGACACGCCAGCTGTTCCACCTCGTTCTCGCCAGGGAAAAGAGGATATCCGGTATATAACTCAGCGAGGATGCATCCTAGAGACCACATGTCGATGGGAGTGCCGTACGTCAGCCCCAGGATAACTTCTGGAGAGCGGTAGAACCGTGACTGAATGTAGGTGTAGACGCGCTGCGTTGTGTAGCATGAGCTGCCGAAGTCGATGACCTTGATGGAGCTGCTACCGCGTTGCTTGAGAAGTACGTTTTCCTGGAGGAGGAAAAATAGTTATATGTACCAAGGGTAAAAACAGGCATTTCTGGCACGTGGCATGATTATTAGCACGGGGCGCAAAGGGTCAGAAACGCTAATTTCACCCGTGGTACATACAATATTTTATGCACAACAAAATAACATTTAATTATATGTTTGAAACATTATCCCCAAGTACATACACATTCTAGTTTTTGAGATATTGTTCAAAAAAAATTTAAAAAGAAAATTTTGGTCATTTTTTGGTGTTTCTCAAAATCAATGAAATGGTTCATTGTATGTCACGTGTCTGTGTTTTAATCAATTCTGTCATTATTATACTGAGAATAAAGCTCTTGTGATTATTCCCTGGAATTATCTCTGTAGGTGCTTTTTTGTTTGTGACAAATAATAGATAGTGGTCAAGTAATTATTTAAAACTGTCAACGCGCCAAGTAAAATGTGTGAAAAAAATCGATTTAGTTGTATTTCAGATACAGAAATACACCAACAAATTTTGGAAACAACTCCCAAGAATAAATTAATAAGTAATCAATCGATATGAACCCAGTTTTAAGTTGGATGAATCGACCTCAACAGCTAAGTCAAAAATAATCTATTAATTATAACTCGAGAGTTGGATAAATTAGAAAATAATTCTCCAGTATCTTTCGAAAACTTGTTACCATTTGGCAATAGCCACTCAAGCATTACGGGCTTTCGTGACTATTGCCTGGCAACAAGTTTTCGAAAGATCTGTCAAATTATTTTCAATTTATTCTCACTCTCTTGTTATATTATTACTGATTTTTTTTTAAATATATAAACCGCTGAAAATTTGCATACAAGTTAATTGAAGCACGAGAAATTCAATACCGTTGAGCGCTTCTTCATATCTCGTTTAGTTTTTGAGATACAACCCTATAAAAGTAGTAAATCTAAAAACGTAACTAAATTTGGTGGCAATAAAACATTTTTAGATCTCTTTCACCCAAAAAACATAAAATAAAGGTAAGACCTAATTCGCATTTTGCAAGTCCGGGTAGCATAGTACATAAAACAAAATTTCAATATAATTTACACCCCAATAAAATCTCTTTACGATGAACATTTCTTTACTGGATCAGTAGAAAATTACGATTTAGTGTTTTTAACTTATATCAAAATTAATTACTGAAAAGACAAGAAGTTTTAATGATAAAATAAATTCAAAACACGCGTGCGCGTGTGTTGGCAGCCCCTGTCGTGACTGCAGGTCGTAAAGCAAAATCCCCTGTTAGTTATTTTCAGTTGCGTGATGAAATTTTCTATTAAATTACGTGTTTTTCTTTCTTTGACATAACAAAACTGTCGTTTGACTGCGTTAGAATCAGAAACGCTTTCACGGCATCGATTCTCGATTTATTTCTAAATCCCGCGGGACGGGGAGGGAATTCTGACGAGCACTAATTACTAAACATAATTACTAACTTTATGAGAAGTAGATTAATCGTTTATTTGTTACTTCTTCGGCATTAATGTACTAGATCATTAAATATTAATTTATCGATGCTACCAAAATGATATGTTTCCAGTAAGTTGAGACTGGTTTGCGGAACAGATAATTACAGTAAAGCAGTACTAAAGTTAGTATATGTTTATTTCTAAAATTGGAAAGAAAGTGAGGTATAATAATACTTACAGGTTTTAAGTCACAATGAATGATATTTTCTTTCTGCAAAAGTCGTAAGCATTTTAGTAGCGAATTGGCGAATCTTCGTATTAAGCTTAAACTAAATCCTTGGTAGTTATTCTTCTTTATTAGTTCGTATAGATTTAGGCTGAAAAGAAACAAAAATAATACAATAATATTGTATAATTTAGATTAAAATTAAAAAACTATTGTAAAACACTAATATTATAGGTAAATTCATAGAGATAGTACGACGCCATTTTGTTTCAATATAGCAAAGATGTGTCTCATAATTTGATAGACAAATTACATAATATTAGTGGATAGTTTTAATCATCTTTAATGAATAGATATTAATATTATAGATCCTGAGGTCCCTGGTTCGATTCCCACAGGCGACAAATTTTCATAATTTGAAAAAAGCTATTCCTGTGGCTCCTTCACCACTAACATGTTTGGGGACCGTGATTTGACGACTGGTAACCGCACTTCACGCGCAAAAATATATCACTTACCGAGATCTGCTTCAGCAGAGTGCCACACCCAGTAATGGGTAGAAGGCGTGATGATATATTTATTTTATTTTAATTAACAATTTTCATAATTTCAAAAACTACCCCTGTGGCTAATAAAAAATTATTTAGACAGTTTTGACAGATAAAACATCAAACATCTGTTTAATTTCAATTCCATGGCAGTGTACTATTGGTCAAAATCTGCATGATAATAAAAATCTATGTCTTAATGAGTACAATTAAAGTATAGATAATACATACTACTAAGTAAGATATGATTCTCTCACCTCATAAGTTCGAAGCTGATACACAAATGATTCCGAAAGTAGAAATACTCGAGCATATGTATAACATTGTGCGCTTGGTCCTTGTCACGTCGCCGTAGATGGTCCAGGATACGCACTTCCACCAGAGCCTGGTGGTGAAAGCGTTTCTTGTTGCGGATCACCTTGATGGCGACGTGCGAGCCTGTTTTATGATCCAATGCTCGGATAACTTGACCGAATGAACCCTTGCCAATCACCTCCAGGATTTCGTAGCGGTAGGCGACGTGATCGTGCAGCACCTACAAAGAGGAGAAAGAGTTAGTGACGTGTTACAAAAATTAGTGTTTTTTTTTTTATTGAGGTGGATAAAATTACAGGATGGCAAATATTAAATTATAATAAAAATAAAAATAAAAATGAGGGCGACAATCTTTCACGACTCTGATAAAAATGTCCCCTTAAGTGAGAAAAAAGCTTACTTTTAATCCCTTGAGTCTTTAGGGAAGAAAGTAAATTTTCGCTCTTACCGTAGCAACAAGTATATTATATACCTCAAAATATTTCACATTATGATGCCTAAAAATTTGTAAAATGCTGTAAATATCAAGTTAATATCAAAATTATTTAAAATTATAGGGTAGGTGGCTCAGTGATATCGAGTCGGCCTATAGGTTTGATATCCCGGGGTTGATTCCCCACAGCCGACAAATAATTTTTAACACATTAAAATTACCCTTGTGAGTCTCCCTCCACTAACATCTTTAGAAGTCGTAATTTGACGACGGGTAACCACACTCATAAAAAGTATTTATTTATGTAACACTATACAACAGGAACTTAATCTCTATTACAGTCCGAAGCCGCAGTGTGGTAGTTCATATATTTTTAGCTTGAGTGGGATTCGAACTCGGGATCTTCGGATTCGAATTCCATAACGCTATCTACACCACTGTACTACCGGACAGAAAAATAAAAATTTAACTGTTTGTATGGAGTTCTGAAATGAAGGGAGGCAAATCATTCATCCATTTATTCCTAATTCTATGAATGAACATCACAAGGATGATTTATTTTCTTCCTGTCCTTTTATTCCTGTTATCCTAATATCAAATCCATAAATTTATAAGATAAGTCCATTTGTTTGTATATGTCACAAGTTCCATTCCTCAGGGATGAACATACATCATATTTTCCAGTTCATTTCATAATCTCATATTTTCAAGCTTTATAAAACTTTTATAACTGACATAATTCTCATAGCAGCCATAACAATCAGGAAAAAATGATATCCACAACCATAAATTGCCCCTACATCTATTTTAGTAATTTCAGCGATTTGTAATATTGACTGTAGAAGGTAAACACGACACAGTCACCCCATTTTCTATTACGTTACAATATTAGGGTAACGCTAACCATGTACCTATTACGTACAAAATAAATGGCTAATGGTTCATCACGCTGCATACAGATACATCATTAACAACATAACATGGTGTGTGCGCAATGCGCGCCCCTTGCCAATAACAGGGTTACCACCCTAACGACGTGCTCATGTGTTTAATTATGCAGAGACAGTGAAGTTGTACACAAGGGCGGATTCACGGAGGGGGCCATGGGAGCCATGGGAGGCATGGGTGCCATGCCTTCCTCTTGGGCTTATTTTTTTTTTCAGTTATTTTCATTCGAGTTTGATAACCCTTATAGAAATAAAATCGCTGAAAAACATTGTAAAACTCTGAAACAACTCTGAAAACCTTTCAAAATTGATTGTCAGATATTTTCCCAGTTTTTCAGATTGTTTAAAATTTAGAAACTAAGAACAGAATACAAAATACATACAAATATATGTGTATATTCCACACAAAAATTCTAGAATTGTTTGTCAAAATTATATGTTTTCCTTAAAAAAAGGCAAAATAGCCCCCCCCCTTGAAAATTTTCTAGATCCGCCCTTGGTTGTACATACATTATATTTATTTATTTGCTACTCTGCATAACAGGAAATTAACTACAATTATGGTAAGGGAAGATTACAAATGAATTGACCGGAAATTATACGCGGGCAAATTAAACTCGTCAAAATGAAGATACATAGACGTAGCTAATACAAGGTCTCGAGTCGAATTGTAAATTTGAAAATCTGAGTTTGATTCCCACAGTCGAAATATCTATTTACATAACTAGTGCGCGAATGGTGCAAATAACGTCTTCGTGCACGAGTTTTGTACAATTATTTTTGTAACGAGCAAAAATTATATGATCGACGAAAATGAGGAAATTTATTTAATTTGAAGCGTGAATTTATATTGACAGTTAAGTATGCCATGAATTGACATTTGTTATTTGAAAACAAATTGTTTATTTTTTCTCGTAAAATTTGTTAAATGGGGTAATGGTTCAGTGGTATCCAGTCAGTCTGTGGATTCTGAGATGCCTAGTTCAATTTCCACAGCCGAAAAACATTTTCACCAATTTAAAATTACCTCTGTAGCACCCTTACCACTAACATCTTTGGGGGCCGTGATTTGACGACTGGTAACCAAACTTCACGCACATAAATATACCACTTACCTAGATCTGCTACGGCAGAGTGCCACACCCAGTAATGGATTAAACGCGCGATAATATATTAGCATATTACTACTGGATACAGAATTCAATTTCGGGTCGATGTTGTTACATCTTTTCGTGGCCACCCCTGGAAGAGTCCACAGTGCATTGACCAAGTTTCGGTGCTAGGGTGCAGGGTAATATAAACAAGGAAGCATCGTATGGTACAGACTTCATTGCGTGACCAAATAACATTCGAATTATAATTTCATATTCAATATTTAATTCGCGGTAAAATGCAACTCGTAAACACGCCACGCAATACGGAATTTTTATATTTAAATCAAATGTATATATCACGATATTTACTCATTTTTCCAGGTTACTTTGAAATGTTTACACGAGAAATATAGAATTGCATAATTTAATAGTATTTTGTTGTTTTTGTTCAATGCTGATTAATGGTAGCATTCTGTGATAAATTTATAAATTTATAAATACGTAAATTTGTAAATAATGAACAACATATCATTAATATTTGATGGTAATTAGCAAATGTTTTATAAAATTATAAGTTTCGTTAAGATTTTGTTTATCATTTACAGATTTACGGATCTACACAATTTATAAATTTATGTATAACTCCACCATAAATCGTATTTTAATATACGTGACAAAAAAATGGCGGAGGCGCCCGGAAAGCTACTCAACTTATATTAAATTAAATAAATAAATATATCATCAAGCTTTTTAACCATTACTAGGTGTAGCACCCTACTGTAGCAGATCTCGGTAAATTATATATTTATGAGCGTGAAGTGTGGTTACCAGCCGTCAAATAGTGGCTCATAAAGATGGTAGTGGAGGTTTCAGAAAAAATTATTTTAATTCTACTATACCATCTTAAGAAAAATTTAAAAGTTCAGAAATATAAATTTTTCAACTAAGCTGATTGATATTCCACCAAGACCATTAAATTTTTCATATTTTTATTAAATACTTTTAACTTTCAATACTACCATAAGTTCTAGTTAGTACAACAAGCACGTAACTGAATCAATACCTAAAGCCCTCTTTACACTTAACACTTTACCCAAAGTATTTCAAAAGAATAACTTTAATACATTTTATAAATTCACGTAGCGTATCCTACCTTATTATAGCTTCCATTATCGTCGTCATACCCTCCATTTTGAGAGCCGCTGGCCTCTCCATGAATCTTACACGCATCTAGGCCAAGATACCAAATCTCTGGATATTTCTCGATCTCCGATCGCTCGAAGTCTGTGAGTTTGTTGCCATAGAGTTTCAGTGCCTCTGGAAACAAAAATGTAAACACATGTCATGTAGTAATCCATTAATACTGACGTCTATGGTTACTATAAACTAAACAAACACAAACGTGGAGTTATTTTTGTCTAAAGGAAGATGGAACGAATATTTAATCCTGGAATTTGCTGTATTTATATATTCTGGGATGTTTATGTTTCTAAGAGTACGTAAATTTAAGGTTGAATGTTTTATGCAAAGAACACGGATGTTATTTATGCTAGTATGGGTTTAGTAACAGTACTGGATTATAGCATAAGCTGACTAAGCTAAAGCTTAGGGTCCCCACACATTAGGGACCCCGCGAAAATTGTAAACAAATTAAAAATTATTAATGAAAATTTTTCTGGGTAAAAATTAGCGAAGTGAAGAAACTACTGGATTATACAAGTTTGCGTATGCCTAACTGCTGGTCATTTCTATAGGTTGACAAGAATTAGTTGATTTTGTATTAAAGGCGAAAAATTCGCGCTTATAACACTTCATGTTCGAAGTGTAGTGCAGTGACTAATATACCATAAATGATCCTCTCCAAAATCTGTTGTGCTTAAGGAACGTTATTGTGTTAATCCGGCCCTGTTTGGTATTGTGATGAATATTACATGTAAATTATTATTGTAATTTCAGCTGGCATTGTGAGTTATGACCAAAACTAATTAAGTTAATTGTGAATATATTGGATTTTGCGTTGATCGATTACAAGAATACCATTAATTATGACTTGTAAATATGTGTTATTCACGAGTGTTTATCTGCAAATATGGAGTACAGTAAATTTTTGTAATAAATTTAAAAATTTAAAAAAATATACATCATCATGCCTTGTACCCATTACTGGGTGTGGCACTCTGCCGAAGCAGATCTCGGTAAGTGATATATTTTTGTACGTGAAGTGCAGTTACAGTCGTCAAATCACGGCCCCCAAAGATGTTAGTGGAGGGGATGCCACAGGAGTAGTATTAATGTGCTGAAAATGTTTGTCAGCAGTGGGAATCGAACCAGGGTTCTCAGGATCCGCAGGCCGACAGGATACCACTTGCTTCACTTGCTCCATATCTACTTTATTTGAAAAAGAAAATTTTAATTATAGAAATTTTAATAACTCTTAGGATTTTACTTATGTAGGTACTGAATAATATCGAGTTAAATATAAATTTAGAATCTCAAAATAAGACAAGTACATTTTATAAAGGTATGGTCGAAAATAATTTGTATAAAAAAAATGTGAATTTTTGGTTGAACCAGTTCAAAAATTTAAATAATTTAAATAATGGTACTACATTATTCAGGTCACGAGAAATCGAATGACGTTGAGCGCATCTTCATATCTCTTTTAGTTTCCAAGTTACAGCGATTTTTGACTTTTTGAAAATCTCCACTTTGAAGGCTCATATCTCGAAAACTAAACGAGTTATTGAAATGCGGTTTGAACGAGTGTATTTCTTGTCCTCCAATTAACTTATACCTAAATTTTGAAAATTTTGAAAATTTCACAATTTTTTTTCAAAATTTTTCTTTATCGATATTTCAAAAAGTTGAAGAAATATTTAAAATCTATGAACACCAGTAAATTCCTGGCGTAAAAGTACATAGGTATGTAAATTTTTAGAATTTTTGCTCCACGGATAAAACTTTTAGAACAAAAAAACTGAAAATGGCCAAAATTCGTAAAAATCTTAAGGGGTACCCCTTAAAAAATAATTAAAAAACAGTGATTTTTCGACTTTCTGTAATAAAAACTTTACCTGTGCAAATTTTAGGCTGAAAATTTGCATACCTATGTACTTCTACGAGAGGAATTCATTGGTGTTCACAGATTTTTATTATCTCTTAAAATTTTTGAAATATCGACATATGAAAATTTTGTAAAATTATGAAAAATTTTCAAAATTTTTAAAATTCACGTACAGGTTAATTAAAGCATAAGAAATACACTCATTCAAACCGCATTTCAATATCTCTTTTAGTTTTCGAGATATGAGCCTTCAAATTTGAGATTTTCAAAAAGTCAAAAATCGCTGTAACTCGAAAACTAAAAAAGATATGAAGATGCACTCAACGGCATTCGATTTCTCGTACTCTGAATGATATAGAACCATAAATTACAACTTTTCAATTTTTGAACTGGTTCAACCAAAAAAATATATATCACGCCTTCTACCCATTACTAGGTGTGGCACTCTGCCGTAGCAGATCTCGATAAGTGACATATTTATACAAGTGAAAGACGATTACCAGTCCTTAAATCACTGCCCCCAAAGATGTTAGTGAAGGGAAACCACAGGGTGAAAATTTCAACCAAAAATTCACATTAATTCACTAATTGCAGATTCTAATCTATTTGTGCCAACATTGAACAGTTATTGATTCCTTCTCTGAATGATAATTTGAATTTTAACCTTTCATCCACTTAAACAAGTTTATATAACGAAAGGACAAAGGTCACTGATCAATTACAAAGTTACGATAGATACAAATTGACAACTATGTTACACATTCTAGAAGCACAAGACTTCTTGTAGAATGTTATTAGTTTGTGATTCTGTTAGGGCACGGACTTTCATACTTTCTACTTTACAAGTTATTATAAGGGCGTGACATTTATAGTTCAAAAGGTTAAAGTAATTTCTACTATATCACGGGTTGCCGGATCTCACAATAAACTCTTTTTATTGTTGGAATAAATTATGAAAGTTTGGGAAAATTGTGATTTTTCTGTGGTTTAAACAATGAGACAGGTAATCAGGTAAATATAGATATCTAATGCGTTCAAAGTGAACACAACAGACAATGAACGAAAATCCAATATGCGAGTAGTAAATGTGTATTGTATTTATATTATTTAGGTCATGTTTAATATCCGTAAAGAACTTTTGCCCTTAATCGTTTGTCTCTGACCTAAATCCGCACTAGTTAGCTTCGCTTGCATATTGAACCCACTCAATCAGGTATCAATCGTTGTAATTATCATTTTTTTCGAGTCTACAAAAACGAAATTCAGTTAATGGTCTCCTGATATAATACTTTTCTGAAACCGGCAAGAAAGTGCCTACTTTCCTGACCAATTTTAGTATGGAAAGTAGATTTTTACCAAAACAGTCAAGTAAAGTACGTATCCAAGGCTACAACAAAAATAACAATCTGGTAAAGTACAAAACAGTCTGGTAAAGATTTTACCTGACTGTTATTTTACCTGATTATTTTTTATTGTTTTAACCTTGGATACATAGTCTGCTGTCAATATAATTCATATCAAGAAATTGAAACATTTTGAGTTATTTATGATTAATTATTGATTAAATTAAACGGTTCCAGAAAAAAAACACATAATTTATTTATTTTGTTACTCTGCACAACAGGAATTAAATCCCAATTACAGTACAGGGAACCTACAGTTTATAGTGGAATCAGAACCACTCAGACACAATCGTATTTTTTTATATAAGTCAGTGAGATTTGAACGCACGACCTCTTGCTTGCTAATTAAGAAAAACAAGTTTTACCTTACTTTTATCCACTGAGCTACGATTGTCTGTAAATACGTCAGGAAAGTGTTTTTACTTGACTCAACGGATTAAAATACTCGGCATGCGGCCTTGTATTGCAAACAACCACTTAGTTATATAAAACATCACTTTCTTGACTTATTATGTAATATATTATAAAAGAAAACGTTTTTATGATTGCAGATATTTTGACAAGATATTTTTTTATCGATTGCCATTTTTTCATAATGAAGGGGACGACATATCAATATTATTTACTTATTTTACACCCTGTATGTATTTTTAGTTTGAGCGAGATTCGACCAAGGGATAACCGGATTCAAATACCGTAACGCTAACCGCACCACACTAGTGTTGGACAAATTATCATAGGAAAACAATAAAGCGAAGAATAATTGATATTGCTGTGAAACTTTAGCTAATAGAATAATAAAATTAGTGAAACATAATTTGATTTCATTTTGAAATCCTCTTTATTAGATTAAAGTCGTATGAATGTCATGTCTGCAAATAATAAGATTACCAAAACTTTTCTTTTGGAGTGTTTTTACTTGGAGAATTCTATTACGACAGATAAGAAAGTAATAGTAACAAACTGACTTGAACATTACTGCATGAAAGTGAACTTGGAGTGAAACGGAATAATTTATTAACTGAACATAATAAAACTTGACTGTTTAACGATACTGTTTTACTGCATCGTTTATGGTTCATTTAAAATATTAAAGATATAATTATGGCGTAGGTGCTATCGTGTCGGCCTGTGAATACAAAAACCCGGGTTCGATTGCTACAGTCGACAAACAATTTTAATTAAAAACTACTCTGGATTTCCTTCTCCACTAACATCTTTGGGAGTCGTGATTTGAGGCCTGGTAACCGCACTTCACACGCAAAATATATCACATACCGAGATCTAATACGGCAGAGTGCCACATCCAGTAATGGGTAAAAGACGCGATGATATAAAGATACAATTTAAATTCTAATTTATTAAAAAACTCTTTTAGATTTTGTGTGAAAAATAACAATGAAAATGTATTTGTCCGTGAAAATTCATCTTGGACAATCTGTCTCCGAGATATATTTCTAGAAAATTGGTTCTTGACAACTGATTCCTAGCAATTCATTTGTCTCCGTCTCGACGTCGAACTTCAAGGTTGAATTTTCAGAAAATAAATTACTACAAGATTAATTGACAAACCCCCGAAGATGTATTTCTATAAATAAATGTTTCTTTTTTATACTGAACGTTTTTCACACAAATATGAAATATAAATAACAGACGAAATTAATTTATTTTCTTTATGATTGAAAAGAAACTTGTTAGAAGAGTGGTTGTGTAAAACGATAAAATTGAGGGTGGGAGATTGCGTGAACGATCTAGAAAAATATAGAATGTTCCAATATTTCAGGATGATCTCGTATCAAAAAGATTTAATTTTAAAATTCACAAAATTAAAAGCATTTCACCTGAAGTCAATATTTTTAATAACTAATAGTAATTTCTTATAAATTAATCATTGTGAATACGATATATGCATTATTTAACATAAATAAATAAATAAATAAATATATCATCACGCCTTCTATCCATCACAGAGTGTGGCACTCTGCCGTAGCAGATCTCGGTAAGTGGTATATTTTGCGCGTGAAGTGCGTATAACAGTCGTCAAATCACGCCATCCAAAGATGTTACCCACAAGGGTAGTTTTAATGTGATGTAAATTGTTTGTCAGTTGTGGGAATCGAACTGGGGTTCTCAAATAAACAGGCCGATTCGATACTACTGAGCCACCTACACCATTATGTAACATCAACTAACATTCTTGGGGCCGCGATTCGACGGCTGGTAACCGGACTTCACGCGCTTAAATATATCACTTACCGAGATCCGCTACAGCAGAGTATCACACCCAGTAATAGGTAGAAGGTGTGATAATAAAACAATAAATAAATATATCATCACGACTTTTTACCCATGACTGGATGTGGCACTCTGCCAAATCAGATATCGGTAAGTCATATATTTATGCGCGTGAAGTGCGGTTACCAACCGTCAAATCACGACCCCCACAGATGTTAGTGGTAATTTTAAATTAGTGAAAATTGTTTGTCGGTTGTGGGGATCGAACCAGGATCCACAGACCGCTTCGAAACCACTGAGCTATTACCCCATAATGATGATAAATTTATTTTTATATACAGATAACTATAAAAAAATCATGATTCCTACCTGCAGGTGTAATAGGCAGCATTTCATCTCTATCTCGTTCATCCCCCTCCGAATTATTATTCAGATTATTCCCTTGGGTTCTACTGACACCGCCGACGACGCTTGTACTCCTCACATTGTTGTTGATACTGGGGAACGTGTCCGAGGAGGGTGTGACAGGGGTGTTAACAGTCTTGCCTCCACCAGGTCCAGCTGCAGCTAGATTGAGTCTCGAAGAAGACTTGCTGGATTCGAGGAGAGGTAGCTCTGCGTGGGTCAAGCCAGGCTTGGAGGAAGAGAGAGCTGGGCGAGACCCGGAGGATACCTTCAGCTGGTGCTTCGAGGAGGGAGGTTTGACTCCGGAAGAGGCGTACTTCGACAGGACGTCTTTGTGGTGGTGTGAGGCTGGGCTCTGTAACAACAAAAAAGATTTTAGTTAGTAACGAATAATTAAGAACAATATATGTTATTTATGGGATGGCTAGCTCAGTGGTATGAAGTCGGCTTGTGGATCCTGAGGTCCCTGGTTCGATTCCCACAGGCGACAAATTTTCATAATTTGAAAAAGCTATCCCTGTGGCTCCTCCACCACTAACATGTTTGGGGGCCGTGATTTGACGACTGGTAACCGCACTTCACGCGCAAAATATATCACTTACCGAGATCTGCTTCAGCAGAGTGCCACACCCAGTAATGGGTAGAAGGCGTGATGATATATTTATTTATTTATTTTATTTATTTATGTTATTACAATTATGACAACATGTATCTTTTATAAGCGAATAAATTACTTTATGCACAACAGGACCAAAAAGCATATGTTTTAGCCCTAAAAAGCGGGCTTAAACCCACGAAGAAATAATTCCTAAATAAAATGACAATTTTTGTTTATTGTGAATACTTGATTCTGTAAACTGTCATTTTGACTTATAACCTATTTACATATTTTAATCATTTGAACTTCGAGAGTACAAATTTTTATTTTTTTTGCCTTTTTATTTAATTTATAGATGGCGCCAAAGTCCTTTACAAATCCTTATCCCATGGCGGACAGTTAATCTCAGGATTGGCAAGTCAGAAATAAAATATTCAAAAAGCATTTTATAGAGGAGTGTCTTACACAATAATTTACCACCGTTAATGAAAAATCGGTAAAAAATAAAAAATGGCGGGCTTTTAAAACAAAGTGTGAAGAATCGACTCTTTTTTACATCTTTTTTTCTTGCGCTAAAATTTTATTTTTTTATTTTTTGGCCAAATTATGGAGAATTATTATGTAGAATAGTTTACTAAACAAAACGCTCCAAGATTTATTAAAATCAGTTCAGTAGATCCGAAGATTAACTGTCCGCCGTTTGAAAAAAATGTAATTTCAAGAAAATCACGTTTAAAGTTTTTTCGTATTATTACAGCAGCGATCGCGCGAGCAGTTAAAGTTCTTTTATACTAATTTAACTTTCGAATTTTTCAAAAATATTTTAGGAGGTGACCTTAGAAGTTGTAAGGAGTTGAAAAAAACTAAATTTTTTGAAAATTCTAATAGGTACAAGTCCCTTAAGGAAATAAAACTTTATTTTCTGACAGGATCGCAAAAAAAAAACTTTTTAACTCCAATAACTTAGGCACAAGATATCATATTTTTAAACTTCATCCATTTAAGTTAAAACGGTTTCCATATACAGGAAAAAACATTTTTCATCATAAATTATGTTTCCATAAACATAATGAATATCAGTTCTTGCTTCATCTATCCAGGGATTTGCGTGTGCATTAGAAAACAAGAAATATGATTGGTTAATATCTGCTATTCGTGCAGGGCTCTCACGGGATTGGATAATACTATAGCTACATGAAGAAGTGCAATTATTAATTAGTATATGATTTGAATACTGATTTAATGACCATATTGTTAAAGTAATAATAATAATTGTAAGAACGCTGTCACTTGTATTATAATTATAAATTATTATATCTTGACATTTAGTTACATAAATAATTAATAAGTAAATAAAGTTTAGGTAACGATGATTAAATTATAGGTAATTAATATTTATTAATGACGCCACAGTGAAATGTAAGTTACAAAATAACTGCCATTAGTCATGTTACATACTTTAGCTTTTAGTTTCAACTTTTGCAATACATGCTTTAGTCATTTCGCAATGTATTTACTATAGTATTTTTTTGCACAGTCAGAATTGCAATTTACCGGCGTGTTATTATTTTATTTATATTTTGGAATGAGTTACTAAGAAACAGAAATGTCAATAGGTGCTTAATAATAATGCAACACAAATGATTGTTGATAATAAATGTAGGTTAGAAAAACTTTTGTCACGCCAGTTAAAATGAAATCCATTAGTCGTTTATAAATTATTTATACTTTATTCCCATTAATATTTATTTATTTGCAACTCTGCAAAACAGAAATTTAATCCTTAACAAGCAAATTCATAAACTGAATTAGCGCTTTTATCACTTTTAATATTATTTTTCACTCTGTTACAAATTAAAACAAATGCACTAAATGAATGAAATTTAATAGTATATTATATAACAAGCATCGAAAGTGTAAGATAACGTGCGAGTGTACAAATTTAAATACACGAGCACAGTTATCACACTTTCGAGCGAGTTATGTACACTATTTTTCAGACGACCACAAAATATTACTAAATTTATTTTATTATTTTCTTTCATCGTAACGCCATCTGTTGTCAATCAGTGGAACTTCACCTGACATGTTAGAAGTGTGCGCTATAGTAACATATCAGTGTATGTTATTTTCAACTTTCCGTAGTAGTTTAAGATGTTGTTATGGTTACTGTCATAAGTGGTCGTCTGAAGATAAAATCAATATATCATTATGTCTTCTACCCATTACTAAGTGTGACACTCTGCCTTGGTAGATCTTGGTAAGTGATATATTTCTTGCGCGTGAAGTTAGAATATCACACATCAAATCACGGTCTCCAAAGATGTTAGTAGAGGGGAGCCACAGGGGTAGTTTTTAAACATAAATATAAATAGTTTTTAAGGTAGTGAAAATTGTTTGTCGGCTGTGGGAATCGAACCCGAGTTCTCAAATTCACAGGCCGACTCGATACCACTGAGCCACTTTACATTAAAATTACTCCTGTGGCTTCCCCTTTGGGGACCGTGATTTCATGACTGGTAACCGCATTTTACATAAACAAATATTTCACTTTTACCGAGATCTGCTATAGCCACACCCAGTAAGGGGTAAAAGGCGAGTAATATATTTATTTATTTTATTTAAATTACCCCTATGGTTCCCGCTGCACTAAAATCTTTAGAGGCCGTAATTTGACATCTGATAACCGCACTTCACTTGCATAAATATATCACTTACCGAGATGTGCTACGGCAGATTGCCACCCTCAGTAATAGGTAAAAGGTATGTTGATAAATTTATTTGAAAACACACGCATTTGTCTTCCAATCTGACAAGAACAACAGGCTACATTTTTTTGTTTTTCTCATTATGTTGTGATGGTTTCTAGATCCACATAATAAATAGATTTACGTGCGGGGTTTTTGTGACTCAATTCCAATTTTCGTCGGATAACAAGGTCTCTTGTTGGTATAGGATTGCCCTGAAGACTCTGATATTGGCGACGGAATGTAGGAAATTGGTTATTTGCAGATTTTATCTGCTTGTACGTTATTATGAGTCTGATCGAACATAAATTGGACCAATTTACTGTCATTTTACCATCATGACACACAGAAATTTGTACTTGTCAACCTTAATAACTTTAGGGCCAGTTTTTCAATCACCGATTAATGTTAATCATGATTAAATAATAATGGAAACTATGGTTACCATTATTATTTAATCATGATTAACGTTAATCGAAAGTAAACCCGTGATTGAAAAACTGGCCCAGTAATGGGTAAAAAACCGACTGGTATATTCAGAGTAGCCACATGAATATAACAGAGATGAAAGACAAGGGTACCGCAATAAATAATTTTAAATGCACGACAGAGACTGTCCCGAGTGCTACTCAGAAAATCATATATTCTAATGACGTAATTTCATCTCTAGTCATACGCAGTCTCCTTATCAACATTCTGCTTCCACCATTTATGTCTATTTAGTACATGTAACCATAGAAACAAATAACAGACAACGGACCCGGAATAAGAGAACGCATGAAACTTTATAAGTTTAATATAAGGAAATGGTACTTCGACACAATAGCACAAAGCTATGTTCTGTATTTCCCTCTTTAATGTTACAAGTTTAAGCTTTAAGCAGAATTATCTATAGTGTACATAATTTATAATGGGAATTAGTCGGCTGTATTGAAGTTCAAGAATAACTTTGTTTATTAACTTTTCATTATTTTAATGTATTTCCAAGTAATTTATACTTTAATTATATTATTATAATTATGAAGCAGATATACACGACTAAAAGTTTCTAATGGGAGGAATAAATGAGCTTGTATGAAAGGAATGTCATCTTTTCAAGAACACATCTGGAATATCCATGGGCCAAAAAGAAATAATTCCTATGAATACATAAATAAAACGACAATTTTCATTTATTGTGAATACTTGATTCTGCAAAATGTCATTTTGATATCTTAAACTACTAAAGTCTTATTCATTCTCCACAAATTTAAAGAATATCATAATTGCAAAACAATAATTCCTATCTATACGTTCGCTTCATTTGAGCAGTACCTAACATATTTTGTTGTATATTTCATTTTTATATGTACTATTGTTTATACTAATTTTGGTCTACTAAATGCTTGTATGTAAACATTTTTGTATAATGCTGTAAAGGTTAAGTGGTAGAACAGCCTCGGCTGAACTGTCGCCAAATAAAAGGGATGTATTATTATTATTATTATTATTATTATTATTATTATTATTATTATATATAACCCGAATATAATCTATTTAAATATTTTCATCTTTTGAACACATAATTAAATGTTATTTTATTATGCATAAAATATTGTATGTACCACGGGTAAAATTAGCGTTTCTGACCCTGAGCATGTTATTAGCCCTCGGCACTTTGCGCGTCGTGGTAATAATCATGCCACGGGCCAGAAACGCCTATTTTCACCCTTGATACATAAATAACTATTTTATTGTATTCCTGAACTTTTATTTATATTAAAACTATGACAACCTAATATGAACGTACCGGGTCAGGTCTAGGATTGGCGTGCCAGCCCATAGCATTTTTCTTTGACCCTCTATATCTGGGATAAGTGTCGTACCTCGACATCCACTCCGTCACGGACATTCACACGATCCCCTACTTCACACCAAGTCAATAACACCAACCTGACCACACCAAACACCACTAACAATCACTACACATTGCGTGTCACTCTTGTTCTATGTTGTTGTTGATGATGATGATGATGATACTATTGTTTGTGTGTTCGTTCACATCTTGTTTACACTTTCTTATACGCAACAAAAACATACGAATGAGTATTTAGCTATTGATCCAGACGCATTGTATCACATAAAGTGTGAACTGTGTTACAGAGAAGTAACTGACGTACTGATTAATCGTTTTGTGCTCAAATATTTCCTGGTAAAAAAGTGTTAAAAACTGTGGTTACGAGGAAAATATGTGTGGTAGCTTTATCACTAACAGATAAAGGATAATTGTTTCCGGAATTTTTAAATAAACGTTTTTTTTTGCATATTTCGTTTTTTAACAATATATCGTATACAAACTTTTTCTACTACCAATGTCAAAAACATGTCATTTTAAAATATTTTCTAGTGTTAAAAGAACATTATTTTTGCACGTTACGTACAAAAATAGTATATTACGTACCATGAATTGTAAGTGACAGGTTTTAGGTTATGAATATAGTTTGGGAAATCAAGGTCCGAAGAGTCGAGATTTCCTAAACATTCGCGACCTAAAAAAAATCACTTACAGTTCGAGGTTAGTTAGCTATTTTTTACAATACTTGCACAAATAGAAAGAAAAGAAAAATAGGTTTCAAAATTGACAGCTGTTGTCAAAATAAACAGGACCTTGATATGTAACATTTACTTACAGTTCACGGTATATAGCAAGTAAATATTAAAGTCTTGATATAACCATGGAATATAATTACTTAAGTAAGCTATTGGTACTTGTTGAAATATGTTTGATAATATTTTAAAAATACAAAATAAAAACACTTGGTTATTTCAAAGAAAATATTCTGATAAAACTTATGTTTCTTAATTAACAAGCAAGAGGTCGTGCGTTCAAATCTCACTGACTGCAACTTATATAAAAAAAATACGATTGTGTCTGAGTGGTTCGGATCCCATTATAAGCTAATGTAACTGGAATTAAGTTCCTGTTGTGCAGAGTAACAAATAAATAAATATTTAAGTAAATATGATTGCAACATTATAAAAAATATTATCCTGTGTACAGAGAGCCATGAAAAATAAATGAAGAATTTGTAATGTTTGTATTGACCTGTCAAAAAAATTTCTTTTATTTTTCACAGCATTCTGTAAACAACTTACAGATAGCAATTTTAATTTACGTCTATCTCATAACAGTCAACATATTCTATTAGTATTTTAAGTTCACAGGATGTAATTTTGAATTATGAACATGTTTTATATTTACACTTTTGTTCTAAAATTAATAAAGCAGAAACTATCACAAAATGAAAATGATACTATCTTATTTTCTATGTAACAATAAAAAGTAAATTTTTGATAAAAGTAAATTAAAAGTCATCAATATCTAAATACTATTTAATCAATGATTTATTTGTAAAGGTGAATGTGTGTTTATATTACAATGAAATCGTGCGTATAAGAAAGTATCCACAATCACAATCACGCTCACGCTCACATCACTACTGTCTGTTCGAGTGGGTGTAACACACTCACGGCAGACTCCGGGAGTCATCAGCCGGAGCCGGAGCCGGAGCGAAGCGAGTCTGCTGGACCAGCACGACTCCGACCGGATCAATACCTGGAGCATCGTGCGCACAGAGGCACAACGCTCCAGGCGGGGATGTAGGCCAACATGGGATTCGTGGTGACGTCAAAGTGCACTGTGCTGGTGCTGACCCCGATACTGAGTTATGACGAGAGTGCTGCGTCATTATTACATGCGTATTTCATGCGTTTTAATGCGTATATACCACGAACATGGCAAATAAGTTTACTTCTGCCTCAGTTTATCTCAATATATATTTGATATACATCAAAGTAAAGGAAGATTTGCTCCAAAATAAATGATTCCACAGAAAGTTCATACCACTTAATTAGTCCCCAAATCACTTTTTTTAAATAAAAATATATAAATATATCATCACATTACTGGGTGTGACACTCTATCGGAGCAGATCTCGGTAAGTAATCTATTTTTGCGCATGAAATGCGGTTACCAGTCGTCAAATTACGGCCCCCAAAGATATTAGTGGAAGGAGAGCCACAGAAGTAGTATTTAATGTAGTGAATATGTTTGTCGGCTGTGGGAATCGAACAAGAGTTCTTAGGATCCACAGGCTGATACGATACCAATGTGCCACCTACTCCATAAAAAATAAATAAATAAATCACTTTTGTTTCTATACATTTCATGAATGTAAAGTAGATATTTGTCGCAGACTCGTATAGAAAGCACTACTTTCCAAATACATGTGGAAAGTAAGTTTTTCTGATTGAGTACATGAAATCTGTCAACCTTTTCAAGCTAATTTCAAAACAGAAAAACTGTCACAAATGATTTTTAAATTATATTTCAAGCGTGTGTAAAAGATCATAAAATAGTTATTTATGTACTTAGAGCAGAAAGTAATCTCGTGTCTCTACCTATTTTTACACAATCATTAAGAAATTCTAAAAAAAATAATTAAGAAAACATTTAATTTGTTTTGTGTTTTGAAATTCGCATATCTAGAAGAACTTACTTTCCGCACGTGAGCAGAAAGTAGTACTTTCTACACGAGGAGGCAGTAAATGTCTACTTTACATACAGGAAATAAATGGCGATAGTCTGCCTACTCTCTGTCATTGTTGTAGCGAAAAATATTTTCGAATATTATTGGTTCAAACGAAAAAAATTGTATTTGTAGGATAAAAATTAATTTGCCAAAAAATATTACATTATTTATTACAAATACTGAACAAATAATCATCTTATATATTTCTAACAAAATCTCTCAATCTCTGGAAGAAATTGTAAAGACGGGATATCGGTTAAATGGATAAATAGGGCAGTTTTTGTGCGATTGAAGGGCGATCAAAGAAGCTTACAACAGCAAGAAACTGATTTACGAAGAACCGAAAACGGAAGGGTCAATAACACCATTCAGAATCGTTCAACAGTTCTTCAGATCCTCATCATTTAGATAAACACTACATTGAAACCACAATATAAAAAATACACGCAGGACGACAGAGAAAAATTTAAATTCGACTTCACTTCATTAAATGAAAAATAAATAAATATATCATCAGGTCTTTTGCCCATTACTGAGTGTGGCACGCTGCCATAACATATCTCGGTAATTCATCTATTTATGCGCGTGAAACTAGATTACCAGCCGTCAAATCACGGCCCCTAAAAATGTTAGTGGAAGGAGAGCCACAGGGGTAATTTTAAAACCGCCTGAACTATTTTTGTTTGAGTCCCAAAATAAACAATTCGTTGTTATGAACAATCAAACAAAAACTAAACACAGCAATCTATTAATACTAGAATCTGTGCCAAAAAAATTAAGAGTTTTGATGGGCGTAGTATGTAAAATAAATTCTATAATATATGCATTTTACGCATCGCTATTAAAAGTCAAACTTTAGCTACTGCCATCAATGTGTGAAGCTACTAATTCACGCATGGAAGAAGAAGAAAAATTGGTTATCTTTTGCTTTGTATTTTTGTTACCTTACTGCTTACTATTTTTATTATAAATATCTAGTACACTTTCAACTTTTTCCATTACTGATATCATTCGCGTTACCTCGTAATAAATCCAGTTTTAAATCTGAAACTTTTCTTTTTAAAATTACATTACCGCTTTTAAATCTCTGCTTACGAAAGTGAAATTAACAGTAAAGTGATGTAGTAATATATGCAGTAACTCATCAAGTAACAAGACCTTCTAAACTGCACGAGTTTCACGTCTCTCATGTCTTGAAGATTTATGTTTGTGTTGGGACGCGCATCGGAACTTCGCAACCAAATTTAATAGGACAGCAAATTTGCTTACGTTAATTTTATGTACGTGCTGGTATGACTAGGAAATTCTACGCTGACTTAATGGCATTTTAGATTGCCAGTCTACTCTCTAGTTAGCGGGGGTTAGTTTTGTGAAGGGTGCGCACCAAATTAAATCGCATGGTAAATGGATACAAACACTAAAACACAACAAGTGCTAGAATTACTGAAGTAGAAGTTGTATAACAAATAAATGGTTGCTTTGTTACATTTAAAACGGTTTAAATGAGTTTATTTACAAAAGCAAATTAAAATGTAATACTTGTATAACAATAATATAAAATAATGAAACATGTAAATCAAATATGTCAAATATCTATTGTGAAACTCGAATCAATGTTTATTTAAATTCTTTTTGTTTTTCAAGTTACCTCTTATAAAATAAACAATAATTATAGTTAAAATATGTTGCTTTAAATGCACTTGATGTAAAAATACAGTTACATTAATAAGAGCATCACACTTGTATTGTCAGTAATAATATAACAAGAGAGTGAGAATAAATTGAAAATAATTTGATAGATCTTTCGAAAACTATTGCCAAATAGCAACAAGTTTGAGAAAGATATTGGAGAATTATTTTCTAATTTATCCAACTTTCGAGTTATATTCAATTAGATTATTTTTTGACTTAACTGTTGAGGTCGATTCATCCAACTTAAAAGATTTTGAACTGGGTCTATATCGACTGATTACTTATTAATGTATTCTTGGAATTTGTTTCCTGAAATGCAACTAAATCTATTTTTTTTACACATTTTACTTGACACGTCAACAATTTTAAATAATTAGCTCAGTGGTATCAAGTCGGCCTGTGGATCCTAAGAACCCTGCAGCCGACAAAACATTTTCACCAATTAAAAATTACCCCTGTGGCTCTCCCACCACTAACATCTTTGGAGACCGTGATTTGACGGCTGGTAACTGCACTTCACACTGATAAATATATCACTTATCGAGTATTGCTTCGGCAGAGTGCCACACCCAGTAATGGGTAAAAGGCGTGATGATATATTTATTTATTTATTTCAACCCCTATGTTCGCCTTACCAAGCACCACCCGATACAATTCATTGTTTTAAAATCTCTATAAAAATACGTCGGAAACGAAAGATACTTCAAGTTTAACGATAGAAATAAAAAATATATATTTCGTAAAATGCAGCAGAGATTGAAAGGATCAGATAAATACGGAATAATATTTAGATTTAAAAATCCATCATTCAAGTTGAAATAATAAAAGAAGTAAGTGGAAATCTACAAACATCACGATGCACATGTCTGCGATGGCACTCTTTATTTGATTTACAGGGTTGCGAGTTGTAGGGGCAGCGGCAAGGGACGCATGGAAGCAGGGTTTAAATCTCCGCGTGTCGCGAGTTCAATGTTTGCATTATGAGCTCGTAAAATGCCGCAAATAACTACATGAAATCACGATATTTGTATTGTAAACAGATGTATTCTACCCATTTCTAGAATACTCGAACATCCAGACATGTGCTTACGATGATAAGTATCCTTACAAGACATTTTAAAGATCATGGATAACTTGAATAATGTCGTACATATCAGAATACTTAAATAAGAAAGCAGAGAAAAAATAAGGTGTATTCGCAAAAAAGCTTAGGTTTAAGGTATAGGATTTGGTTTAAGAAACGATTTTATGGCGTAGCATTCGCATAAGTTCATTTATGTTTAGGTTTTGTTCAATAGTAACATCTATTTGTAATATCGAAATTGAAATTTGTGGAAATATCAAAAATAAAGATTATTAGTTTATTCTGTTAAATGTCAAAGTAAAAATTATTTTATTATGGCTCTAGGGCCAAAAACAAGTGTTTAAACTCGCTTTTCAAGGCTAAAACACATTAATTTCGGGTCGGTTGTACATAATATTTATGTACCAAGGGTGAAAACAGGTATTTCTAGCCCGTGGCATGATTATTAGCACGAGGTGCATAGCGCCGAGGGCTAATAACATGCTCTGAGTCAAAAACTCTAATTTCACCCGTGGTACATACAATATTTTATACACAACAAAATAACATTTAATTATATGTTCAAAAGATTAAAATATGTATATAGGTTATATTTCAAAATGATATTTTGTAAAATCAAGTATTCACAATAAACAAAAATTGTCTGTTTATTTATGTATCCATAGGAATTATTTTTTTATGGCCCTAGTGCTAGAAAGAAGTGTTTAAGCCCGCTTTTTAGGACTAAAAAATATATATTTCGGTCCGTAAATGCATAAATAACATAAATTATTTTGACAGTTTTAACAGATAAAACGTCAAACATTTGTTTAATTTTGAAGTATATTTGTGTAAAAAAAATTGGGAAGCAATACGCACGAAAAAACTGTTTTCCCATGTTAAACTCCT
Organism: Pterostichus madidus; assembly: GCA_911728475.2. Taxonomy (NCBI): domain Eukaryota; kingdom Metazoa; phylum Arthropoda; class Insecta; order Coleoptera; family Carabidae; genus Pterostichus; species Pterostichus madidus. The sequence continues at coordinate 346,380 of OU452305.1, forward strand.
ATAGCCCGCGTTTTGCGATACACCCGGTACATATAAAATTATTTAACAAATTTTAAGCATAAAACAGACATTGTTTTTACTGTATTGTGTGGAGGCTGTAGCAGGTCCATTCCAGACTATCTAGCTAACAGGTTCCTGCCAGGCTCAGGTTATAATTTATATTTGTAGTTAGTTGAGTGCGGGCGACTGTTGGGTTCGTATCTATAAGTGTGTTTTATATTTTTATTAGTTTATCTTAGTGCTAGTGTTGTGTTTTAAATTTAAATAAATGTAATTTCGTATTAAATAATGTGAAATTCCAGAACTTTTGCGGATGGTGTTTTTGGTAGCTGTTTTCTAAGTTAGGCAAATATCAATCGCATATTATAATAAATATAAGTCTGTGCGGGATACAATTTGTTATAGAATAAAACAGACAGACAGAAATATATGTGGAATCGAATGGTGAAATCTTCAATTTCATATCTAGCGTCGTATTGTTTTAAATTAATCCTTAAAACGGTACTATCATGCAAAGCATTTCCGACAGATTTTAATGAAATATGTTATTTTTCATGAATTTCTACATTAGTATGGAAATTTGTTGTTTTGTTTATAACCTATATCATACATAAAATTCAATATTTGTTTTTATAAACTTTTTTGGTTACATATACTTTTATTTGTCCTTTACTAATTTCTGAAATCGTTGTTCTACATATGTAACGTACATTATTAAATCAGCCTTTTACAAACTGCAATTTTTATCACATAAAAAGTAAGGGAGTCGCGAAAGAATATATTTGTGATTTTTGCCTCTCCAAGGCGGTCAAGTTTGAAAACCACTGATGTAAAGGAAAAACACCAATTGTTTTATTCCTCCAGCTTCCGGACGACTTGATTCAATAAATCTGTAATTTAATTTATTTTTTGTTGATAGTCGTAAATCCTTCAGATTTTTTTTCTTATTGTTTGAAAGCTACCCCTTGTCGGTCTAATCGCTTAACGCCTAAGTGTTCACCCTGTTCACTGTGATTAAGGTCAAACATTAATGATTTAACTGCGTCACTAAGTGATAGCAAAGAAGTGAAGTGGAATAAAATAGAGGAAAAACTCGACCATGACATCTTTACTAAATTAATATGTGCTTCATTTTGATGACGAGCTCCTCACACTCACGCATCGATTGTTCATTATTTTATGACGTCACTTTATAAGCACATTCATGATCATCAGATAGTAATTACTAATCGATATAACGAGTTTCCGTTTCATAGGAAACACACTGTATATTATATATTGTGTGTTATGTATTTGAAGATACCAGTTATTTGTTTTGATATAGATATTGTATATTGTGAATCGCTATTATTTAATAGATACATGATAATCGGCACGTAGGAAATTAGAATTGTTTTACTATTGGTATAGTCATTTATTTACTATGATGTATAACAGGAATATGATACCAATTATAACTTATGATGGAATTTGAATCACTGTTGAATACTTTGGTTTAAGGTGAATCATACGTCGACCCTAATTGACTTTAAAGTTGGCACCGGAATACTGACATTTTTGAAACAAGATATTGTTGTTAATATATATGAAACATATTATGTCTTGTACATTTTTTTCAATTCAAAGGTTGATAGTATTGTAATAAATTTGAAAACATAAAATTTTTTATGAAAATAATAATGGAAAAGTATATTAAAATTTGCCATAGCCAACAAACATTTTCACCACATTAAAATTACCCCTGTGGCTTCCCCACCCCTAACATCTTTGGTGGGCGTGATTTGACGGCTGATAACCACACTTCACGCGCATAAATATATCATGTACCAAGATCTGCTTTGGCAGAGTGCCACACTCAGTAATGGATAAAAGATGTGATGATATATTTATTTATTTCATTATATAATTCGATAATAGAGATGTTGAATTTATACGGATATTCGAATATTCGGATATAACTAATATTCGGTTTAGGCTATCCGGATAGTTCGGCTATCTGGATAGTTCGATTATCCTGATAATTCAGCTATCAGGATAGTTCGAATATTTATTTACTGTCCACCAACAGTAAATAAATATTACATATCAAGGTCCTGTTTATTTTGACAACAATTTGACAACTGTCAATTTTAAACTTATTTTTCTAAAATAAATAAATAAATATATCATCACGCCTTCTACCCATTACTGGGTGTGGCACTCTGCTGATGCAGATCTCGGTAAGTGATATACTTTTCGCGTGAAGTGCGGTTACCAGTCGTCAAATCACGGCTCCCAAACATGTTAGTGGTGGAGGAGCCATAGGGATAGCTTTTTCAAATTATGAAAATTTGTCGCCTGTGGGAATCGAACCAGGGACCTCAGGATCCACAGGCCGACTTCATACCACTGAGCTAGCCATCCCATTATTATTATTTTTATTTTTCTCTTCCTTCTATTTGTGCAAGTATTGTAAAAAATAGCTTACTAACCTCGGACTGCAAGTTATTTATTTTAGGTCGCGAATGTTTAGAAAATCTCGACCTTTCGGGTCTCGATTTCTCAAACTACATTCTTGACTTAAAAACTGTCACCTACAGTTCATGGTACGTAATATATTACAAGGGAATAATACATTTTAGAACAATATTCTTTTTAAAAATATATTTTTAAAAGTAAGTATTTATTTCCAGCATTCCCGAAATTAATAGAGCACAAAAAACTATAATCCTTTCTACGAAATACATCACTTCAAAACCAACAAAAATAAAACAAAAACAACCTCCTCGTCCTCCTAAACTATTCATAGCATCATCATAATGTTCCTCCTACTCATTCACAGAACTCATTTTTCACCAGAACACCGCACTCTTTTATTTTCATTCTCTGTACATTTCCAATTCACCCCATCCAATCACGACATTCACATTCCAGTTCATGACTTTGAAATGCAGTTGTGCAGTGTTTCCGGGCCTAGTGGGCCATGGAACATGGAACATCCGAGCATCGGAACACCCCTTCCGGTTCCGTCCAACTGTTCAAGGATGCACGTGGGGCCGGTTCATGGCAATAGTTTAACAAACGCATTTGAAAATTAATGTTGTCTTGTCAGATTATATTGATTATTTTTTCTTTGAATTGAAATCTATTCAGAATTGTGGTTGACAGTTAATAACAGTCATTTATTTTATGCTATAAATAGATACTGAATTGGTGGTAGACAATATGAGGCGAAATGGGATGAAAAATTATCATAAGGACATTATTTTTACCTTGAACGTGGTTAAAACAGTTCGTATTAATAAAGGATGGTTTGGTTTACAGTTCCTAGTTTTTACTGAATGGAGTACGGTAATACAGAGCGATCAAAAGGAATTGTTACAGTTGGCAATAAAAAAAACTACTTGAAATTGGTAAGCCTGACACATAAATTCATTTCCTGTTGTTGACAGTGACATTTAAAATTTAAATTTGAGTACATTTATTATTACATTTATTTCTAAAGTATTTCTATTACTTAAAAAGTCAAAATTCTATTAGCTGTCAGACTCCTGACATAACCTATTTGTATTTATTAGAAATGTCAAATAGCATTTCCGCCTTTATCTGACGTTGTGCCAACTGTGGAATAAAAAGATCTCTGGAATTGTATTGCCAACTATAACAATTCGTTTTGATCACCCTGTAGTATATTACATAATAAGTCAGGAAAGTGATATTTTACTTGACGAAACGGTTGTTTGAAATACGAGGCTGCAGGCTGAGTATTTTAGTCCGCTGTGTCAAGTTAAAACACTTTCCGGACGTATTATGTATATTAGTTTTTCTGAAACCGTTTAATTTAATCAATATTTAATCATAAATAATTCAAAATTTTTAAATTTTTTTATATGAATTGTACTGACGTAACCAAGGTTACAACAAAAATAACAGTCAGGTAGAATCTTTATCAGACTGTTTTGTACTTTACCAGACTGTTATTTTTGTTGTAGCTTTGGACTAGCGGTCGCCCTGGCTTCGCCAGGCCTCACGCTAGCTCCGCGGACCCTGAAGTAGAATTCACTTTTATAGGACAGTTGACACAATATAAATTCAATTATTACAAATCTAAAACATTTCTGCATATCTTTCCATCCAAAGCAAGCTCTTCAAAAGACGTTTTACTAGATACCAAACACAATAGATTTTGAAGAACTTTCATTAAAACGATTGATGACAGGAAAAATCCAATTATGCACGCGAGCTCTTCAAAAGACCTTTAATTTGATACTAAATACGAAGAATTTGGACGCATTTTCACTAAAACAATTGAGGATCTAAAAGTATTAAATTTTGTCGTGAACCCTTCAAAAAACCTTTCTTTTTGATACAAACGCGATAGGTCAAATTTCAACTTTTTTATTTCATTACAATCTTCTTCTAAAGCCTTTTTATACGACACCAATACTTTAAGTTTGAAACAGTTGACGGTTGTAAAATATATATTTTTTATTTCATTTGAACTTTCTTTCAAAACTCTTTCATATCACACCAAACTCAGCATGACTCGGAATACTTTGAATTTGAAACAATTAACAGTTGTAATATTTAATTTTTTCTTTATTCCATCTACAAGTTCTTTCAAAACTTTTTTATATGACATTAAACACAGCATGATTCCGAATACTTTAAATTTAAAACAATTGACGGTTGAAATATATATATTTTTTATTTCGTCTGAAAGTTCTTCTAAATCCCTTTCATATGATATCAAACACGATATGATACGGAATACTTTAGGTTTAAAACAATTGAAGGTCGTAAAATTTCAAATACGTGTGTTATTTCCGAAAACATTTTGTTAAACTAACTTGTTATAAGAATTTGTTTATTGAGACAATTGTTTATTTGTAGATACTATAAATAATTTTTGAAAAAGCAATGAGCGTTCGCCGGGATTTGAACCCAGAACCTTTCACTCGCATGGTGACTGTTCTAGCATTTCTTCAACTAAACGTTGCACGAAAGGCATGAGTACTCGCCGAGTGTTTGTAGCTCAATTGGTTGGAGCAGTCACCATGCGAGTAAAAGGTTCTGGGTTCAAATTCCGGCGAACTATTTTATGTAAAGGTTCGTCTAAAGCCCTTTCATATGATACCAAACGTGGCATAATTTGGAATACTTTCAGTTTAAAATAATTGACAGTCTTAAAATTTCAATCAAATACGTGTTTTATTTCCGAAAAGATTTTGCTAATCTATTAAAAATCCGTTGGATGTAATTTTTGTTAGTTCCACATTTTTTTATAGAATTTATTAAGTTTGAAACAATTACCTATATTACGATTCGGAATACTTTAAGTTTGAAACATTTGCTTATTATAAAATTTCAACTTTTTTCATTTATCTGAAAGTTCTTCTAAAGCCCTTTAATATGACACCAAACATTACCGATAGAAAATTTAAGAGTGCTCAAATGATTCCAATTCGAGTTATCTGGTTTTTTAAAATTGTACTCGGCCGTGGATAAAATTTGCTTGTTTTTACTATATATTATTACTGGAGACAAATTTGGATGGGTTTACCTGTATACTTTATATAACTTGTCAATTTGACGTTTTGTTTTAGTGGACTGTCAAAAATTTTCTTTTTAAATACACATATTTAAAATGCGTAATTATAATAAAAACGTTCCCTCATTCCCCCAATATGTGTCAAATATTTCAAAAGTTGTCTAAAATATTTAATACTTCAATAATTGTTAATTAAAAATGCGATATGTCCACATACAAATGTCAAAATTAGAGTAGGTGTTCTTTTTTAAAATTTCAAAGCCTCCACACTCTTTGTCTGTATATTTTATAAAACTTGTCAATTTGACGTTTTGAATTAAAACCAACTTCATAGTGGACTCTTAAAAATTTTCTTTTTAAATACACATATTTGAAATTTGTAATTATAATAGAAACGTCACCTCAGGCCCCCAATGTGCGTAAAATATTTCAAAACTACTCTAAAATATTTAATATTTAAATAATTTATAATTAAAAATACGACATGTCCACTGACAAATGTCAAAATGACAGTAGATGTTCTTCTTCAAAATTTCAAAGCCACCATATTCTTTATACTTTATAAAACTTGTCAATATGACGTTTTGCTTTAAAACCAACTTCATAGTGAAATGTCAAAAATTTACTTTTTAAATATACACATTTGAAATGTATAATTATAATAAAAACGTCCCCTCAGTCCCCTAATATGCGTAAAATATTTCAAAACTACTCTAAACCATTTAATATTTAAATAATTTATAATTAAAAATGCGACATGTCCACTGACAAATGTCAAGTGACGTTTGATGTTCTTCTTAAAAATTTCAAAGCCTCCACACTCTTAGTTGACTTTGCCCCAAAAACGCATGTTTTTTCGCACGAAAAATCTGAGACTATCAAAAGGCACTCCCCGTGATGGATCCCTATCAAATAAAAAAAGTTGCAAATAAATCGGATAAACCGTTTAGGCTGTAAAATTGTCAGACTAATTGTGATGAAATTATATATACATAGGGAATTAAGCCGTTTAGTATATAAGACTTTAATGATGTATTTGTTTTTCCGAAAAAAGACATAGATAACTAGATAATGATGTTAGCAAAAATATTTGGAACATAAAATGTTATTTGCAATTTTCCTGTATATGCGTCTAATTTTGAGAAAAACTTATTTTTATATTTAATTCTATTAGAAACAAAAAATATCAATTTTAATTTTCGCATTATCTAGTTTCTTTCCGAAAGAAGACATAGATAACTAGATAACCGGACACGGACCCGAACTTGGCTCCGGACCCGGACCCGGACCTGGACCCGGACCCGTACCCGGACCCGGACCCGGACCCGGACCTGGACCCGGACCCGGACCCGGACCCGCACCCGGACCCGGACCCGGTACCAGGTCCGGGTCCTAATTCAAGTTATCTGGTTTTTCTAAATTGAACTTTGAACAAAATTTGCTTGGTTTTACTGTATATTATTATCGAGATCAAACTTGGTTGAGTTCACCTGTATACATTATAAAACTTGTCAATTCGACGTTTTGTTTCGAAACCAAATTCATTGTGGACCGTCAAAAATTTACTTTTTAAATACACGTATTTGAAATGTATAATTATAATTAAAACGTCCCCTCATTTCCAGAATATGTGTAAAGTATTTCAAAACTACTCACAATAATTTAATATTTAAGTAATTTATAATTAAATATGCGACATGTGCACTGACAAATGTCAAAATGACAGGAGATGTTTTTTTTATTAAAATTTCAAAGCCTCCATATTCTTTATACTTTATAAAACTTGTCAGTTTGACGTTTAAAATTAAAACCAACTTCATAGTGGACTGACAAAAATTTTCTTTTTAAATACACATATTTAAAATGCGTAATTATAATAAAACTGTACACTCATTCCTCCAATATATGTAAAATATTTCAAAAGTACTCTAACAAATTTAATATTTAAATAATTTATAATTAAAAATGCGACATGTCCACTGACAAACGTCAAAGTGACAGTAGATCTTCTTCTTAAAAATTTCAAAGCCTCCACACTCTTAGTTGATTTTGCCCCAAAAACGCATGTTTTTTCAAGTTTTCACGCACATCATGTGCACGAAAAATCTGAGACTATCAAAAGGCACTCCACGTGATTGACCTCTATCAAATAAAAAAAGTTGCAAATGAATCGAATAAACCGTCTAGGCTGTAGCGATTTACAAATGGGCGTGATGAATCCAAAGAAATATACCTCACTTATCAAAATAGTGTATAGGACTAGCGGTCGGCCTGGCTTTGCCAGGCCTCACGCTAGGCTCCGCGGACACTGAAGTAAGGTTCACTTCTGTATGACAATTGACAAAATATGAACTGAATTAATTACAATCTAAAACTTTTCAATTCTGTACGTTTATTCATGCAAAGACCTATTAATTGATGCCAAACACAATACGTTTTAAATGTGTATCACTAAAACAATTGCCGCTCAAAAAAAATCAATTTAATTCGCGTGCCCTTTAAAAGCCATTTCATTTGATACCAAACACAATAAGTTTTAAATTACTTTCACGAAAACAATTGAAGATCTGAAAGTATTTAATTTTGTACCCGAGCTTTTCAAAAGACCTTTCATTTTATATCAAACATGAATGGTTTTAAAGCACTTTCACTAAAACAATTCTCGGTCGAAAAAAATACCAATTTTATATTCGAGCCCTTCAAAGGCCTGTAATTTAATACCAAATATGATAGGTTTTGAATCACCTTTACTAAAACAATGGACGATAAAAAAAAATAATTAATTTAACACACGTGCTCTTTAAAAGACTTTTCATTTGAAAACAAACACGATAGGTTTTGAAATACTTTCACTAAAACAATGGACTATCGAAAAGTATTACATTTTGTAAGCTAATACTTCAAAAGACCTTTAATTTCACACCAAACACAATAGGTTTTGAAGTACTTTCACTCAAACAATTACCGATCTAAAAGTATTTAATTTTGTATGCGAGTTCTTCAAAAGACCCTTCATTTGATATCAAACATGATTGGTTTTGAAGCATTTTCACTAAAGCAATTGTCGGTCGAATAAAATAACAATTTTATATTTGAACCCTTCAAAAGACATGTCATTTAATATCAAATATGATAGCTTTTGACACCTTTACTACACGATCAAAAAATAATAATTCATTTAATACGCGTGCCCTATAAAATACCTTTCATTTGAAACCAAACACGATGGGATTTGAAACACTTTTAGTAAAACAATTGACGATTGAAATGTATTAAGTTTTGTATGCAAGCCCTTCAAAAGACCTTTCATTTGATAGCAAACACGATAGGTTTTGAAGCACTTTCATGAAAACAATTGCGACTCGAAAAAGTCAATTTTGCATGCGAGCCCTTTAAAAAACCTTCTATTTGATATCAAACGCGATATGATTCGCGAAACTTTAAATTTGAAACAATTTATATCGTAAGTTCTTTCAAAACTCTTTCATATGACATTAAACTCGGCATTATTCCGAATACATCAAATTTAAAACAATTGACGGTTGCAATGTTTAAATTTTTTTATTTCGTCTGAAAGTTCTTTTAAAGCCCTTTCATATGATATCAAACACGAAATGATTCGGAACACTTTAAGTTTAAAACAATGGACTGTCGTAAAATTTCAATAAAATATGTTTTTTATTACCGAAAACATTTTGCTAAACTAACTTTTTTTTATATCATCTGAAAGTTCTTCTAACGCCCTTTCATATGACAGCAAAGAAGGCATGATTCGGAATAATCTATGTTTGAAACAATTGAGGATCGTAAAATTTAACTTTTTTGTTTTATCGGAAAGGTATTCTAAAGCCCTTTCATATGACACCCTACACAGTATGATTCAGAATACTTTATGTTAGAAACAATTAACTATTATAAAATTTCAACTCTTTTTATTTCATCTGAAAGTTTTTCTAAATCCATTTCATATGACACCAAATATGTTAATTTTAGGAATACTTTAAGTTTGAAACAAATGCCTGTCGTAAAATTTTAACTTTTTTAATTCCATCTGAAAGTTCTTTTAATGCCCTTCAATATGACACCAAAGATGGTATGATTCGGAATAATTTATGTTTGAAATAATTGAGGATCGTAAAATTTCAACTTTTTTTATTTTATCTGAAAGTTCTTCTGAACCCCATTCATATATCACTAAACACGGTATGATTCGGAATACTTTATGTTTAAAATAATTGACGGCCGTAAAATATATATTTTTTATTTCATCTGAAAGTTCTTCTAAAGACCATACAAATGAGACCAAACAAGTTATGATTTGGAATACTTAAAATTTGAAACAATTGCCTATCGTAAAATTTCAACTTTTTTAATTTCATCTGAATACATTTTACTATTTATTAAAAATCCTTCGGACGTCATTCCTGATTACATTCCACATTTATATTTATATATACATGAAATCAATTGGAAATTTTCTTTAAACTTTTTTGAAAAACTGTTGGAAATCGCTGGAATATTATTTCCGACATCGTTTTGTCGAGTTACCTTTGTTTGCATTATAGCATGCTGCGGTCAATTTTTTATTTTTTTTTACTGTATATTATTACTGCGGACAAATTATGCTTTGTTTCAAGATATACTTTTAAAAATTAACTGACATTTTTTCTTCAAATAAAATCAGTTGAAAACAGTTTAAAACATGTAGTCTCAATCATTTAATGCCTAAATCAATTTTCAAAATTTCTCTACCTTGTCTAGAAATTGAAATAATTCTATCAGAAAATTCCATGCGTACCAAACAGAATTAGTTTTGCTGCACTTTCACTAAAACAATTTTTCACGCGAGCCTTTCAGAAGACCTTTCATTTGATACCAAACACAATATGTATTGAAACACTTTCAATAAAATAACTGACGATCGAAAAGAATCAATTTTTCACGCGAGACCTTCAAAAAACCTTTCATTTAGTACCAAACATGATATTTTTTAAGCTCTTTCACTAAAACAATTGACGATCGAAAATTATTAGATTTTGTACGCAAGCCCTTCAAAAGACCTTTCATTTGATGCCAAATACGATTAGTTTAGAAGGACTTTCACTAAAACAATTGACGATCTAAAAGTGATAAATTTTATACGCGAGCCCTTTCAAAGACCTTTCATTTGATATCAAATACGATAGGTTTTTATTCATTTTCACTAAAACAATTGCCGAACGAAAAAATTCCAATTCTGCACGTGAGCCCTTCAAAAAACCTTTTATATGATACCAAACACGATGGGTTTTAATGCACTCTCACTAAAACAGTTACCGATGGAAAAAAATCAATTTTATACTCGAGCCCTTTAAATAACCTTTCATTTGATACTAAACACGATAGGCCTTTCACTAAAACTATTGCCGATCGAAAATATTTTAGTTTTACACACGTACCCTTTAAAAGAACTCTCATAATATACCAAATATGACTGTTTTTGAAGCAATTAAATTATCGATAGAAAATTTAGGAGTGCCCAAATGATTTTAATTCGAGTTATCTGGTTTTTCTAAATTGAACTTTGCCGTAGACAAAAAATTTGCTTGGTTTTACTATATATTATTATCGAGATCAAATTTGGTTGAGTTCACCTGTATAAATTATAAAACTTGTCAATTCGACATTTTGTTTCGAAACCAAATTCATTGTGGACCGTCAAAAATTTACTTTTTAAATATACGTATTTGAAATGTGTAATTATAATAAAAACGTCCCCTCATTTCCACAATATGCGTAAAGTATTTCAAAACTACTCACAAACATTTAATATTTAAGTAATTTATAATTAAATATGCGACATGTCCACTGACAAATGTCAAAATGACAGTAGATGTTCTTTTTAAAAATTTCAAAGCCTCCATATTCTTTATACTTTATAAAACTTGTCAATTTGACGTTTTGCTTTAAAACCAACTTCATAGTGGAGTGTCAAAAATTTACTTTTTAAATACACATATTTGAAATGTATAATTATAATAAAAACGTCCCCTCATTTCCACAATATGCGTAAAGTATTTCAAAACTACTTACAAAAGTTTCATTTTTAAGTAATTTATAATTAAAAATTCGACATGTGCACTGACAAACGTCAAAGTGACAGTAGATCTTCTTCTTAAAAATTTCAAAGCCTCCACACTCTTAGTTGATTTTGACCCAAAAACGCATGTTTTTTCAAGTTTTCTCGCACATCATGTGCACGAAAAATCTGAGACTATCAAAAGGCACTCCCCGTGAGTGACCTCTATCAAATAAAAAAAGTTGCAAATAAATCGGATAAACCGTCTAGGCTGTAGCGATTTACAAATGGGCGTGATGAATCCATATATATATATAAATATATATATAAATATACCTTATCAAAATAGTATATAGGACTAGCGGTCGCCCTGGCTTCGCCAGGCCTCACGCTAGCTCCGCGGACCCTGAAGTAGAATTCACTTTTGTAGGACAGTTGACACGCGAGCTCTTCAAAAGACCTTTCATTTGATACTAAACACGAAGAATTTTGAAGCATTTTCACTAAAACAATTGAGGATCTAAAATTATTAAATTTTGTACGCGAACCCTTTAAACAATCTTTCTTTTTGATACAAACGTTATAGGTCAAATTTCAACTTTTTTATTTCATTACAATTATCTTCTAAAGCCTTTTTATACACCAATACTTTAAGTTTGAAACAGTTGACGGTTGTAAAATATTTTTTTTTATTTCATTTGCTAAATTAACTTTTTATAAGAATTTGTTTATTGACACAATTGTTTGTTTGTAGATATTATAAATAATTTTTGAAAAAGCAATGAGCGTTCGCCGGGATTTGAATCCAGAACCTTTCACTCGCATGGTGACTGTTCTAGCATTTCTTCAACTAAACGTTGCACGAAAGACATGAGTATTCGCCGAGTGTTTGTAGCTCAATTGGTTAGTGCAGTCACCATGCAAGTGAAAGGGTCTGGGTTCAAATTCCGGCGAACGCTCATTGCTTTTTCAAAAACTAACTTTTTAATTATTTTATCTAAAGGTTCGTCCAAAGCCCTTTCATATGATACCAAACATGGCATAATTCGGAATACTTTAAGTTTGAAATAATTGACAGTCGTAAAATTTCAATCAAATACGTGTTTTATTTCCGAAAAGATTTTGCTAATCTATTAAAAATCCGTTGGATGTAATTTTTGAAAGTTCCACATTTTTTTATAGAATTTATTAAGTTTGAAACAATTACCTATCGTAAAATTTCATCTTTTTATATTTCATCTGAAAGTTCTTTTAAAGCCCTTCAATATGACACTAAACACGGTACGATTCAGAATACTTTAAGTTTGAAACTATTGACAGTCGTAAAATTTCAACTTTTTCTTTATTTCATATGAAAGTTCTTCTAAAGCCCTTTCATATGACACCCAACACAATATGATTCGAAATACTTTATGTTAGAAACATTTGCTTATTATAAAATTTCAACTTTTTTCATTTATCTGAAAGTTCTTCTAAAGCCCTTTAATATGACGCCAAACACGATAGGTTTTGTAGCAATTTCACTGAAATAATTGCCGATTGAAAATATTATAATTTTGCCCACATGCCCTTTAAAATAACTTTCGTATTACCGATAGAAAATTTAAGTGCTCAAATGATTCCAATTCGAGTTTTCTATTTTTTTTTTAATTGTACTCGGTCGTGGATAAAATTTGCTTGGTGTTACTGTATATTATTACTGGAGTCAAATTTTGTTGGATATACCTGTATACTTATATAACTTGTCAATTCGACGTTTTGTTTTAGTGGACTGTCAAAATTTTTCTTTTTAAATACACATATTTCAAATGCGTAATTATAATTAAAACGTTCCCTCATTCCCCCAATATGTGTAAAATATTTCAAAAGTTGTCTAAAATATTTAATACTTAAATAATTTTTAATTAAAAATGCGACATGTCCACATACAAATGTCAAAATTAGAGTAGGTGTTCTTTTTAAAATTTCAAAGCCTCCACACTCTTTGTCTGTATATTTTATAAAACTTGTCAATTTGACGTTTTGCTTTAAAACCAACTTCATAGTGAAGTGTCAAAAATTTACTTTTTAAATATACACATTTGAAATGTATAATTATAATAAAAACGTCCCCTCAGTCCCCTAATGTGCGTAAAATATTTCAAAACTACTCTAAAACATTTAATATTTAAATAATTTATAATTAAAAATGCGACATGTCCACTGACAAACGTCAAAGTGACAGTAGATGTTCTTCTTAAAAATTTCAAAGCCTCCACACTCTTAGTTGAAAATGCATGTTTTTTCAAGTTTTCTCGCACATCATGTGCACGAAAAATCTGAGACTATCAAAAGGCACTCCGCATAAGTAATCCCTATCAAATAAAAAAAGTTTCAAATAAATCGGATAAACCGTCTAGGCTGTAAAATTGTTAGACTGATCGTGATGAATCTATACATAGGGAATTAAGCCGTTTAGTATATAAGACTAGCGGTCGCCCTGGCTTCGCCAGGCCTCACGCTAGCTCCGCGGACCCTGAAGTAGAATTCACTTTTGTAGGACAGTTGACACGCGAGCTCTTCAAAAGACCTTTCATTTGATACTAAACACGAAGAATTTTGAAGCATTTTCACTAAAACAATTGAGGATCTAAAATTATTAAATTTTGTACGCGAACCCTTTAAACAATCTTTCTTTTTGATACAAACGTTATAGGTCAAATTTCAACTTTTTTATTTCATTACAATTTTCTTCTAAAACCTTTTTATACACCAATACTTTAAGTTTGAAACAGTTGACGGTTGTAAAATATTTTTTTTTTTATTTCATTTGAACTTTCTTTCAAAACTCTTTCATATCCCACCAAACTCGGCATGACTCGGAATACTTTCAGTTTGAAACAATTAACAGTTTTAATATTGAATCTTTTTCTTTATTCCATCTACAAGTTCTTTCAAAACTTTTTTATATGACATTAAACCCGGCATGATTCCGAATACTTTAAATTTAAAACAATTGACGGTCGAAATATATATTTTTTTTATTTCGTCTGAAAGTTCTTCTAAATCCCTTTCATATGATATCAAACACGATATGATACGGAACACTTTAGGTTGAAAACAATTGAAGGTCGTAAAATTTCAAATACGTGTGTTATTTCCGAAAACATTTTGGTAAACTAACTTTTTATAAGAATTTGTTTATTGCCACAATTGTTTGTTTGTAGATATTATAAATAATTTTTGAAAAAGCAATGAGCGTTCGCCGGGATTTGAATCCAGAACCTTTCACTCGCATGGTGACTGTTCTAGCATTTCTTCAACTAAACGTTGCACGAAAGACATGAGTATTCGCCGAGTGTTTGTAGCTCAATTGGTTAGAGCAGTCACCATGCGAGTGAAAGGTTCTGGGTTCAAATTCCGGCGAACGCTCATTGATTTTTCAAAAACTAACTTTTTAATTATTTTATCTAAAGGTTCGTCCAAAGCCCTTTCATATGATACCAAACATGGCATAATTCGGAATACTTTAAGTTTGAAATAATTGACAGTCGTAAAATTTCAATCAAATACGTATTTTATTTCCGAAAAGATTTTGCTAATCTATTAAAAATCCGTTGCATGTAATTTTTGAAAGTTCCACATTTTTTTATAGAATTTATTAAGTTTGAAACAATTACCTATCGTAAAATTTCATCTTTTTATATTTAATCTGAAAGTTCTTTTAAAGCCCTTCAATATGACACTAAACACGGTACGATTCAGAATACTTTAAGTTTGAAACTATTGACAGTTTTAAAATTTCAACTTTTTCTTTATTTCATATGAAAGTTCTTCTAAAGCCCTTTCATATGACACCCAACACAATATGATTCGAAATACTTTATGTTAGAAACATTTGCTTATTATAAAATTTCAACTTTTTTCATTTATCTGAAAGTTCTTCTAAAGCCCTTTAATATGACGCCAAACACGATAGGTTTTGTAGCAATTTCACTGAAATAATTGCCGATTGAAAATATTATAATTTTGCCCACATGCCCTTTAAAATAACTTTCGTATTACCGATAGAAAATTTAAGTGCTCAAATGATTCCAATTCGAGTTTTCTAGTTTTTTTTTAATTGTACTCGGTCGTGGATAAAATTTGCTTGGTTTTACTGTATATTATTACTGGAGTCAAATTTTGTTGGATATACCTGTATACTTATATAACTTGTCAATTTGACGTTTTGTTTTAGTGGACTGTCAAAATTTTTCTTTTTAAATACACATATTTAAAATGCGTAATTATAATTAAAACGTTCCCTCATTCCCCCAATATGTGTAAAATATTTTAAAAGTTGTCTAAAATATTTAATACTTGAATAATTTTTAATTAAAAATGCGATATGTCCACATATAAATGTCAAAATTAGAGTAGGTGTTCTTTTTAAAATTTCAAAGCCTCCACACTCTTTGTCTGTATATTTTATAAAACTTGTCAATTTGACGTTTTGCTTTAAAACCAACTTCATAGTGAAGTGTCAAAAATTTACTTTTTAAATATACACATTTGAAATGTATAATTATAATAAAAACGTCCCCTCAGTCCACCAATGTGCGTAAAATATTTCAAAACTACTCTAAAACATTTAATATTTAAATCATTTATAATTAAAAATGCGACATGTCCATTGACAAATGTCAAAGTGACGTTTGATGTTCTTCTTAAAAATTTCAAAGCCTCCACACTCTTAGTTGATTTTGCCCCAAAAACGCATGTTTTTTAAAGTTTTCTCGCACATTATGTGCACGAAAAATCTGAGACTATCAAAAGGCACTCCCCATGAATGACCCCGATCAAATAAAAAAAGTTGTAAATAAATCGAATAAATCGTCTAGGCTGTAAAATTGTTAGAATGAACGTGATGAAACTATATATACATAGGGAATTAAGCCGTTTAGTATATAAGACTAGCGGTCAGCCTGGCTTCGCCAGGCCTTCACGCTACGCTCCGCGGACACTGAAATAGGATTCACTTCTGTAAGACAATGACACTATATAAATCAAATTAATTCCGAAGAAAAAGTTTTCAATTCTGCACGTCTGTTTTTTAAAATACATTTAATTGATACCAAGCACGATAGGTTACGAAACTCTGGCACTACAAAATTGACAATAAAAAAAAGGCCCATTCAGCACACGAACTCTTTAAGCGACCTTTCATTTGATACCAAACACGATAGGTTTAGATACATTTTTACTAAAACAACTGCCGATCGAATAATATTTAGTTTTCTACGCGAGCTCTTCAATAGACCTTTCATTTGATACCAAACATGATAGGTTTTGATGCATTTTTACTGAAACAATTGCCAATCGAATAATATTTAATTTTGTACGCGAGTTCTTCAAAAGACCTTTCATTTGATACTAAACACGATAGGTTTTGATGTACTCTTACTAAAACAATTGCCGATCGAATAATATTTAATTTTGCATGCGAGCCCTTCAAAAGACCTTTCATTTGATACCAAACACGATAGGTTTTGATGCATTTTTACTAAAACAATTGCCGATCGAATAATATTTAATTTTGTACGTGGGCCCTTCAACATACCTTTCATTTGATACTAAACACGATAGGTTTTGATGCACTCTTACTAAAACAATTGCCGATCGAATAATATTCAATTTTGCATTTTGCACGCGAGCCCTTCAAAAGACCTTTCATTTGATACCAAACACGATATGTTTTTAAGTACTTTAACTAAAACAATTGCCGATCGAAAAAATTCTAATTCTGTATGTGAGCCCTTCAAAGGACCTTGTATTTGATATAAAACACGATAGGTTTTGAAGCACTTTCACTAAAACAATTACTGATTGAAAAAATCTCATTTCTACATGCGTGACCTTCAAAACTTTGGTATTATACCATATACGATAAATTTTGAATTTTGGTAATTAATTTCAATAAATAATAATAAAATTGTATTTAATGTACATTACCGTGAACAATATTTGCTTAGTTTTACTATATATTATTACCGAGGACAATTTTGGTTTGGTTTACCTGTATACTTTATATAACTTGTCAATTTGACGTTTAAACCAACTTCATAGTGAACTGTCAAAAATTTACTTTTTAAATATACATATTTGAAATTTGTAATTATAATAAAAACGTCTCCTCATTTCCCCAATATGTGTAAAATATTTCAAAACTACTCACAGATATTTCATATTTAAGTAATTTATAATTAAAAATGCGACATGTCCACTGACAAACGTCAAAGTGACAGTAGATCTTCTTCTTAAAAATTTCAAAGCCTCCACACTCTTAGTTGATTTTGCCCCAAAAACGCAGGTTTTTTTGAGATTTCTCGCACATCATGCGTAATAAAATTATGAATTTATAAAAAGGACCTCTCCCAAGTTGGCCTCTATCAAATAAAAAAAGTTTCAAATTAATCGGACAAACCGTCTAGGCTGTAGAGGTGAGCAATTAACCGTATACAAATATACAAATATATATATATAGATATATCCTTACGCTTTTAGTATTAGGACTAGCGGTCGCCCTGGCTTCGCCAGGCCTCACGCTAGCTCCGCGGACCCTGAAGTAGGATTCACTTTTGTAGGACAGTTGACACGCGAGCTCTTCAAAAGACCTTTCATTTGATACTAAACTCGAAAAATTTTGAAACATTTTCACTAAAACAATTGAGGATCTAAAATTATTAAATTTTGTACGCGAACCCTTTAAAAAATCTTTCTTTTTGATACAAACGCGATAGGTCAAATTTCAACTTTTTTATTTCATTACAATTTTCTTCTAAAGCCTTTTTATACACCAATACTTTAAGTTATCACACCAAACTCGGCATGACTCGGAATACTTTCAGTTTGAAACAATTAACAGTTGTAATATTGAATTTTTTTCTTTATTCCATCTACAAGTTCATTCAAAACTTTTTTATATGACATTAAACCCGGCATGATTCCGAATACTTTAAATTTAAAACAATTGACGGTCGAAATATATATATTTTTTATTTCGTCTGAAAGTTCTTCTAAATCCCTTTCATATGATATCAAACACGATATGATACGGAACACTTTAGGTTTAAAACAATTGAAGGTCGTAAAATTTCAAATATGTGTGTCATTCCGAAAACATTTTGCTAAACTAACTTTTTATAAGAATTTGTTTATTGACACAATTGTTTGTTTGTAGATATTATAAATAATTTTTGAAAAAGCAATGAGCGTTTGCCGGAATTTGAATCCAGAACCTTTCATTCGCATGGTGACTGCTCTAGCATTTCTTCAACTAAAAGTTGCTCGAAAGGCATGAGTATTCGCCGAGTGTTTGTAGCTCAATTGGTTAGAGCAGTCACCATGCGAGTGAATTTTTTTATAGAATTTATTAAGTTTGAAACAATTACCTATCGTAAAATTTCAACTTTCAATATTTCATCTGAAAGTTCTTTTGAAGCCCTTCAATATGACACTAAATACGGTACGATACGGAATACTTTAAGTTTGAAACTATTGACAGTCGTAAAATTTCAACTTTTTTTTTTATTTCATATGAAAATTCTTCTAAAGCCCTTTCATATGACACCCAATACAATATGATTCGAAATACTTTATGTTAGAAACAATTGCTTACTGTAAAATTTCAACTATTTTCATTTTTCTGAAAGTTCTTCTAAATCCTTTTAATATGACACCGAACACGATAGGTTTTGTTGCAATTCACTAAAATAATTGCCGATTGAAAATATTATAATTTTGCCCACATGCCCTTTAAAATAACTTTCGTATTACCGATAGAAAATTTAAGAGTGATCAAATGATTCCAATTCGAGTTATCTGGTTTTTCTAAATTGTACTCTGACGTGGATAAAATTTGCTTGGTTTTACTGTATATTATTACTGGAGACAAATTTGGTTGGGTTTACCTGTATACTTTATATAACTTGTCAATTTGACGTTGTGTTTTAGTGGACTGTCAAAAATTTTCTTTTTAAATACACATATATAAAATGCTTAATGATAATAAAAACGTTCCCTCATTCTCCCAATATGTGTCAAATATTTCAAAAGTTGTCTAAAATATTTAATACTTCAATAATTGTTAATTAAAAATGCGATATGTCCACATACAAATGTCAAAATTAGAGTAGGTGTTCTTTTTTAAAATTTCAAAGCCTCCACACTCTTTGTCTGTATATTTTATAAAACTTGTCAATTTGACGTTTTGAACTAAAACCAACTTCATAGTGGACTGTCAAAAATTTTCTTTTTAAATACACATATTTGAAATTTGTAATTATAATAGAAACGTCCCCTCAGTCCCCCAATGTGCGTAAAATATTTCAAAACTACTCTAAAACATTTAATATTTAAATAATTTATAATTAAATATGCGACATGTCCACAGACAAATGTCAAAATTACAGTAGATGTTCTTCTTAAAAATGTCAAAGCCTCCACACTCTTAGTTGAAAATGCATGTTTTTTCAAGTTTTCTCGCACATCATGTGCACGAAAAATCTGAGACTATCAAAAGGCACTCCGCATAAGTAATCCCTATCAAATAAAAAAAGTTTCAAATAAATCGGATAAACCGTCTAGGCTGTAAAATTGTTAGATTGATCGTGATGAATCTATATATAGGGAATTAAGCCGTTTAGTATATAAGACTAGCGGTCGCCCTGGCTTCGCCAGGCCTCACGCTATGCTCCGCGGACCCTGAAGTAGAATTCACTTTTGTACGACAGTTGTCACAATATAAATTCAATTATTACAAATCTAAAACATTTTTGCATATCTTTCCATCCAATGACCTTTTAATTAATATTAAACACAATCGGTTTCGAAGATATTTCATTAAAACAACTGACGATTGAAAAAAATCCAATTCTGCTCGCGAGCTCTTCAAAAGATCTTTTATTAGATACCAAACACAATAAGTTTTGAAGAACTTTCATTAAAACGATTGATGACAGGAAAAATCCAATTATGCACGCGAGCTCTTGAAAAGACCTTTCATTTAATACTAAACACGAAGAATTTTGAAGCATTTTCACTAAAACAATTGAGGATCTAAAAGTATTAAATTTTGTATGCGAACCCTTCAAAAAAACTTTCTTTTTGATATAAACGCGATAGATCAAATTTGAACTTTTTTATTTCATTACAATCTTCTTCTAAAGCCTTTTTATACGACACCAAACACGGCATGAATCGGAATACTTTAAGTTTGAAACAGTTGACGATTGTAGAATAATTTTTTTTTTATTTCATTTGAAGTTTCTTTTAGAACTCTTTCATATCACACCAGACTCGGCATGACTCGGAATACTTTGAATTTGAAACAATTAACAGTTGTAATATTTAATTTTTTTCTTTATTCCATCTACAAGTGCTTTCAAAACTTTTTTATATGACATTAAACACGGCATGATTTCGAATACTTTAAATTTAAAACAATTGACGGTCGAAATATATATATTTTTTATTTCGTCTGAAAGTTCTTCTAATGCCCTTTCATATGATATCAAACACGATATGATACGGAACACTTTAGGTTTAAAACAATTGAAGGTCGTAAAATTTCAAATACGTGTGTTATTTCCGAAAAAATTTTGCTAAACTAACTTTTTATAAGAATTTGTTTATTGACACAATTGTTTGTTTGTAGATATTATAAATAATTTTTGAAAAAGCAATGAGCGTTCGCCGGTATTTGAATCCAGAACCTTTCACTCGCATGGTGACTACTGTAGCATTTCTTCCACTAAACGTTGCAGGAAAGGCATGAGTATTCGAGTATTCGAGTGTTTGTAGCTCAATTGGTTAGAGCAGTCACCATGCGAGTGAAAGGTTCTGGGTTCAAATTCCGGCGAACGCTTATTGCTTTTTCAAAATCTATATTTTAAATTATTTTATCTAACTGTTCGTCTAAAGCCCTTTCATAGGATACCAAACATGGCATAATTCGGAATACTTTAAGTTTGAAATAATTGACAGTCGTAAAATTTCAATCAAATTTTGCTAATCTATTAAAAATTCGTTGGATGTAATTTTTGATAGTTCCACATTTTTTTATAGAATTTATTAAGTTTGAAACAATTACCTATCGTAAAATATATATATATATATATTTCATCTGTAAGTTCTTTTGAAGCCCTTCAATATGACACTAAATACGGTACGATTCGGAATACTTTAAGTTTGAAACTATTGACAGTCGTAAAATTTCAACTTTTTTTTTTATTTCATATGAAAGTTCTTCTAAAGCCCTTTCATATGACACCCAACACAATATGATTCGAAATACTTTATGTTAGAAACAATTGCTTATTGTAAAATTTCTACATTTTTCATTTATCTGAAAGTTCTTCTAAAGCTCTTTAATATGACACCAAACACGATAGGTTTTGTTGCAATTTCACTAAAATAATTGCCGATTAAAAATATTATAATTTTGCCCACATGCCCTTTAAAATAACTTTCGTATTACCGATAGAAAATTTAAGAGTGATCAAATGATTCCAATTCGAGTTATATATAACTTGTCAATTTGACGTTTTTGTTTTAGTGGATTGTCAAAAATTTTCTTTTTAAATACACATATATAAAATGCGTAATGATAATAAAAACGTTCCCTCATTCCCCCAATATGTGTAAAATATATCAAAAGTTATCTAAAAAATTTAATACTTCAATAATTGTTAATTAAAAATGCGATATGTCCACATATAAATGTCAAAATTAGAGTAGGTGTTCTTTTTTAAAATTTCAAAGCCTCCACACTCTTTGTCTGTATATTTTATAAAACTTGTCAATATGACGTTTTGAATTAAAACCAACTTCATAGTGGACTGTTAAAAATTTTCTTTTTAAATACACATATTTGAAATTTGTAATTATAATAAAAACGTCCCCTCAGTCCCCTAATGTGCGTAAAATATTTCAAAACTACTCTAAAACATTTAATATTTAAATAATTTATAATTAAAAATGCGACATGTCCACAGACAAATGTCAAAATTACAGTAGATGTTCTTCTTAAAAATTTCAAAGCCTCCACACTCTTAGTTGAAAATGCATGTTTTTTCAAGTTTTCTCGCACATCATGTGCACGAAAAATCTGAGACTATCAAAAGGCACTCCGCATAAGTAATCCCTATCAAATAAAAAAAGTTTCAAATAAATCGGATAAACCGTCTAGGCTGTAAAATTGTTAGACTGATCGTGATGAATCTATACATAGGGAATTAAGCCGTTTAGTATATAAGACTAGCGGTCGCCCTGGCTTCGCCAGGTCTCACGCTAGCTCCGCGGACCCTGAAGTAGAATTCACTTTTGTAAGACAGTTGACACAATATAAATGCAATTATTACAAATCTAAAAAATTTCTGCGTATCATTCCATCCAAAGATCTTTTAATTGATACTAAACACAATAGGTTCCGAAGATCTTTCACTAAAACAACTGACGATTGAAAAAAATCCAATTATGCACGCGAGACCTTTCATTTGATACTAATCACGAAGAATTTTGATGCATTTTCACTAAAACAATTGAAGATGTATAAGTATTAAATTTTGTACGCGAACCCTTCAAAAAATCTTTCTTTTTTGATAAAAACGCGATAGGTTTAAAACACTTTCACGAAAACAATTGTACATTTTGCTAAACTATTAAAAATATTTTGGACGTCATTTTTTATAATGTTCTACATTTATATTTTATATGTACATGAAATCAATTGAAATTTTCTCTAAACTGTTTTGAAAAACTGTTGGAAATCGCTGAAATATACTTTTTTGCATTGTAGAATGCTGCTGTCAATTTTCTTTTTTTTATAAATGTATATTATTACCGCACACAAATTTTGCTTTGTTTTATTACATACTTTTAAAAATAATTTGTCAAGTTGACGTTTTGTCTTAAAAAATTTTACGCTAGCCCTTCAAAAAACCTTCCATTTGATATGAAACAGGGTTAGTTTAGAAGCACTTTCACTAAAACAATTGCCAATCGTAAAATATTTAATTTTGTACGCGAGCTCTTCAAAAGACCTTTCATTAGAAACCAAACACGATAGATTGTTAAGCACTTTCACTGAAACAATTGCCGATCATTTGAAACAACTGATAATCGTAAAGTCTGAATTTTTTTATTTCGTCTGAAAGTTCTTCTAAAGCCCTTTCATATGATATCAAACACGATTTGATTCGGAACACTTTAAGCTTAGAACAATTGACGGTCGTAAAATTTCAATCAAATACGTGTTTTATTTCCGAAAACATTTTGCTAAAATAACTTTTTTTTATTTCATCTGAAATTGAAGGTCGTAAAATTTCAAATACGTGTGTTATTTCCGAGAAAATTTTGCTAAACTAACTTTTTATAAGAATTTGTTTATTGACACAATTGTTTGTTTGTAGATATTATAAATAATTTTTGAAAAAGCAATGAGCGTTCGCCGGGATTTGAATCCAGAACCTTTCACTCGCATGGTGACTGCTGTAGCATTTCTTCCACTAAACGTTGCAGGAAAGGCATGAGTATTCGAGTATTCGAGTGTTTGTAGCTCAATTGGTTAGAGCAGTCACCATGCGAGTGAAAGGTTCTGGGTTCAAATTCCGGCGAACGCTTATTGCTTTTTCAAAATCTATCTTTTTAATTATTTTATCTAAAGGTTCGTCTAAAGCCCTTTCATATGATACCAAACATGGCATAATTCGGAATACTTTAAGTTTGAAATAATTGACAGTCGTAAAATTTCAATCAAATACGTGCTTTTATTTCCGAAAAGATTTTGCTAATCTATTAAAAATCCGTTGGATGTAATTTTTGATAGTTCCACATTTTTTTATAGAATTGATTAAGTTTGAAACAATTACCTATCGTAAAATTATATATATATATTTCATCTGTAAGTTCTTTTCAAGCCCTTCAATATGACACTAAATACGGTACGATTCGGAATACTTTAAGTTTGAAACTATTGACAGTCGTAAAATTTCAACTTTTTTTTTAATTTCATTTGAAAGTTTTTCTAAAGCCCTTTCATATGACACCCAACTCAATATGATTCGAAATACTTTATGTTAGAAACAATTGCTTATTGTAAAATTTCAACTTTTTTCATTTATCTGAAAGTTCTTCTAAAGCCCTTTAATATGACACCAAACACGATAGGTTTTGTTGCAATTTCACTAAAATAATTGCCGATTGAAAATATTATAATTTTGCCCACATGCCCTTTAAAATAACTTTCGTATTACCGATAGAAAATTTAAGAGTGATCAAATGATTCCAATTCGAGTTATATATAACTTGTCAATTTGACGTTTTTGTTTTAGTGGATTGTCAAAAATTTTCTTTTTAAATACACATATATAAAATGCGTAATGATAATAAAAACGTTCCCTCATTCCCCCAATATGTGTAAAATATATCAAAAGTTATCTAAAAAATTTAATACTTCAATAATTGTTAATTAAAAATGCGATATGTCCACATATAAATGTCAAAATTAGAGTAGGTGTTCTTTTTTAAAATTTCAAAGCCTCCACACTCTTTGTCTGTATATTTTATAAAACTTGTCAATATGACGTTTTGAATTAAAACCAACTTCATAGTGGACTGTTAAAAATGTTCTTTTTAAATACACATATTTGAAATTTGTAATTATAATAAAAACGTCCCCTCAGTCCCCTAATGTGCGTAAAATATTTCAAAACTACTCTAAAACATTTAATATTTAAATAATTTATAATTAAAAATGCGACATGTCCACTGACAAACGTCAAAGTGACAGTAGATGTTCTTCTTAAAAATTTCAAAGCCTCCACACTCTTAGTTGAAAATGCATGTTTTTTCAAGTTTTCTCGCACATCATGTGCACGAAAAATCTGAGACTATCAAAAGGCACTCCGCATAAGTAATCCCTATCAAATAAAAAAAGTTTCAAATAAATCGGATAAACCGTCTAGGCTGTAAAATTGTTAGACTGATCGTGATGAATCTATACATAGGGAATTAAGCCGTTTAGTATATAAGACTAGCGGTCGCCCTGGCTTCGCCAGGCCTCACGCTAGCTCCGCGGACCCTGAAGTAGAATTCACTTTTGTAGGACAGTTGACCCGCGAGCTCTTCAAAAGACCTTTCATTTGATACTAAACACGAAGAATTTTCAAGCATTTTCACTAAAACAATTGAGGATCTAAAATTATTAAATTTTGTACGCGAACCCTTTAAAAAATCTTTCTTTTTGATACAAATGCGATAGGTCAAATTTCAACTTTTTTATTTCATTACAATTTTCTTCTAAAGCCTTTTTATACACCAATACTTTAAGTTTGAAACAGTTGACGGTTGTAAAATTTTATTTTTTTTATTTCATTTGAACTTGTTCTACATTTATATTTTATATGTACATGAAATCAATTGAAATTTTTCTCTAAACTTTTTTGAAAAACTGTTGGAAATCGCTGAAATATACTTTTTTGCATTGTAGAATGCTGCTGTCAATTTTCTTTTTTTTTTAAATGTATATTATTACCGCACACAAATTTTGTTTTGTTTTATTACATACTTTTAAAAATTATTTGTCAAGTTAACGTTTTGTCTTAAAAATTTTTACGCTAGCCCTTCAAAAAACCATCCATTTGATACCAAACACGATATGTTTTTAAGCACTTTCACTAAAACTATTGACGATCGAAAAGTAATAAATTTTGTACGCAAGTCCATCAAAATACCTTTCATTTAATACCAAACACGATAAGTTTAGAAGCACTTTCACTAAAACAATTGCCAATCGTAAAATATTTAATTTTGTACGCGATCTCTTCAAAAGACCTTTCATTAGATACCAAACACGATAGATTGTTAAGCACTTTCACTGAAACAATTGCCGATCAAAATTAAATTAAATGCTGCACGAAAACACTTCAAAATACATTTCATTCGATATCAAACACGATAGGTTTCAAAGCAATATCACTAAAACAATTGCGAATCAACAAAAAAAAAAATTTGCACGCGATCCCTTTAAAAGACTTTTTATTTGATACCAAAAAATATTTTATGTTTAAAACAATTGACATTCTTCATTTTTTTTTATTTCATATAAAATTTCTTCCAAATTTTCATATGACATTAAATACGGCATTAATACGAATATTTGAAATTTGAAACAATTGACAATCTTAAAGTCTTAATTTTTTTATTTTGTCTGAAAGTTCTTCTAAAGCCCTGTCATATGATATCAAACACGATTTGATTCGGAAGACTTTAAGCTTAGAACAATTGACGGTCGTGAAATTTCAATAAAATACGTGTTTTATTTCCGGCAAGATTTTGCTAAAATAACTCTTTTTTATTTCATCTGAAAGTTCTTCTAACTCTATTTCATATGTTCTAGCATTTCTTCAACTAAAAGTTGCACGAAAGGCATGAGTATTCGCCGAGTGTTTGTAGCTGAATTGGTTAGAGCAGTCACCATGCGAGTGAAAGGTTCTGGGTACAAATTCCGGCGAACGCTCATTGCTTTTTCAAAAACTAACTTTTTAATTATTTTATCTAAAGGTTCGTCTAAAGCCCTTTCATATGATATCAAACATGGCATAATTCGGAATAATTTAAGTTTGAAATAATTGACAGTCGTAAAATTTCAATCAAATACGTGTTTTATTTCCGAAAAGATTTTGCTAATCTATTAAAAATCCGTTGGATGTAATTTTTGATAGTTCCACATTTTTTTATAGAATTTATTAAGTTTGAAACAATTACCTATCGTAAAATTTCAACTTTCTATATTTCATCTGAAAGTGCTTTTGAAGCCCTTCAATATGACACTAAATACGGTACGATTCGGAATACTTTAAGTTTGAAACTATTGACAGTCGTAAAATTTCAACTTTTTTTAAATTTCATATGAAAGTTATTCTAAAACCCTTTCATATGACACTCAACACAATATGATTCGAAATACTTTATGTTAGAAATAATTGCTTATTGTAATATTTCAACAATTTTCATTTTTCTGAAAGTTCTTCTAAAGCCCTTTAATATGACACCAAACACGATGGGTTTTGTTGCAATTTCACTAAAATAATTGCCGATTGAAAATATTATAATTTTGCCCACATGCCCTTTAAAATAACTTTCGTATTACCGATATAAAATTTAAGAGTGATCAAATGATTCCAATTCGAGTTATCTGGTTTTTCTAAATGGTACTCTGACGTGGATAAAATTTGCTTGGTTTTACTGTATATTATTACTGGAGACAAATTTGGTTGGGTTTACCTGTATACTTTATATAATTTGACGTTTTGTTTTAGTGGATTGTCAAAAATTTTCTTTTTAAATACACATATATAAAATGCGTGATGATAATAAAAACGTTCCCTCATTCCCCCAATATGTGTAAAATATATTAAAAGTTATCTAAAAAATTTAATACTTCAATAATTGTAATTAAAAATGCGATATGTCCACATACAAATGTCAAAATTAGAGTAGGTGTTCTTTTTTAAAATTTCAAAGCCTCCACACTCTTTGTCTGTATATTTTATAAAACTTGTCAATATGACGTTTTGAATTAAAACCAACTTCATAGTGGACTGTTAAAAATTTTCTTTTTAAATACACATATTTGAAATTTGTAATTATAATAAAAACGTCCCCTCAGTCCCCTAATGTGCGTAAAATATTTCAAAACTACTCTAAAACATTTAATATTTAAATAATTTATAATTAAAAATGCGACATGTCCACTGACAAAAGTCAAAGTGACAGTAGATGTTCTTCTTAAAAATGTCAAAGCCTCCACACTCTTAGTTGAAAATGCATGTTTTTTCAAGTTTTCTCGCACATCATGTGCACGAAAAATCTGAGACTATCAAAAGGCACTCCGCATAAGTAATCCCTATCAAATAAAAAAAGTTTCAAATAAATCGGATAAACCGTCTAGGCTGTAAAATTGTTAGACTGATCGTGATGAATCTATACATAGGGAATTAAGCCGTTTAGTATATAAGACTAGCGGTCGCCCTGGCTTCGCCAGGCCTCACGCTAGCTCCGCGGACCCTGAAGTAGAATTCACTTTTGTAGGACAGTTGACACAATATAAATTCAATTATTACAAATCTAAAACTTTTCTGCATATCTTTCCATCCAAAGACCTTTTATTGATACTAAACACAATAGGTTTCGAAGATCTTTCACTAAAACAACTGACGATTGAAAAAAATCCAATTCTGCTTGCGAGCTCTTCAAAAGACCTTTTACTAGATACCAAACACAATAGGTTTTGAAGAACTTTCATTAAAACGATTGATGAGAGGAAAAATCCAATTATGCACGCGAGCTCTTCAAAATACCTTTCATTTGATACTAAACACGAAGAATTTTGAAGCATTTTCACTAAAACAATTGAAGATCTAAAAGTATTAAATTTTGTACGCGAACCTTTCAAAAAATCTTTCTTTTTGATACAAACGCGATAGGTCAAATTTCAACTTTTTAATTTCATTTCAATCATCTTCCAAAGCCTTTTTATACGACACCAATACTTTAACTTTAAAACAGTTGACGGTTGTAAAATATTTTTTTTTTATTTCATTTGAACTTTCTTTGAAAACTCTTTCATATCACACCAAACTCGGCATGACTCGGCATACTTTGAATTTGAAACAATTAACAGTTGTAATATTTAATTTTTTTCTTTATTCCATCTACAAGTTCTTTCAAAACTTTTTTATATGACATTAAACACGGCATGATTCCGAATACTTTAAATTTAAAGCAATTGAAGGTCGAAATATATATATTTTTTATTTCGTCTGAAAGTTCTTCTAAATCCCTTTCATATGATATCAAACACGATATGATACGGAACACTTTAGGTTTAAAACAATTGAAGGTCGTAAAATTTCAAATACGTGTGTTATTTCCGAAAACATTTTGCTAAACTAACTTGTTATAAGAATTTGTTTATTGACACAATTGTTTATTTGTAGATATTATAAATGATTTTTGAAAAAGCAATGAGCGTTCGCCGGGATTTGAACCCAGAACCTTTCACTCGCATGGTAACTGCTCTAACATTTCTTCAACTAAACGTTACACGAAAGGCATGAGTATTTACCGAGTGTTTGTAGCTCAATTGGTTAGAGCAGTCACCATGCGAGTGAAAGGTTCTGGGTTCAAATTCATTGCTCATTGCTTTTTCAAAAACTAACTTTTTAATTACTTTATCTAAAGGTTCGTCTAAATTCGGAATACTTTAAGTTTGAAATAATTGACAGTCGTAAAATTTCAATCAAATACGTGTTTTATTTCCGAAAAGATTTTGCTTATGTATTAAAAATCCGTTGGATGCAATTTTTGGTAGTTCCACTTTTTTTATAAAATTTTTTATAGAATTTATTAAATTTGAAACAATTACCTATACTTTTTATATTTCATCTGAAAGTTCTTTTAAAGCCCTTGAATATGACACTAAACACGGTACGATTCGGAGTACTTTAAGTTTCAAACTATTGACAGTCGTAAAATTTCAACTTTGTTTTTTATTTCATATGAAAGTTCTTCTAAAGCCCTTTCATATGACACCCAATACAATATGATTCGAAATACTTTATGTTAGAAACATTTGCTTATTGTATAATTTCAACTTTTTTCATTTATCTGAAAGTTCTTCTAAAGCCCTTTAATATGACGCCAAACACGATAGGTTTTGTAGCAATTTCACTGAAATAATTGCCGATTGAAAATATTATAATTTAGCCCACATGCCCTTTAAAATAACTTTCGTATTACCTATAGAAAATTTAAGTGCTCAAATGATTACAATTCGAGTTTTCTAGTTTTTTTTTTAATTGTACTCTGCCGTGAATAAAATTTGCTTGGTTTTACTGTATTATACTGGAGACAAATTTTGTTGGGTTTACCTGTATACTTTATATAACTTGTCAATTTGACGTTTTGTTTTAGTGGATTGTCAAAAATTTTCTTTTTAAATACACATATATAAAATGCGTAATGATAATAAAAACGTTCCCTCATTCCCCCAATATGTGTAAAATATATCAAAAGTTATCTAAAAAATGTAATACTTCAATAATTGTTAATTAAAAATGCGATATGTCCACATACAAATGTCAAAATTAGAGTAGGTGTTCTTTTTTAAAATTTCAAAGCCTCCACACTCTTTGTCTGTATATTTTATAAAACTTGTCAATTTGACGTTTTGAATTAAAACCAACTTCATAGTGGACTGTTAAAAATTTTCTTTTTAAATAAACATATTTGAAATTTGTAATTATAATAAAAACGTCCCCTCAGTTCCCTAATGTGCGTAAAATATTTCAAAACTACTCTAAAACATTTAATATTTAAATAATTTATAATTAAAAATGCGACATGTCCACTGAGAAATGTCATAATGACGTTTGATGTTCTTCTTAAAAATGTCAAAGCCTCCACACTCTTAGTTGAAAATGCATGTTTTTTCAAGTTTTCTCGCACATCATGTGCACGAAAAATCTGAGACTATCAAAAGGCACTCCGCATAAGTAATCCCTATCAAATAAAAAAAGTTTCAAATAAATCGGATAAACCGTCTAGGCTGTAAAATTGTTAGAATGACCGTGATGAATCTATATATAGGGAATTAAGCCGTTTAGTATATAAGACTAGCGGTCGCCCTGGCTTCGCCAGGCCTCACGCTAGCTCCGCGGACCCTGTAGTAGAATTCACTTTTGTAGGACAGTTGACACAATATAAATTCAATTATTACAAATCTAAAACATTTCTGCATATCTTTCCAACCAAAGACCTTTTAATTGATACTAAACACTACAAGATTTCGAAGATCTTTCATTAAAACAACTAACGATTGAAAAATATCCAATTCTGCTCGCGAGCTCTTCAAAAGACCTTTTACTAGATACCAAACACAATAAGTTTTGAAGAACTTTCATTAAAACGATTGATGACAGGAAAAATCCAATTTTGTACGCGAGCCCTTCAAAAAACCTTTCATTTGATACTAAACACGAAGAATGTTGAATCATTTTCACTAAAACAATTGAGGATCTAATAGTATTGAATTTTGTACGCGAACCCTTCAAAAAATCTTTCTTTTTGATACAAACGCGATAGGTCAAATTACAATCTTCTTCTAAAGCCTTTTTATACGACACCAATACTTTAAGTTAGAAACAGTTGACGGTTGTAAAGAATTTTTTTTTAATTTCATTTGAACTTTCTTTCAAAACTCTTTCATATCACACCAAACTCGGCATGACTCGGAATACTTTAAGTTTGAAACAATTAACAGTTGTAATATTGAATTTGTTTCTTTATTCCATCTACAAGTTCTTTCAAAACTTTTTTATATGACATTAAACACGGCATGATTCCGAATACTTTAAATTTAAAACAATTGACGGTCGAAATATATATATTTTTATTTCGTCTGAAAGTTCTTCTAAAGCCTTTTCATATGATATCAAACACGATATGATACGGAACACTTTAGGTTTAAAACAATTGAAGGTCGGAAAATTTCAAATACGTGTGTTATTTCCGCTCATTGCTTTTTCAAAAACTAACTTTTTAATTATTTTATCTAAAGGTTCGTCTAAAGCCCTTTCATATGATACCAAACATGGTATAATTCGGAATACTTTAAGTTTGAAATAATTGACAGTCGTAAAATTTCAATCAAATAATCGTAAAATTTCAACTTTTTTTTATTTTATATGAAAGTTCTTCTAAAGCCCTTTTATATGACACCTTATACAATATGATTCGAAATACTTTATGTTAGAAACAATTGCTTATTGTAAAATTTCAACTTTTTTCATTTATCTGAAAGTTCTTCTAAAGCCCTTTAATATGACACCAAACACGATAGGTTTTGTTGCAATTTCACTGAAATAATTGACGATTGAAAATATTATAATTTTGCCCACATGCCCTTTAAAATAACTTTCGTATTACCGAAAGAAAATTTAAGAGTGATCAAATGATTCCAATTCGAGTTATCCGGTTTTTCTAAATTGTACTCTGCCGTGGATAAAATTTTAAATACACATATTTGAAATTTGTAATTATAATAGAAACGTCACCTCAGTCCCCCAATGTGCGTAAAATATTTCAAAACTACTCTAAAACATTTAATATTTAAATAATTTATAATTAAAAATACGACATGTCCACTGACAAATGTCAAAATGACAGTAGATGTTCTTCTTCAAAATTTCAAAGCCGCCATATTCTTTATACTTTATAAAACTTGTCAATTTGACGTTTTGCTTTAAAACCAACTTCATAGTGAAGTGTCAAAAATTTACTTTTTAAATATACACATTTGAAATGTATAATTATAATAAAAACGTCCCCTCAGTCCCCTAATATGCGTAAAATATTTCAAAACTACTCTAAACCATTTAATATTTAAATAATTTATAATTAAACATGCGACATGTCCACTGAGAAATGTCATAATGACGTTTGATGTTCTTCTTAAAAATGTCAAAGCCTCCACACTCTTAGTTGAAAAAGCATGTTTTTTCAAATTTTCTCGCACATCATGTGCACGAAAAATTTGAGACTATCAAAAGGCACTCCCCATGAATGATCCCTATCAAATAAAAAAAGTTTCAATTAAATCGGATAAACCGTCTAGGCTGTAAAATTGTTAGAATGATCGTGATGAATCTATACATAGGGAATTAAGCCGTTTAGTATATAAGATAAGTATTTTACATGATTGTTTTTGTAAAAACCTACTTTCCATACTAAAATTGGTCAGAAAAATAGGCACTTTCTTGCCGGTTTCAGAAAAATACATAGTTTTCAAACGATGTCCGGTAAAAACTTGGTTTCCGATTATGAGATATGTAAAATATATAAATATAAATATGTCATCACGCCGTCTATTCATTATTGTGTGTGTGGCACTCTGCCGTAGCAGATCTCGGTAAGTGATATCTAAACTCAAAACACAACTACATTGTAAAGAGTTACGGCAAGAGTTCCGCAGCAGCGTATTAATTATAACTTAAAACATTTCCCAAATAAAAATGAGTGATATCATTTGTAAGCAAGAAATAAATTTTGATAAATGAAAACGTCACGAACGTAATAAATTAAAATAAAATCGGACAAAATACTAAATTAAATATATTTTTTTAAACTATCTTGATTAAGTTATTGTTTCAGTAATATCTATCCCATCAAACCGTAACCATCTCAAATTGCATTGGTTGACAAGGTATCAAACGTGCACAACTTGAAATTAGTTAGTTTTGTTAAATACAGAAATAAAGGGTATGATACAATAAAAAGCCTAAACAAATTTTAATAAAACAAAATTGGCGTGTCCATTTTTTACAGAACATTTAGAATAAAATGTATGTAATAGTGACGCCGAGTTCTCTTATCTAACGTATTATTACCTAACATTAGTGG
Organism: Pterostichus madidus; assembly: GCA_911728475.2. Taxonomy (NCBI): domain Eukaryota; kingdom Metazoa; phylum Arthropoda; class Insecta; order Coleoptera; family Carabidae; genus Pterostichus; species Pterostichus madidus. The sequence goes on from OU452305.1 coordinate 380,450, forward strand.
ACTGATTATGTTCGAAATATAAAGAAACGATTTGTTAATCGTAAATGGACACGCCAATTTTGTTTTATTAAAATTTGTTTAGGCTTTTTATTGTATCATACCCTTTATTTCTGTATTTAACAAAACTAACTAATTTCAAGTTGTGCACGTTTGATACCTTGTCAACCAATGCAATTTGAGATGGTTACGGTTTGATGGGATAGATATTACTGAAACAATAACTTAATCAAGATAGTTTAAAAAAATATATTTAATTTAGTATTTTGTCCGATTTTATTTTAATTTATTACGTTCGTGACGTTTTCATTTATCAAAATTTATTTCTTGCTTACAAATGATATCACTCATTTTTATTTGGGAAATGTTTTAAGTTATAATTAATACGCTGCTGCGGAACTCTTGCCGTAACTCTTTACAATGTAGTTGTGTTTTGAGTTTAGATATCATTTATTTTTGTTGATACAAAAAATATTTATAGTGTAGTGTTGTCCAATATTACTAAGTAAACATTTTTGGAATTTCTCGCCCAACTTTTTTTGGCAATTGTAAAATCATTTGCTTCTATCCAAGATTTATTAATTAAATTAAAATTAAATTTCAATTTTTGTCATATGAATGACTTTGAAGTACAGTGACAATGATAGATTTTTTTAATAAGCTGAAAGGATAATGATTTATTGTAATAGTGGATTACTAGGCTTTTCAATATACGAGTAAATCTTTATTTAAACGACGACGTTTCGACACTGATTAGTGTCATTATCAAGCCTTGTTATAAGTTTAAATTTACATGATAATATAATATTTTACAACCATAAGGTTGAAGTAAAAAATTTTGAATTTCAATTTGTTAGACAACAGTATCAAGTATCATCCGTAGAGTTGCAGAAGCTGTTGCTGAGTTAGCGCCGGAATACATACTATTTCCATCAACTCCCGATCAAATAAAAGACACTCAAAATTATTTCTATGCCATTGCTTCATTTTCCAGAGTTATAGTTGTAATAGGTTTGTTACATAAAAAATCCACAGACCAATTCGATACCACTGAGCCACGTACCCCATTAATATATATGTAAGTAACGATTATTTTATTTTCACCTGGTAAAAATGATGCTGAAATATACCGTAATAGGAAAGGCTATTTTTCTATTAACGTGCAGACAGTAGGCAACGTTAATTACGAAATAATTAATTCAGTAGCACGTTTCCCAGGCTCAATACACGATTCCACAATTTTTAATGACAGTATATTAAGAAATTTTTAAAATAACATGTATCAAATTCAATATTGTTAGGTAGGTTTAGTTGCTTGTGTCCATTCTTTAATATTTTCCGAAGCATCTTTAGTAATTCCTGTTGCAGAATGTTGCTACTTGTTTCTTGAATCATATTTCCAGTCAAAGTATTATTATGTGGTTCTTCATTATTTATATGTTGGTCCATATAATTCGCAGCATTGTCAGAATCAAATTGATTTTGTAATCCATAACCGATTTTTTCATTCAACAAGGATAATGTTAAATCAAATGCTGGGTCCAAAACTTCCACTGTGCTTTCTAGAGAACCAGATCCTGTTTTTTCTTATCTACAGCATTCTTTTTAGTTTTTTTTAAAAATATTATTAAAAAAGTTTTTAGTTGATCTGCAGGTCGATATACACCTTAAAACAAATCGATATTTTAAAATTGTGTGGTATTAATTAAAAATTGTTATATTAACCAGTAGGTTATTATATATTGCATTGAAATTTTTCTCAATATTTTCCCACACTGTCTCTTTATATATTTCCATGTGGTATGATCAGTTTTTTTATTTAAAATTATGGATTTGTATGATTCAATAATGTTTAAAATGTCATTTTTTCATCATTGGTATAATTTGGTTGGCTTGATATTTTTTTAGCCATCTATAAAAATATCTAAATTAATCAAACATATATTTTACATTATAGTTATTTTTGACTTACCATTATCAAAATATTTCTAATTTATAACTTAAATAACATAACAAGAAAATATGATGAAACTTACGATTCTGACAGCTATTATGTAAATAACCTACAAGTAAAATCCGCGACTGACAGTGAAAATCACTATATTCTACTAAATGTCACTAGAATTAACATGAATTTTTTTTAGTCATAAAATAATTAGTTCTAATATCCTAGTATTAACTAACGATGACCTAAAATTAATCTGTGCAACGAAAATAAAATTTAAGCAGTAGTTACGCTAAATTCACTGGTGACAATTAAAAGACCCGTCAGGTGCTGCCCTCCGCGGCGATTTTTTGTGATGGACAAAATCTGAAGACAAGCGAATTTGACAAAAACGGTTCCGCGCCCACGAAAATCATTGAAAAAACGTATAAAAACAACCGGACTCGCATCGTGACCTGGCTAATATGTTATGTGTGTATCAAAACGACTTGAAAATACGGGGAACACACTTGAAAACCGAACGCAAGTAATACTTTCGGTTTGACGATTCAGGTTAGGTCTAATGTTAACTGTTAATAAGTAGTTCGGTCAGATTTTGACTCTTGCTATTTTGACTCTTGCCGTCGTCGTGTCGACCGAACGACTTGATATTTATACGCGTGAAGTACGGTTACCAGCCGTCAAATCACGACCCCCAAAGATGATAGTGGTGGAGAAGCCACAGGGGTAATTTTAATGTGGTGAAAATGGTTGTCGGCTGTGGGATTTCTCAGGATCCACAGGCCGACTTGATACCACTGAGACCCATAAAACTATCAATCTCGAATGGGAGCGTAAAAACAAAATTACAAACAAATGCAAAACAATTTTTAGTCTGGCAGTTCGTATAAGTATTATTATTTCCATGTTATAGTAGGGCATGATAGTACAGTACTTTTACTTGAATTTGACTGATTTAGAAATAAACACGTAGATTTTAAATGTCAAGTAAGTACGAGAGTAGCGTGCACAGCCTACTGATAATGTTACATGCTTTCACCTTTAAAAGGAAAAGTACAAATCAGGTCTCAAGCATACATCGAAATCACACTACAAATTGCATAAATTATATGTATATATGTTGGACTCAAAACCCGAATTTAGGTATTGACAAAAACATATGTATACTGAAATAGGGCAAGTGATTTTTTTTTGTATAAATAAACAAATATATCATCACGTATTGTACAAATTACTGGATATGGCACTCTACCGTGACTGATCTCGGTGATATATTTTACGCGTAAAGTGCGGTTACCAGCCGTCAAATCACAGTTTTCAAGGATGTTAGTGCATGGAGAACCACAGGGGTAGTTTTAATATGCTGAAAATTGTTTGTCGACTGTGATAATCGAAACAGGGTTGTCAAATCTACAGGCTGATTCCATACCACTGAGCCATCTACCTCATTCTTGCGTTTCTTAATTAACAAACATATAAATAAATACCTTGTTTAATAAAGAGACGCAGCAACTCAAACTAAACAAGAGTATTGTAAAAACGATTTAGTAGGTATGAAACTTTTGGGAAGCACTGGTGTAAGTGTATTGCGGTGTCGACTCCCGATCCCTTTGGATTTGGATCAAATATCAATGTTTGGCTACCCATTCCTATTCTACCTTATTTGTGACAGACCAGTGCTTTCCAATCTTTCATGTCTTTGATCCTTTACATATTTATTCAGCCCCTCGAATCCTGAACTAATATTTTCATATTTCAAAATCAGGACAATATCCTTCAGATACTGAGATCATATTTTTATTACAAACAATCGTAGCTCAGTGGATATAACTAACATATACGAAGCAAGTTCCCTAATTTCTACTTTTATCAAAAAATATAACTGTCGCCGCAAATTCTCATTGAATTATTATCTGTGAAAAAATAAGTTGCCATGAACTTATCGATCAGTAATAGATAATGATCCAGTTACATAATATCATGGAGTATGTCTGAGTGGTTCGGATTCCATTATATAAAATAAAAGTAAATATATCATCACGCCTTCTAACCATTACTGAATGTGGCACTCTGCCGTAGTAGTGATATATTTTGCGCATGAAGTTCTGTCAAATCACGGTCCTCAAAGATATTAGTGAAAAAGAAGCCACAGGGGTAGTTTTACTATGATGAAAATTGTTTGTCGGTTGTGGGAATCAAACCCTGGTTCTCAAATCCACAGGCTGACTCGATACCACTAAGCCACCTACCCCATAGGATTCTATCATAATTTACTATAGTTGTGATTAAATTCTTATTATACCGAGTAACAAATAAATAATTAACTGTAAAGTTTATAGTATACACTATCAGCCAGTTCCTCAAAAAAGTTTTAGCTAATCCTGAATTTTGATTTAGCTAATCTTATGCTAGTCCGACTTAAAAAAGTTAATTCAGTTCACTTTCCGAAAACTAAAAGGTAAGAAAGATTATATTAAAGTTAATTTTAACTTTTTTGAGTATATGGTTTATCCATAATTTAGGATTAGCTAGATTCTGGCTAAAACTGTTTTGAGAATTGGACTGTATACGTTTTATTACGTTACATTTATGTCGCGTTAAATATTTAAATAGTCGTTACATATTAAATGCGAGTGAAACCATAACCACACATACTCACACAACACGGCAACATGCGGTATCATATTTAGTAACCAGTGCATTTATTCAATAGTTAATAAACGTCATGCAAAACTCAGCCACTAAATTCTCAGGCAATATTGCGTTTTTATTTTGTTTTAATGGTTGCCAGGCGACAAATATAATCAATAATAAACTATCGTTAACATGTCGGCTTTGATATGATATATTTTCACATTAGACTAAAGTTTTTGTGCCTCAATATAATATGTGGTCCTTGACATACTGATAGTGCTTTTGGGCACATCAGGTTCAGGATAATAGATTAGTAATTAGTCCTTCGAATAATGTATTAATAAAAATTATATTACCAAGGTTGGTATTTACAAGAATGGGTAGGTGGCAGTTCAAATGGTTTGGGCACAGACAAAATACAGGGAGATCCGTTTCAGTTGGCAATTAAAAAAATACTTGAAATTGGTAAGGTTGGTATATATTTCTAGTTGTTGACAACGACATTTATATAAAAAAAATATAATATAACCTCTTCGTATTTATTCTAAAAATCACATGTCAAATAGTATTTACAGCTTTATCTGGCGTTGTGCAAACTGAAGAATAAAAATATCCCCACAAATGTATTGCCAACTAAAAAAGATACTTTTTATTATCCTATATACATAGACAACTCACTAAATGTATTTAAATGACAGTGTATTATATAGCTAGGTTTATTAGCGATACATCGAAGGATTTCACAAATATGTATTTGTCTGGAGATGGGCATTTGTAATTCAATAATATCCGAAAGCTTTAGCTCGAGAGATGTTTGATAGTTCATCTCGGCAAAATCTTATTCAATTAAGGAAAATTTATTATAAAATTTTAATAACGGCAGCGTAACTGGCCATTAAAGTATTTATTACAAGCGTGATAGTAAAAAAAACAATTAATTATTCAAATTATTGTATCAATATATCAAAATTTCTAAGAAACTATATCACAATACTTAATGTTAAATTTTTCCTTTACTAATTTCTAAAATCGTTTGTATATATTTGTAATGTACATTATTAAATGAGCCTTTTACAAACTGCAATTTTGTACACATAAAAGTAAGGGCGTTGCGAAAGAATTTATTTGTGATTTTTGCCTCCAAGGCGCCATGGTTCCAAAAAGTGTGAAAACAAATGATTTAGTGTATTAACTACAATGGGGTAGATAGCTCAGTGGTATCGAGTCGGCCTGTGGATTTGAGAACCTCGATTCGATTCTCACAACCAACAAACAATTTTCACCACATTAAAATTATCTCTGTGGCTTCCCGACCACTTTTTGGGGGCCGTGATTTGATGGTTGGTAACCGCACTTCACACACATAAATATATCACTTACCGAGATCAACTATGGCACTGTAGCACACCCAGTAATGAGTAAAAGACGCGATTATATATTTACTTTTTTAAATTACAATCCGAAAACAAATTACTGGAAGGAATAATTTTGGTGAATAGATTAACTGAATTCAATGAAATTTAAAATAAGAAATGATATTAGATAAAGTAACTTCAAGGGTTCACGGAAATCGATTCAATCTTGAAGAAAGTGGAAAACGTCGTATCGTATGACTAACGACTAAGTAGAAATTAGTTTAGTAAGCGAATAATAAATTAGGTCATGCATTTAACCGGAATGCCAGACCAGCAACACTCCGATTACATTACATTCAATTCCGCCCTAATTTACTGTTAATAGTGGTAGTGGTAGTGGTAGTGGTAGTGGTCTACTTAATGGAACACTCCCACTTTAGCATACTTGCTCTAGGATTAAATTAATTTTATACATTCAGCTAATTTCATACTCTATATTTTATATCGTGTTGCAAATATTTAACAATGACATCATCAAAAATTTGTGTATCTTTCCAGCTATTAAACGTTCCCAAATTAATGGAAAGAAAAATTTTTTAAATAAAATGTGGGTTTATTACATATGCTTTTTATCAAAAATACCGAGTTTATATGGAATAATAGTCCGACTTGAGATCATTTATAAACTAAAAAAGTAAATATATCATCACGCCTTTTACCTATTACTGGGTGTGGCACTTTGCTGAAGCAGATCTCGGTAAGTGACATATATATGCGCGTGAAGTACGGTTACCAGCCATCAAATCTCTGTCGCCAAAGATCTTAGTGGAGGTGGAGCCACAGGGGTAATTTTAATGTGGTGAAAATATTTGTCAGCTGTGGAAATCGATCCAGGGTTCTCAGGATCCACATGCCGACTCGATACCACTGAGCTACCTTTCGCATCTATGATAACAATAATATCTTGATACAGTACATGATTCGCTTTAAAATTTGTGTCATATATTATATTACTTAGTTATTTAAACAAAGTATTAGTTATATTACTGGTTTTATTTTTATTTTTATAACATTTTCTTCAAATACTAATTAACATTGTACGCAAAATTATTTCAAGAATATCCGTACTGAAACTTTTTGTTTGAGAACCACTGCTCGGCAGTTTCATCCCCGGATTGTTCTATATGTCTTCCTAGCAAATACAAACATGTCTGGTATATTGGGATCAATTTCAGAACACATTTCTTACACAGCTGCTACGTTTAATCCAACAAAAAGCAACTCTTGGATATATACAATATTTATTTGGTCGGCCTATGGTTTTGAGAACTCGAGTTCGATTCCTATAGCCGACAAACAATTTTCACCATATTAAAACTACCCCTGTGAGTCTCTCTCCACTTACATCTGTAAGGGCTGTGATTTGACGGCTGGTAACAGCAATTCACGCGTAAAATATATCATTTACCGAGATCTGCTATAAATCTTGCCAACGTTTCAACTTATTGTTAATATCTGACTGATTTTAGAAATCTGAAATTAGGCAAAAATATCACTGAATACTTACTTCACTAAAATAATTGTAATAAATTTCTCAAAGTGAAAAGCGAAGAAATAGGCTAGGAATCAGTGCAGAACACTTACACACTGTAACACATAACAGCATTACACATTCGTGTAACGTTGGGCTGAGAAACGAGTCACAAGAAATAGAAACTGATATTTGATCAATGAATACATTTATACCGTACCCACATCTGACCTGTAAGACTAAGAAAGTGACGAAAAGCACATGTTTACATCGAGTAAACACTTGACTTAAATCAAATAAATGTAAGTAAAACATAGTTCAGATTTGGGGAATTAAAATTGTCAACGTTCGATGTTGTAAACATGGCCAAGATGAGCGTTCAACAATACGTAAATAGTATATTACGTATCATGAACTGTAAGTGACAATTTTCAGTTCAAGAATGTAGTTTCAGAAATTGAAATCCGTAGGGTAGAGATTTCCTAAATATTCACTTACAGTTTAAGATTAGTAAGATATTTTTTACAATACCTGTACAAATAGAAAGAAAAGAAAAATAGGTTTCAAAATGAACACCTGTCAGGTTGTTTTTAAAAAAACAGGACCTTGATTTATAATATTTACTTACTGTCCATGATGCATGGTAAGTAAACAATGCAATAAAAGTACCACTTACTGTGTTTAAATTACATATCACCGTAAACAGTAAGTAAATATTACATATTAAGGTCCTGTTTATTTTGACAACAATTTGACACCTGTCAATTTTGAAACCTATTTTTCTTTTCCTTCTATTTGTTCAAGTATTGTAAAAAATAGGTTACTAATATCAAACTGTAAGTGATTTTGTTAGATCGCGAATATTTAGGAAATCTCTATCCTTTCTTGACCTAAAAACTATCACTTACGTAATATACTATTTATGTTGTGGTTATTATGTAAAATAAAATAAATATATCATCACGCCTTTTACCCATTACTGGATGTAGCACTCTTAGGTTTAAGTCTGCGATATTAACAAAGTCAATGTCCGTAACATATGAATAAGTTCATTGCGTTTTGGAGTTGAATGTTTTGTTGTTTTGTGCCAGAATGTTCTCATTTTTGTTGTTTGTGAGTCAGTGTAAATCTCAGTGGATGAATGTAAACAAAGGCAGCTAATTTTGGAAGGTAACTAATGGGTTACTTACACTTAATCATCGCATTTAGATAAGATGTAAAGTGCAAAAGGTAAATAAACTCAGCTACATATACATATACTTAGGTACCTACACAATGTTTATTTTTTTAATAGATTTAGACAAAAATATCTGGAAGACCAAGTTTTAATAGTGCTAAAGCGAAATAACAAACAAATGTGCGAGTTAATTCTGTCAAATATTTTGATACATTGAAGTCTTGCATTGGTTAAAAGTAAGTTTTTGATCTGTGTGCAATTTTTGCATTTTTACAAATTTATTTAATTCAAATTTTGTAAACTTTCATAAATAATTTCTGCCGTTTCAAAACATGGGAAACTAAATTAGTTTATTGATTTCCATGCCGACTTTTGAGCTCTACAATTTTTATTTGAAGCTTTTCTGTCTAAAATAAATTGGGAAGCAATGCGCTCGGAAAAACTGTTTCCCATGTATGGCCCACTTTTCAAGATACACCCGGTATGTTAATAAATTAGCACTCAATGGATGAAGTTTTGGATATGTTTTTATTTACACTTTTGTTCTAAAATTAATAAGAAAGAACATATCGTTAAATAAATAATTTATTATTGTACTTTTTATAATAATAAAGCAGACCTCGGTACATATACATTTATACAAATTTAAACAATTGTCAATTATTTAAAATAGTACAATGAAATGTAAAGTCATATTCTTTAATTAAGTAAACTTTTTATTTAAACCCTCCAAGCATGAAACCACAATTAAGATAATAATTGAATATTTTCTGGTATTCACAGATAGGAATTCCTAGGTTAACCAAACAAAATTTCTTATCAAACTAGATTAAAATATTGTATTATGAATGACGCACTCAAAATTTTGTTGATAACATTATTCTACCACTATACTATCTGCGTACTTAGACGTTTACGTGAATATTTTTTTCATCTAATTGATGTTTTAATTGGTTACATATACGTAAAGCACATTAATCTGAGACAGATTAAAAATCTAACACTAGATGACATTAATTTAACGATTAAATATTTTTTCTACAAATTATTTTTTGTTTAGTACAAGATAAATGATTGTCTGTATAAACATTAAAAAAGATATCATTCTAATTATACTTTATAAATGCATTAAGAAGAAGTTTATCAAAATTTATCTTTTGGAAAAAATAATATTTTATAAACACTAAACTAATTTTAGAATGTATTATTAATTGCGTACATATACAATGACGACTTTTGACTTACAGGTCCAGGGTTCGAACTCGTGTATAGACTAAATATATTTCAACATTTTAACGTTATTCCAGATAAAAATTTCCATTCAATATTCTACTTTTCTTTCGAAATCAAATCGATTATATCAGATTTGCGAAATTTTGAAATTGATTGTTGGATGTGGGAATTGAACCCGGGTTCACAAATTCACCGACTCGATACCACTGAGCCTACCTACCCTATTAAAAATTAAATGATTTTATGTACAACCGGGCCGAAATTCATGTGTTTTAGCCCTAAAAAGCGGGCTTAAACACTTCTTTTTAGCCCTACGGCCGTAACAAAATAATTCCTATGGATACATCAATAAAATGAAAATTTTTGTTTATTCTGAATACTTGATTTTACAAAATGTCATTTTGACATATAACCTATGTACAAATTTTAATCTCTTGAACATATAATTAAATGTTATTTTGTTGTGCCTAAAATATTGTATGTACCACGGATGAAATTAGCGTTTCTGACCCTGAGCATGTTATTAGCCCTCGGCGCTTTGCGCCTCGTACTAATAATCATACCGCGGGTCAGAAACGCCAGTTTTCACCCTTGATACATAAATTACTATTTTTTCCTTATTAAATGTAATTATTTTTTAGGTACAGAATACACACGAAAATTATTGGAAAAATATTTTTAATTAAACTGAGTGTACTTTAATAACTGTATTTTCTGTGAAATCTAATTATCTACTAAAATTCCTTGACTATTAGACTTAGTTAATAAGCAAAGAAAAAATGAGTGTCTTTTCTGAATTAAAATGAATGTGTGGTGCTTCAAGGAAATATGAACGTAATATGTCAGAGTGTAGTTTTACAATTTCCCGGTGTATTATTCACATTTAAATGTGCAAGTAGAAACAACAAAGCATTTGTCATATAAAAGTAAACACCTGGTGTTCAGTAACTTTGTAATAAATAGCTGTAAGTAAAAGTTGATATACTAGGTAGGTAGGTAGGTAGGTAGCTTGTAATATATGGAAAATAAGTTATTGCAAAACATGTTCATATTTTCATTATGATTTGCACAAATATAATATAACTAGTTGTATTCCATTTGCCACTTGGTTCACTTGAATCAGTTCAGATAAATTTGACATGACTAAATAACTGAACTAAACAAACTGATGCACTTATTGGGGTGAATTACTTCAAAGTAAATTAGAATCAGTAATTCTAGTTCTGGAAATAAAGTCAGCGAAGTAATCCACCGAAATTATTAAGTGATCTGGTTCAGTAAAACTAAGTTAGATCTGATCTAAATAACAAATGAACTACGTCTACTATAATATAGTATAATTGTATATTCCATAAAATTAGTGTTTAGGTTCGGATCCAGTTAGGTGCAAGTGTCACTTTAATAGTAATTAATTATTTATTATGCTACTTTGTACAACAAAAATTTAATCCCCTATTACAGTACAGGGTCTAGACTCACCGATTCGTAATATATTTATACACAACCGGACCGAAATTCACATGTTTTACCCCTAAAAAGCGGGCTTAAACACTTATTTTTGGCCCTAAGGCCATGAAAAAATAATTCTAATGGATACATAATAGTTATTTATGTACCAAGGGTGAAAACAGGCGTTTTAATAATTAACATGGTCAGGGTCAGAAACGTGATACATACAATATTTTATGCACAATTAAATAATATTTAATTATATGTTCAAAAGATTAAAATATGTACATAGGATATATGTCAAAATGACATTTTATAAAATCAAGTATTTACATTAAATTAAAATTGTCATTTTATTTATGTATCCATAGGAATTATATTTTTATGGCCCTAGGGCCAAAAAGAAGTGTTTTAACCCTAAAAAGCGGATTTAAATACTTCAGCCCGATTGTGCATAATAAAAATGACAATTTTTGTTTATTCTGAATACTTGATTTTACAAAATATCATTTTGACATATAACCTATTTATAAATTTTAATCTTTTGAACATATAATTAAATGTTATTTTGTTGTACATAAAATATTGTATGTACTACTGGTGAAATTAGCATTTCTGCCCTGAGAATTTTATTAGCCCTTGGCGCTTTGCGCCTTTTGCTAATAATCATACTGCGGGCCAGAAACGCCTGTTTTCTCCCTTGATACATAAATAACTATTTTAGCTTGAGTGGGATTCGAACTCGGAATTCGATATCTTGACGCATACATTCAAGAATATATTTAAAATTACAGTATTTTACGTGAAACATGTATTTAAAATTTCTATTTCCTAGCGAATGTGTAAAAAATAAATAAACAAAAATAGACTGCAGCATTCGAGATTGCCATGAACGCATATTTAGTCCTGCAGACCTGTATAATTAGATGGCTGTCACCCTCAATCTAGGGAAAGGTGTGATGATAAACAGTCTTGTTTATTTAGACTACTCACTTCACTAATTGCATACCACACAGATATAAATAGCGTTAGCTTTATACCTCCATATTTGCTCAATCTGCTATTAAACATTGTTTTCTTATTCTTATTGTTTAGCTGGAACTTTGTGTATTCACGGTTACTTTTGATTGATTCTATCGTGCAGAATTGTCGAGCGTTCAACGGTATTTTGACGAAAACAACGGCAATAGTAATGCATGCATTGTTTGAAAGTTTTGGGGCAGTGGCACCGATATGACAGCGGGTTTTTCATAAATTATTTACATATTTTGCCAATTATAATAACAAAATTTCCATGCTATCGCACGCGCGAACTGCCAACTTCCTTTCCGCTGAATTTATTAATTAGGGCAGTTTGTGCACACGGAAAGATTACTGTTTTATTTGCATGTCGCAAGAAATTATGACGTCAGGTTTATACAACTTTTTTGGCAAATATTCCAAATAGATATAAGGTATATAATTCACAAATATTATATTAATAGTAAGTTTTGCGCGCGGGTAGTACTTGGATGGGTGATCGGCCAAAGAAACTTGCGTTGCTGTTGACCATAATACCTAAAATGCAGATCAGGGCGTAATGGCGGCATATGACCTAAGTAGTTGGTCCGCCAAAGAAGCCACGGAAAAAAAAAATAGTATGTTATGATACTAGTGTATAATTAAGTCTTAAAAGCACGTGTGACAAGTTTAAGCCTTCTACCCATTACTGGGTGTGGCACTCAGCCTTAACAGAACTCAGTAAGTGATATTTATGCGTGTGAAGTGCGGTTACCAGCCGGCAAATCACGGTTCCAAAGATGTTAGTGGAGAGGGAGCCACAGGGGTAATTTCAATGTTGTGAAAATTGTCGGTAGTAGGAATCGAACCAAGGTTCTCAAATTCATAGGCCGATTCGATATTAATGAACCATCTACTCCATTAAAAATATTATTAACCAAAGTTAAACTAGACAAAATGATAGTAATAAGTATTTTGTGTCACTTCCGGTTTTAGCAAAAATAGGGTTAACTTTAAATCTAGCATAGGGAATTGGAATATTTTTTTTTTTCGGTCTATAAGGTAGGTAGCTCAGTGATATCGACTCGGCTTGTGGATTTGAAAATTTCGGTTCTATTCCCACAGCCGTTTTCACCACATTAAACTTATCCCTATGGCTTCCCCTCCACCCACTAATGGATATGATATATTTATATATTTTATGGGATGGCTAGCTCAATGGTATGAAGTCGGCGTGTGGATCCTGAGGTCCCTGGTTCGATTCCCACAGGCGACAAATTTTCATAATTTGAAAAAGCTATCCCTGTGGCTCCTCCACCACTAACATGTTTGGGAGCCGTGATTTGACGACTGGTAACCGCACTTTACGCGCAAAATATAACACTTACTGAGATCTGCTTCAGCAGAGTGCCACACCCAGTAATGGGTAGAAGGCGTGATGATATATTTATTTATTTTTTATTTTATTTTGAGGTAGCTTCCTGATTGCACAAGAGGTTATAAGTTTAAACATCGCTAACTTCAACTTCAACCAAAATACACGCACATGTGAATGGTTCCAATTCCACTCTAACCAGTAGAATTAATTTCCTGTTGTGCAGAGTAATAAACCAAAGGTCCCTCACGTGTTTGTCGCGTTCAGGACAGGTGACTTGGAGGGCATTCACCATTCACGCACTGCCCAAGCCCACACGAAAGTGAGTGGAGCATTGACCTCTCTTTGTTGTTGATATGTATCAGCCGGCGCAGCTGGATTTGGTAACCTGTTCTGTGTGGGATTGCAACCATCTACCATCCAGTCAACTCTGTCTGGTGCTGGTTGATGTGATGGCGGTGGACGCAAAGAGAACTCAGTTTGGATGCTTTACTGTTATGTTGTTTCAGTTTGATTGATTATGCGCGAATTTGTATTTCGAACGGGAATTTGTTGAAAGCGTGTTTACGCTAATTTGATTCGATTTGATTCGTGTCATTAGATATTGAACAGACAAATGGCGAAACTATTCATCAGAGTAATTTTTTTCGATCTGGAGAACCCAAGTTTGAATCCCATTTCATCTAAAAATATATGAACTAGCACATTGCGGCTCAGTGAGTTCGAACCCTGTACTGTAATTGGGATTAAGTTCCTGTTATCCAAAGTAACATAAATATACAGGCTGTGAAAAAAGTTCCGGGACGGTGAAATATCTCGAGAAAAACACATCGAATCAAGAAACCAAAAAACACGTGTTTCATATTTTGCAAAAACCTATCTGAGCTAGCTACCCCATAGAAATGGGAAAAGAAAAATAAATTTCAAAATTGACAGTTGTCAAATTAACAGGACCTTGATATATAATATTTACTTACAATTCACGGTGGACAGTAAGTAAATATTAAAATCCTGATATAACCATGGAAACCACTGTGCAATAAAAATTGCACTTACTGTGTTTAAATTTTGTCATTAATACGTAACTTAGAATACAAGTATTGTAAAAACATAATTTTTCTACGAACTTAATCGAAAGTAAGCTTTTCTTCCCTCATTGGTCATTATCTTACTAGAAAGGAAAGTAACTATTTTACACCTTAATTTATGGGTGATTTCATAGCAACCATCAGCATAGTTTTATATGATTACCGCGTCCGTTTACACAAATAAAATTTCCCGAATGATAATTTACAAAATGAGAATATTACAGAAAGATAATTTTAAAGAATTACAATTTTCCAAATAACAATTTCACAAACGCAGATTACAAGAATGCATTTTCTCGAATAGCAAATTTCCGAAATAACCATTTTCCTGTATGCTAATTCCCAGAATGTAATTTCTCGAATGCAAATTTTCAAATTAATCTTGTTCCTGAATAACTAAAATATTAATATCCTAAATGATCATTTGACAAATAATTTTTCTGCATGTTAATTACACGTATGCAATATTCTAGAAATTGGTATGTTTTCTGTGTTAATTGCGCTTTGTGCAGTTTTTGTGAGATATTCGAAATATCAAAGATATGTTTATCTGCTGTTTAATTTAATTTTAAGCTCTGCAATTACAGATCTCATAAGACATTAAATTCTAATTACCTTTTGTGTACAAGTAAACATGTTATAATTTTAATCTTAAATAAATTCATTAAATACATTTCTTGGAAATGTAACATTTAGCTAACATACTATTTATAAAAACAGCCATAAATATTATTTTTATTTTTCATAAAATTTTAATTGTTCTTTAGTTAGTAAACCAAACAATCTTTCCGACTATATTTGTTTAATTTTTTTGCAAATTTAATTACTTTATTTTTTTTACTTGTTTTTAAAATTAATTTCACTTTTCAAAATAAATAAATAAATACATAATCACGTCCCCCAAAGATGTTAATAGAGGGGCAGCCACAGGGGTAGTTTTATTATAATGAAAATTATTTGTTAGTTGTGGGAATCGAACTCGGGTTCTCAAATCCACCACAAGCCAACTCGGTACCACTGTCACCTAGTCCATAAATAAATAAATAAGATTTTTATGACAGGAATTATGAATGTGGATGAAGAGAAATTTGTGAGCTAGAATATTTGCCGAAGATTAATTGGAGAATATGTAAATATTCAGCAAATGTTTCAACAAGCGCAAGGGCGAAACTCCCTTCTTTTCTTATATTTTCTTTTATTTGTTTTCTGCTCTTACATAGTGTTTAACTGCAATTGTGTAGAATTCACTTTTAAAAAGAAGCGTAGAGCGATACTCCATTCCTTTATTTATTAATTAATTTTCAGTTCTTACATAGAGTATGGGGTGGCTAGCTCAGTAGTATGAAGTCGGCCTGTGGATCCTGAGAACCCTGGTTCGATTCCCACAGGCGACAAACAATTTTCATAATTTCAAAAAGCTATCTCTTCCACCACTAACATCTTTGGGGGCCGTGATTTAACGACTGGTAACCGCACTTCACGCGCAAAATATATCACTTACCGAGATCTGCTTCGGCAGAGTGCCACACCCAGTAATGGGTAGAAGGCGTGATGATATATTTATTTTTTATTTTTATTTATTTACATAGTTAACTGCAATTGTTTGGAACTCACTTTCAAAAACAAGCGCAGAACGACACTCCCTTCCTTTCTTATCTTTTTGTTGTGTGGAATTTTCTTTCAAATACACGCGCAGGCTATCGTTTTCATCTGTTCTAATCTTTGTAGATTCTCTGTTGGACTCGTTGTTAGCAAGCGTGATTAATTTGAGATGTTTTGCGCATATATTGGAACGTTGAAGAAAAATGAATGAAAAGGGTATAGAAGTGACTGGTTGTATGAATGTTTTCGAGTGTGATAAGTAAATGAACTTATGTGGAGGGATCTATGAATGTGGTTAAAGTGAGGGTGGTGTGTTATGATTGGTAATGTTTGACGAGGATTGATTATTAGGTGAATGTAATGAATGAATATTTTTTATGAATGATTTTAGGGTTCGTTCTACCCCATTTAATAAGATATAGCGTGATGTTATGTATGTATGTATGTTTGTTTCAAGGGTTTATGTTACCCCATTTGATGGAGCAAAACCTGATGTTTTGTATGTATGTATGTAGCTATAAAAAAAAATTGTACTGTATTTATACTCTATTCATAAAAACTGAAATACTTCAATAACAAATAATTATTGTTGATCTTGCTTTTTGTATAAAACAATTACATTGTTTCAATTTTCTAAAGAACTCAATACGAGCTATTGTATTAAATTAATGTGAAATGAACTTAACTGAAGCAAATTAAAATTGTTGAGCGTAAATAGAGCACATACGTGCAAAGAACGCCCGCGTTTACGTGAACCAATCGTATTTCAAACAACAAGAATGGTTTTATAAAATGAAATGTATATGTGTTTATGATAATACTGCAAATATATGCATTAACATTTTAATTCAAAAATGTTCAACTAACAAAGAACTCTACCATAACCGGAAATGATACATGATAGTTTATTAACTCTGAACTTGCGGACCAATTAAATCTTCGAAACTATAACTAGACTAAGTAGAAATAACCACATTTTATATCACGAATTAAATGGACGACTGTATACTTCTATTTTGTAATTTAAAGTTATATTACATTTCAGAAGTTACTTGGTTGACTGTAACATGTGTTTACATATTACAACAATAGAAAATCTTGTCTCTGTTTGGATAGGAAACCGTTAAATTTAAAATCAAACTGTATTCATAGCGCAAGATAACATTGTCAACAATGACAATTCGCATAGCAAGCATTATTGCAATCAATCGCTGATTACAATAATACATACATATCTTCACGCTATACCCCATCAAATGGGGTAGCACGAACCCTAAAATCACTCATAAAATATTCACTCATTACATTCATCAAATAATCAGCCCTCGTCATACATTCTCATCCAAACACACCACCCTCACTTTAACCACATTCATAGATCACTCCATATAAACTCATTTATTTATTACACTCGAAATCATTTATCACACAACAAACCTTCAATCACATCTATCCAATCACTCCTATTCACTTATCATTCATCTTCTTTCTTCAATGTACATAACATATGTATAAAACATCTCAAATTACTCACGCTTACTCCTAACAACGAATCTAATAACGAATCTAACAACGAATCTACAAAGATTAGAAAAGATAAAAGCGATAGCCTGCACTTGTATATGAAAGACAAGTCCACACAATGCAGTAACTGAAAATCAAACAAAAAGATAAGAAAGGGAGTGTCGCCCTGCGCTTGGTTTTGAAAGTGAATTCCACACAATTGCAGTTAAACATTCAATGTAAGATCACAAAACGAATAAAAAGATAAGAAACGAAAGGAGTAGCGTCCCTGCGCTTGTTTTTGAAAGTGAATTGCAGATAAACACTCCAATGAAATTACTAAACAACAAAACTAAAATAAAAAATCCTTCTTAAATCATTAGATTCATTCCGCAGTTAATCTTCGCGAAACGTTCCCTCGATTACAATAATAGATAAAATAAAAACAACTCACCTCAAAAAGCATCATGATTAGAATCCAAAACACAACGAAATCTGCACCATCTACACAATTCTGACTAAAACTAACCCCCAAATGAACCAAAGTATCCTTAAACCACAAATAACCCCTAGTTTAGTGTGTCTATAAATCACCAAGTTCACTTTTCATTGACTGTTGTTCACATGCACAGCTGTACGTCAGTTCGAAAGCGCGGTTTGTATTCAACTGACAGCGAAGTCTGGCCGCGGTGTGTTCCGCGGACGACAATCGACAATTGACTCCGTGAGTCAACGTTTCGTTTGCAGTCTATGACGTTGTGATTTACAAACGTGTTCTGTGAGATTTGTGACGTCAGGATGCGACAGTCAGGTGGACTAACATGTTTTTATTATCACTGGTATCAAGGACTGTAACTCGTAATTCGCTTAGAAGACAAATAATGCTAGAACCAAACAACATCTTCTGCGAGCTCAATTGTCAGATTTTTTTGTCATTGTTTAACCACTACAATCAGTTTAAAAAAAAATCAAACGTTGAGTAATAATAAATGTAATATCAGTTTACTATTTTTACGACAAAATAAATACTGGATTTTAAATTTCATATGAAATGTTAAATAATTAATTCATTTTTTGGCCGCGAGATATTCTGCTTGGTCGCACTGTATATGGCTCCTGTCACTTGATGCAGTTTACGGTCAAACTATCATCTACCAAGATCTGCAACAGACAAAAGATTTGTCACGGCTAGAAATGAGTAAAATATATAAAATATTTATTCAATTTTTCAGTTATAATTTTAACCTCATATAAAATTCGGACGCGTTTTACTATATGTATAGTATAACCAATGAGAAGTGAGGCTCGGAAAATTTGTGAACTAAAATGTAATTTTATATTTCTTTACAAAATATGTCAAATTTCAGCAATTATAATAAATAATACATACCTTGTCCCACATAAGAATGCAGCATTTTAAAATACAGTACATATACCTTGTTACACGTATGAATGCAGCAGAGAGGTACTTCGAGTTACGGTGTGAAGTTACAACTGACATATTAAGTACTGACTGAAGTTAGCTTCTTGTATCTACCAATGTAACTTAACCTTACTTTTCAATGTTTTCGTCTCTTATAATAAAATGTTGCTATTTACATTTAATTCTGCCATATTAAAATATACAAAACATGACATCTCTTGATTAATTTTTTAGGTTCGTTTTCCCAATTTTGTGTAAATAACCATTTTTTTAAATAAAAATGAAATAAAGTTTGACATTGACAGGTGATCAAATTAAAATTATATTTTATTTCACATATTTGAATTTAACACTCAGGTATACCAACATAAAACTTAAAATATGCAGGTATCCCTAAAAAAAAAACAATGACAATAATTTATAGTCATCCGGTATAAATATACTGTTGTATAAAACACAATTTGAAAGTCAAAGATTGCGTAGACGACCTAGGAATAAATGAATGGATATAATTGAAGGTTTGTTGTGTGAACGAAAGATGAGGCGAGCTTGTACGAAAAGAATTATTTATTCATTCGACTTTATTGACCACTTAAGGTCAAGGGCAAGGTTCAGTCAAGGGCTGTTCTTTCACCTAACCCTTACAAACACATCATAAATATCCATACATAGGGCGAAATTCGAACCCGCGACCTAAAGTGCTACGCTAGCCGCCCGACTATCGTGGCCGATAAAAATGAATCTAATAAATTCAGTGTATGTTTGAAGGGTTCATGCTACCCTACAATGTTATGTATGTAACATAACGAGTTCAATAACTCAGGAACGAAATGAAAAGAATTGTTTAGTTCCTGCATTTTGTGTAATAATTTGTTGAACCATGATATTTCGTAAATTCAAGTTCAATGTTCCTTGTGGTTCAATGAATAATAAATTGTGAAATCCGTATCTTTACAAAACAAAACAATTATTTTCTCGTTAATATACAAAACAGACTGCGACCATATTTCTAATTCTCAAATATGATTAACAAATTATGTACAAGAAATTCATTAGAGGAATAATTAATCATGTCGTTATCAAATAAATAACTTTTATTTTATTTATTTCATATCATAAACGTCAATTTCAATGCCAAATAATTACAATTATGTTTTAATACAATATTTCTAGTTGTATAGCGATAAAAATAAAAATCGATTTTCTATGTTAACTTTTACTTACAATATGAAATGTAAATTATGATTAAGTTATGGGATAGGTGGCTCAGTGGTATCGAGTCGACCTGTCGATTTGATTACCCTGGTTTGATTCCCACAGTCTACAAACAATTTTCACCACATTAAAACTACCCCTGTTGCTCCTCCTGCACTAGTATATTTGGGGGCTGTGATCTGACGGCTGGTAACCGTACTTCTCGCGCATACATATTTCACTTACCGAGATCTGCTACGGCATAGTGCCACACCCTTGTAATGAGAAGAAGCTGTGATGATATATTTAGTGGTATTGCGTCAGCCTGTGGATTTAAGAACCCGGGTTAAAACTACCCCTGTTGCTCCTCCCCCACTAGTATATTTTGGGGCTGTGATCTGACGGCTGGTAATTGTACTTCACGCGCATAAATATATCGCTTACCTACATCTGCTACGGCAGAGTGCCACACCTAGTAATGGGTAGACGGCCTGATGATATATTATTTTTTATTTACTAAGTTACAATTTGCAAGTAAAACTATTTTTTACAATACTTGTACTGTAAGTTACCTATTAATGACAAAATTTAAACACAGTGCCATTTTTATTGCATAGTGATTTCCATGGTTATATCAGGACTTTAATATTTACTTACTATCCACCATGAACAGTAAGTAAATATTACATATCAAGGTCCGGTTTATCTTGACTACAATTTGATAGCTGTCAATTTTGAAATCTATTTTTCTTTTCCTTCTATTTGTGCAAGTATTGTAAAAAATAGCTGAGTAACCTCGAACCGTAAGTGATTTTTTAGGTCGCGAATCTTTAGGAAATCTCATCCCTTGGGGCCTCGATTTCCAAAACTAAATTCTTGACCTAAAAACTGTCATTTACAGTTCATGGTACGTAATATACTATTAAGCATCTACGTTTTTCTCAGATCACAATCTTGATCTTGTCTGTCACCAAGGAAAATGCGTTTCTTATTTTCCAATATCGTCTCTGTAATTTGCTTCGAGGAAAATGCTAAAATTAGCATTGGTCCCTAATTGTTATTTCCTGGAAAATGTGCGTATTTTCGAGAAATAAATTTAAGCATATTTAGGAAATAAAGGTTACCGCATACTAAATCGATTTTAGGAAATTCTGTAGTATACTCATAAGATTCTTGTGAATTTATTTAAATTTAATGTGACTCAGGTATGCACGCATAAAGAATGTTTTTATATTATTATAATGAGTCACTATAATTAATTATCTTGTTTTTCTTCATCATACATTCGTTAACTGTAGTGATGATCACTATTTCCGTTATCATTTCTTAATAAATTTGTCATATTTTGTTTTTGAGCAAGACAGCTTTTTTTAAATAATATATTTTTCTGCCGGTTTTTTGTTCATTGTTTTAAAATTAAATAAAGGAAAAAAATCTGTGGAATCATCATTACAATGTTTTCAATATACATATTTATATATATAGATTAGATGGCTCAGTGGTATCGAGTCAACCTATGGATTTGAGAATCCGGGTTCGATTCCCAGAGTTGACCAACAATTTTACTATACCTGTGATTCTCTTTCCACTAACATCTTAAGGAGCCGTAACTTAACGGCTGGTATCCGTATTTCACGTGCAAAATATATCATTTACCGAGATCTGCTATGGTAGAGTGCTACACCCAGTAATGGATAGACGGCGTGATGAATTATTTTGCAAATTAGTTGTTGTACATTTTTCGCTGTTAAATTTGTATAAATTATTTTACAGAAAAGAATTTCAAATGAATTTTAATTGCCTGCATTCAAATTGAAAATTTATTTATTTATTTATGCTACTCTGTACAACAGGTACTTAATCCTAAATACAGAACATGGTCTGGACTCACTGAGCCGTGGTATTTAGCTTGAGTGAGAGTCGAACTCGAGATCTCCGGATTCGAATACGGTTACGCTATCCACACCACTGTACTGTCGGACAGTTTATAAATAAATAAATATAAAATAATTTACCATCACGTCTTTTACCCACTACTGAGTGTGACATTCTGCCGAAGCAGAACTCGGTAAATGATATATTCATGAGCGTGAAGTGCGGTTACCAGTCGTCAAATCACGACCCCCAAAAATGTTAGTAGTGAGGGAGCCACAGGGGTAACTTTAAATTGGTGAAATATTTTTAGTTTATAGTTTAATAAATTTAAAAAATAAATATATATATCATTACGCTTTCTACCCATTACTGGGTTCGGCACTTTGCCGTAGCAGATCGCGATATGTGATATATTTTGCGCGTGAAGTGCAGCTACCATCCGTGAAATCAGGCTCCCAAAGATGTTAGCTTTAATGTGATGAAAATTATTTGTCAGCTATGGGAATCGAACCCGGGTTCTCTAATCCACAGGCCGATTCGATACTACTGAACCACCTATCCCACAATCTTATTGTTTTATCTTAATAGAAATTTGCAAGTGAACATAATGACTATTTATTTCTGGTTCTCATGTTGCCACCCTTGAAACTATTTAGCCCCTGAAACACAATCATTAATTATTTTTTATGTTTTCCCTAACCACGGGAGGAATACACTATTGCACTAAAACAGAACACAAAACGTGCTGGTCGGATTTGCGAATAAATATATCACCAGACACGTGACTGTCAGGGCGCGAGTCAGGAGGGGTGACAAGTGACTGAAGCCTTGTCTAAAGCTTCATGCAGACAACAAATTTAGTATGCACAGACAGATTGAAGTGGATTTTTATTGTCGTTTATTTATTTAAAGTTAAATTTTTACGATTTTTACTGGTTTCCAGACATTTGTTCATAAAAATTTCATTTTTTACTTTCAATAAATGAAATTGCACAGGATTATTAAGTAAAATATGCTGAATGCAATCATGTAAACTGATTTTAATTATCTCTTTTTGTGCCATAGTTACAGGAGCGTAAAAATGATGAATTTTTACGATTTGAATTTTTTAATAATTTTGTTACAAAACTTTTATTTTTCAATAAAGTGCAATGAAAATTTGTATATACATCAATTAAATTCCGACAAATCTGGTGGTTTAATCAGAATTAGAATATCTCTTATAGTTTTCTAAATATAAGAGCTATAAATGTTTCCGGCAAAAAGTCCGGAATTTTAAATCGCCGATATTTTCAAAACTAATTGTCAGATGGAATTTTACATAATTTTTTCGGAATTTACGGGTCGAAAATAGGGGGATAATGTTCTTAACTCAATTTTTTTGGAATCATAATTTTCTTAAGGGGTACCCCTTAAGATTTTCGTTATTTTAGGCCATTTTCAGACTTTTTGCTCTAAAACTTGTATCTGTAGAGCAAAAATTATGAAAATTATCTTATTTATGTAACTTTTTGTGTAGAATCGAATGGTTTAGTCTCCAATATCATATCTTTTTTATTTTTTATGTTATCTAAGAAAAACGAGAATTTAAAAAAATAATTAAATGCCCATATCTTACAAACGGGAAGAGCTATCGATTTGTGGTTTGAAAATATAAAACCCTCGTGTTAAAGAGATATTATATGTATATTTTTAGAAATTTTTAAGGAAAAAGAAAGTTTTTTTTTCACCATTCGATTCCAAATATATTCCTGCGTAGATACACATATTTTGATGCACAAAAAAATCGTTTTTAATCGCCGGAGTCGTGATCGCAGAAAAATTCGTTTAATGAAATGGATTTTTTTTGTTGAACCAGTTGAAATTCGAAAAATTTTAAAATATAGTTCTATATCGCTTAGACTACGAGAAATCGAATGCCGTTGAGCGCATCTCCATATCTTTTTTAGTTTTGGAGTTATAGCGATTTTTGACTTTTTTTAAATGTCAACTTTGAAGGCCCATATCTCGAAAACTAAAAGAGATATTAAAATGCGGTTTGAACGAATATATTTCTCGTGCTCGAATTAACTTATAACGAAATTTTTACCCTCTACAATATCCTCGCGATCTGTCGAGGGGTCGCGAGCCACACTTTGAAAACCACTAAGTTACAGAATATAAGCGAATATTTCCTGGGTAAATAAACTGTTTTTCTATGCGATATGGGTTATCCTGGCACGGATTTAAAGTTAAAACCAATCACTCATATAAAAATACCATGTTTAAGCTAATGGTAACAGTTAAAATAGAAACTTTAAATTGTGTTCTGTCCTATTTATAAATTTAACAATGCAGAAGTTGTTATACACACCTCATGACTCGTGTGGCACGCATGTCTACAAACCCACAGAAAGAGAGAAACATATTTATTAATTACCAACTATTTCTATTTAATTATTACTAGAAAAATTATTTGCGCGTAAAAATATAATTAGAGAAATTTTTAATTACATTTAAGTATGTTTTGATGTTATTCACAACATTAATTGTGTATGAAATAAATTAATATTTTCGGACGTCGACGACTTTGAAAATGAGACAGATTGACTGAGTGCATGATGCATATTTTTACTTCCTTGTCTGTGAATACCAGCCTTGTGTGAATGTTAATAGTGAATATTGATTATGTTCGTCCTCGGTGTAGAGATTTTTAAGAATATTAAGAATTTTTGGATCACGTGTGCATCCCACGTTACTCATTTGAACGAGTATATTCTTGTCTGTTTCCGTATATTGAACTGTGATACTGTTAATGGCAACACTGTTATATTTTGCAATATAGAATAGTTCTACGAATTTTACAGTTCTTGGAAATAAACTTATTTTAGAAATAAGTTGACTGACTACTTATGAAATCTCGTTGCCATGTTTTATTATGCAATATAATTTATTTTTTTATTATACCTGCACTATAAATAATTCTTGTTTAACAAACTAAAAAGCATATGAAAATGCAACATGTAAACACGACTTGTTTTAAAGTTGCTAAGCAACAACAAAATGAATTTGCTCTTTAAATCCGTCCATATTTATCACAAGTTGCAAAACAACGAATCCTCATGATAACAGACGTATTCCATTTGCCATTTGAATCAGATCTAACTTACATTTACTGAACCAGATCATTTATTTATTTCGCTAGATTACTTCGCTGACTTTATTTCTAATACTAGAATTACAGATTCTAATTTACTTTGTATGAGGTGGCTAGCTCAGTGGTATGAAGTCGGCATGTGGATCCTGAGAACCCTGGTTCGATTCCCACAGGCGATAAACAATTTTCATAAATTCAAAAACTACTCCTGTGGCTCCTCCACCACTAACATCCTTTGGGGGCCGTGATTTGACGACTGGTAACCGCACTTCACGCGCAAAATATATCACTTACCGAGATCTGCTTCGGCAGAGTGCCACACTCAATAATGGGTCGAAGGCGTGATGATATATTTATTTTAATTTACTTTGAAATAATTCACTCCAATAAGAGCATCAGTTTGCTTAATTCAGGTCATTTAGTAATGTTGTCTAATTTATCTGAACTGATACAAGTGAACCAAGTAGCAAATAACAATAACTAATTGTAACAATAATTTTTCAATATTCTATTAGGTACTTTTGTATTACTTAAGAGTTAATATATAAACGATTAATTGGTTAATGTAAATAATAACTAAGATCGCATGGTATTGACAGTAACTGAAAAAGTATAATCACGTCAAGGTTGCAAGTCAGTAAAAGTTGTGAAATTGTTTGACGTATACGGAATAACTGTTTTGTTTATGTTTAAAAATAAACTAAACTAAATTAAAATAAAACACACTAATAAAAAATAAACTGGTTTTTTGATAAACGTAACTGGTGACGTACGGTAAAAATATTAATTATAGCAAATTATAATATTCATCATCGTGCTGGCAAATTTTCCACTGAAGCCTTATACAATCTTAAGCTATGCTAACTTTCCTGCAATATTCGGATTTATTAAAATAAAACCCAATTTATATCTTTACTCATGTGGCTTCCCCGGCATTATCACTGTTGAGGGCCATTATTTTACAATAAATTTTGTTTTGAAATAAGCAAACATTGTCCAGTAGAGAAAACGTGTGTGTTTTAATTAACAAGCAAGAGATTATGCGTTCAAATCTCGCTGACTATATTTATACAAAAAAATATGATTGTGTCTGAGTGGTTCGGATTCCATTACAAACTTTAGGCGCCTATACTGTAATTGAGATTAAGTTCCTGTTGTGCAGAGTAACAAGAAAATAGTATATTAAAAACGGCTTCATAATTGTCGTTTTATACGATTTTGCTACATCCAAATATATATATATATCATTACGCCTTCTACCCATTACTGGGTGTGGCACTCTGTTGAAGTAGATCTCGGTAAGTGATATATTTTGCGCGTGAAGTGTGGTTACCAGTCGTAAAATCACGGCCCCCAAACATGTTAGTGGTGGAGGAGCCACAGGGATAGCTTTTTCAAATTATGAAAATTTGTCGCCTGTGGGAATCGAACCAGGGACCTCAGGATCCACAGGCCGACTTCATCATGCTCAGAAATGAATAAATGCTTTATGATATTTATTTTAATTTTATAGTTATTTCAAATAGAATATAGTTAGATACAATATTTAGTTTATGCACAACCGGGCCAAAATTCACGTGTTTTAGCCTTAAAAATCGGGTTTAAACACCACTTTTTGGCCCTAGGGCCATAAAAAAATAATTCCTATGGAAGAAAGAAGATAAATGATAAGTGAATAATAATGAGTGAAAGATTGACAAATAATTGGATGAATGTGATGAGGGTTTTTTTTTATGTAAGGAATGATTTCGTGTGTAATAAATAAATGAGATTATATGGAGAGATCTATGATAGTGGTTGAAGTGAGGGTGGTGTATTTGAATGATAATGTTTGACGGGGGCTGATTATTTGATTATGTTATGAGTGAATGTTTTGTGAGTGATATTAGGGTTCGTGCTACCCCATTTGATGGGATATAGCGTGAAGATATGTATGTATGTATGTACATAAATAAAATGATAATTTTTGTTTATGTGAATACTTGATTTTACAAAATGTTATTTAGACAGATAACCTATGTACATATTTGAATCTTTTGAATTAAATGTTATTTTGAATTGAGGAATGTTGATTAAGCCGTTTACATTTATTTGAGATGGGATAAATATAAATAAAAAACAATATCTTTCCTCGTTGTTTGAATTGTAGGCTTTACTTTATTTAAACGAAAAAGTGACGACGTTTCGGACCATTATCAAGGCAAAGTAGAAAAAGGAATAAATTTAAGAACACATTTATTCCAAACAACGAGGAAAGATATTGTTTTTATTTATATTTTTCCCAACTCAAATAAATGGTATTTTGTTGTGCATAAAATATTATATGTACCACGGGTAAAGTTAGCGTTTCTGACCCTGAGCATGTTATTAACCTTCAATGCTTTGCGCCTCGTGCTAATAATCATGCCATGGGCCAGAAAAACCTGTTTTCACCCTTGATACATAATAACTATTGTAGTGGTAGATACCGCAAAGAACAAAAGATTAAAATCATATTAATTCTCCATGTACCACTTTACATTTTAATCATTTCCGGGTCCAGTTTTTTGTGCGTCATTCCACATTACGTTCATTTAAAATTACGTGTTTCACAATATTGATTTGTCACTTGTTATAACAAAGATTTTTTGTGGTCTTCTCCCAGACAACCAGACAACGTAGGCGTAGACATCTCAGATGAACAAAAGATTTGCGATGATGGAATATTCTTAAGACAATACAACAAAAAGATTCGGAAAGTACCGCTAGGATAATTGATTCAAAATACCCGTATCATGATTTTCAGAACTGAATTGATGCTGGAAAATTTTAGAAAGCTAGTTTTTCAAAAATGAATATTCTGACTTGTCATTCGAGACCAGGACCGGATTAACACTATGAGGGGCCCTAAGCACAACAGATTCTGGAGCCCCCTCCTCCACCACCTTTTCAAGAAAATGAGTCTTTATTCATAGAATAAAGAAATCTCGTTTATAAATCATTTATAATTGTATGTGCCTTTGTTTTTAAACGGTACAATTGAAAAGAGAAGAGAAGGTTATTGCCAGGAAAATAAGTAAATGAATATTGACACTATTAATACCAATGTCTATTCAGAATATAGTGAATATATTATATTTTATGACATAAAATTAATTGTATATATAAAATGTCAAAGTTCCACAAAATTACAGCACATTTGAATCAACTTATTAGGTCTTCATCAGTTTGTCTTTGTATTATTTATTCATTGCTATTCAGCAGTTTGCGATTTTTGTCGGTAGATGGCACCACGGGTTGCTCTGTAGCTCTCATGTCATGTTTCCGACTTACATAGTTTAACATTCGTCAGTTCAACTTAAAAAATTGCCACAGTTCACTAGCCCCTAGTTGGTCTAGTTGGATAGTTGATCGCACGATACTGATGAGTCCCTAAAGGACGAAACGCGTCTATGGTTAAAGCTGAACTGACCAACCTTTGATGATGACCTAATAAGTTGATTCAAATGTGCTGGAATTTTGTGGAACTTTGACAAGTGTTGGAATTTTTTTTTCTTATTTTATTAAGACTTAATTCCACATCTTAATTGACAATTTGTCTTTGTTTTATTTATACATTGACAATTTGATTTGTATTATTTATGAATTGTATATACTTTGATTGGAGGAGGACGTACACTGCACTATACTTCAAAGATGAAGTGTTATAAGCGCGATTTTTTCGCCTTTAATACAAAATCAACTAATTCTTGACGACCTTTAGAAATGACCAGCAGTTAGGCATACGCAAACTTATATATTTCAGTAGTTTCTTCACTTCGCTAATTTTTACCCAGAAAAATTTTCATTACTAATTTTTAAATTTTTAATTTTTTACAATTTCCGTAGGGCCCCTAATGTATCAGGACCCTAAGCTATAGCTTAGTCAGCTTATGCTATAATCCAGCACTGTTAGAAACTAGATTCCCGTTATAAATAGTCAAATTATGTTTTGGCTACTCACTACTGTATTCAAATCAAACTCACTATATTTACATTCATTATATACATCTAAATTTGACTAACAGTACTTTATACAAATTCATAATTAATATTAATTTCTATTAACCAAATGTTAAAATGAAATTCGGACAATGGTTCAAAGATTTCGAACTATATGTTTTCGTGAATAACATCTGTGCAGTAATGTTAATTTTGTTTTAATATTACAGGAAGTAAAGATGTAAATCGTGGTTTTTATGTTGTCTAGATATTTGTGTAGGTATTTCAGTTATGTTTTGAAAAGAGAATTGTATTCACATGAAATTGTAAATCGATTTAAGAGATGGGGTTCAACTATGGTTCAACCTTTACACATGTTTCGATGTATCATCAATTCTTATGGCATGATGAATAATTGTATATCCATATTTATGTTTATAAATGATGCTTATACCAAATAAGTACACAATACATACATTTAGTATTATTATAATATTTCCTCATAGTCTGTAATTGTATCATTATCTGCTAATGATCGATAAGTTAAGGATAATTTTTATTTTTCATCGTTATTTTATATTTGATCATAAATTCGTTATTTTGACACCAGAATAATTTACCCTAGCATTTTTGTGTTATGTTTATGCATTTTGTTTATTAATATACGTAGCTGTTATTATAAAAAATAATATACTGACAGCTTTTTGACAGTTCCGTAAAAAGTGTGGTTAAAATAGTACCATGAACTGTAAGTGACAGTTTTTAGGTCTAGAATGTAGTTTGGACAATCGAGGCCCGTAGGATCTAGATTATTAGCGACATTAGCGACCTAAAATTTTTTTACAATACTTGCATAAATAGAAGGTAAAGAAAAATAGGTTTCAAAATTGAC
This sequence comes from Pterostichus madidus, assembly GCA_911728475.2. Lineage (NCBI taxonomy): Eukaryota > Metazoa > Arthropoda > Insecta > Coleoptera > Carabidae > Pterostichus > Pterostichus madidus. The sequence continues at coordinate 410,818 of OU452305.1, forward strand.
AGCTGTTAAATTTTTGTCAAAATAAACAGTACCTTGATTTGTAATATTTACTTACTGTTCACGATGGATAGTAAGTAAATATTAAAGTCCTGATTTAACCATGGAAACCGCTGTGCAATAAAAGTTGCACTTACTGTGTTTAAATTTTGTCATTAATACGTAACTTACAGTACAAGTATTGTAAAAATAATATGTTTTTATACTGGCAGTTTTGTACGAGAGCAAAATGCATAAAAATAAAATGAAAGTAATAGCATTAATGATTTTAATCACAGAATGTCGAAATGGTGGCAAGTGTTGACTAAAGAAACCAATTGACTAACTCCCAGGGAAAAACGTATTTTATTAAACATAATAAGTCCAGAAATAAGTTTCTATGTATAATACACTATTACAAAGAATACTAATAAATATATTCAAGATACAAATAATAGTATATAACGTACCATGAACTGTAAGTGACAGTTTTTAGGTAAAGGTCGAGATTTCCCAAGTATTTGCGACCTGGAAAAATCACTTACAGTTCATGGTTAGTACAAACAGGACCTTGATATGTAATATTTACTTACTGTCCGAGGTGGATAGTAAGTAAATATTAAATTCCTGAAGTAACTATGGAAACCACTGTGCAATAAAAGTTCCACTTACTGTGTTTAAATTTTGTCTTTAATAGGTAACTTACAGTACAAGTATCCTAAAAAAATTATGTTGCATTATTAATCGATTCAACGAAAAAATTCACATTATTTACAATATTTTAGTTAGATTATTAATCTAATAGTTTATCAAGTTTAATGATAAGTTATACAATTGGAAATTTAATAAAAGTAAAGTTTTATTTTGAATAAAATATAAAAACATTAATGCGCACTTTAATACCTATCTTGTTCGTAGAATAAAACATGATAATTTTATTATGCTAGAGATACACATTATCTGTTTAAATTATCCGTAATGAGTAACTTTTATAGCATTGCAAGTGTAGATAAGTTTTTTTAGTCATCACGATTTTGTAGCTAGTTTGTGTCACATGTTACAAATGACACGAGGCCTTGCTTGAAAATAATATGAAACATGCCACACATATGTTTTAAGAGGATTACATGCATTTGTAAGGTTATAATAGTCACGTGATGTAAGGATTAGAATAATTATATTCGTCAATTGTACCTAACAATGGTTTGGGCATATGGAACATGTGTCGAATGAAAGATTGGTGAAACAGGTGTATGTTGTATAGAGCAACGCATTTTTTGCCTGTCCTGCAAATGGCGTCATACCTCCCCCCCACTTGCATCGCTAGTAAGCGTAACTAATTTAAAAATATATATCATCACGTCTTCTACCCATTACTGAGTCTGACACTCTCGCTAAGTGATATATTTTGCGCGTGAATTATAGTTACCAGCCGGTAAATTACAGCCCCCAAAGATGTTAGTGGTAGGAGAGCCACAGGGGTAGTTTTACTGTGGTGAAAATTATTTGTCGACTACATAGGGTGATATAGGACAAAATTTAAATAATTTATAATTTATTTTAAATTTTTGTTTGCCATAATTCTATTATTTTGATTTATGACTCATAACAAAAATAGAAATAAAATTTGGAATAAAATCAAATTTAAATCCAGGGTGACCGTGGCTTAATTGGTTAAATCATGAGACCGACATTCACAAGGTTCCAGGTTAAAATCCTGGTGCATTTCAATTTTTGTCTTTATAATTTAATCTATAGTTTTGCTACCAAGTATATAATTCCCATATTAGCAGGTAGTTGGCAGCCGAAACACCATTGTACATGTTGAAAGAACGGTAGCTTTTGAATTTTCTAACAGTTCTACTATTCGCCGATAGATGTCCGGTCCTCTATCGAGCAAACCTCAAACTACAGTCAACGCTGACAAAACAGTTCTCTGTTTTATCATACCATAGAGTTGCTTGACGCATGGTTTTGTGTTCTATGTTTTCATATTCTTAAAACGTGAAAATAACTGAAAATACGGTGAAAATATTAGTGTCAGTGCTACAATTAGGTATCTAGTGTTCTAATCCACTTATATCAAATTAAATTTCATTGTTACTTTCTTCATAATTAGTATTTTGTCTGGTTACGGTGTTATAACCTAAGTTTTTAACTATCAAATTAAATTAGTTGACATAAAAGCGTTATAAAACTGTATATTATTAATAATAATCTAATTATAATTTAGTTTTTCATTTCATAATACTATTAAGAGTTACTTTATAGGTAATTTGCAAATTTTACTCAATTTAAAAATAATTGTTTATTTTATAGTTTCAAAAAAAACTTTAAATAAATAATGTAAAACATTGCATGAATTTAAATAATTTGTACTATTTATGTATTCATTTAAACTTTCTTCTCGATTAGTTTTAAAATCTTTGATCAACAAAATACACAAAAATTCAATAATATCTTCATGTATCAACATGGCTGATCAAAATAATATATCAAATAAACCATCGATAGAAAACTCAGAAACTAGTGTTTCTCAAAGCTCTAGCATGGACAGTTCCAGCAGTTCTAAACAATTAGTGAGTGAAATAAGTGCGGGTTTAGCTAAAAGTGGATTTCAAGACGTATCTACTCAAATCGGAAGTTATTTAACAGCTGATGAGGAAAACATTCTTGTGAGTAAACAGTGCTACTCGCCGGAGCCGCCGGCAGAAGAACCAGAAGGAGAAAATGAAGTCAAAGATGGCACTGAAGCTGCTAATGATGAGGTAGAATTTTATCAGAATTTAATTTATATATTTATTTATGGAGTAGGTGGGTGGCTCAGTGGTATCGAGTTGGTTTGTGGATTTGAGAACCTCGGTTCGATTTTCATAGTTGACAAACAATTAAAATTAACCTTGTGGCTCTCCCTCTACGAACATCTTTGGAGACCGTGATTTGACGGCTGTTACGCGCGTAAATATATAACACTTATCGAGATATTCTACGGCTGAGTGCCACATCCAGTAATGGATAATAGGCGTGATGATATATTTATTTATTTATTTAATATGCATTTTTGTTTGTCCGAAATTTAATAAATTGAGATTGTTGGATGGGCGTTCTATTGCAAGCGAAGCGAGCTTTGCCAAAATAATTATATTGTGAAGCTAAACAAAAACAAAAAATAAGAATCTAACAATTTTACGAACAGATTAAAATAAAAAATAAGTAACATTTTAATTTCATAAATTGAAATATAATAGATATTTATGTACCAAGGGTGAAAACAGGCGTTTCTGTCCCGTGGCATGATTATTAGCAGGAGGCGCAAAGCGCCAAGGGCTAATTACATGCTCAGAGTCAGAAACGCTAATTTCACCCGTGGTACATACAATATTTTATGCATAACAAAATAATATTTCATTATATGTTCAAAAGATTAAAATATGTACATAGGTTATATGTCAAAATGACATTTTGCAGAATCAAGTATTCACAATAAATAAACATTGTCATTTTATTTATGCATACATAGGAATTATCCATGGGCCAAAAAGAAGTGTTTAAGCCCGCTTTTTGGGCTAAAACACATGCTTTTCGGCCCGGCTGTGCATAAAATTAATTTATGTAATAATTCATAATTAATTTATACAATCACGCGTTCTACCCATTACTGGGTGTGCCATTCTGCTGTAGCTGATTTTAATAAGTGATATATTTATGTACGTGAAATGCACTTACCGGCCGTTAAATCACGGCCTCCAAGGATGTTAGTGGCGGGAGACCCACAGGGGTAGTTTTAATGTAGTGAAAATTGTTTGTCGACTGTGGGAATCGAACCCATATTTTCAAATCCACAGGCCAAATCAAAACCACTGAGCCACTCACCTCATCATTAATTTCGATGGCTTTTTAAAATTAATATTGCCTTTTTAATGTCAATTAGCGTCTTCATTTGTTTTTTTTTAATGACTCTGTGTCAACGTTAAATTATTCCGAATAATTATTCACGTTCCCGATCGAATGGAACAAACAAGAAACAAAAGACATCTCGAACCAATCAAATTACAACAAAAAACAATTGTTTGGCGAATCTACTGGGAACGGCGTAAATGTATTTAATTTGATGAACCAGCCTAAATTAAGTTAAAAAAACATCTGCGAGACAAAATTGACGCCGACATTTGTCTAATGATAGTGAAAAACCAATTTCATTAACTTTACGTGAATTCTAGAGCGTTCCGGTTAATAAGATATGGGCAGGCAGAATCGTGGCTCCCCTGTCGCGCAAATAATTAATTTAATTAAACTTTAATTAGTGTTTCGTGTTCTTAACGAATCAATCTGTTTTTTGTTGTACACCCTAAAAATTACGCAAATGAGATGACGCTGTTTTTTTTTTGTTAGTAAATAAACAGAGCTATTGCTTAGTTACAAGCTAATTTTCAAGCTAAACAGATGTAATCTTGTTTCAGTATTTTCTTTGTTTATGTGACAATAGTTATTTTTATAACAAGTACTGAAAAAGACTTGTTACGTGCAAGTGCGGAATTGTTATTAATATACACAAACAATAAATATTATGTATTTCACTTACCTACTCCTTAAATAAAATCATTTATCGATATATTTTACTTTGTTCGGTTCTTTTGATTAATTGTGTACAAATTAGATATACTGCAATTTAAGGTTACGTTTATAAACGTCAAAATGTATTACTGCATATTTACTAACGCTGGCTCACCGCATCTTCTTCCATAAGCGTCTGTGCTTAAAATATGAAATTCCGCGCTCGGCGCGATATTTAAATCGCTCTCAATTAAACTTTTTTTTGACAGTGGTTACCAGTCGTCAAATCACGACCCCTAAGGATGTTAGTGGTGGGAGAGCCAGAGGGGTAATTTAATTGTTTGTCGACTGTAGGAATCGAACCGAGGTTTTCAAATTCACAGGCTGACTCGAGATCACTGAACCCCTACCCCTTAATTTAACTAATCCGAAATTTAGGGTTAGCTAAACCTCTTATGAGAATTAGGCTGAAAATGTGTATTCAAAGTTGTTATATTTTCAGATTTAACACAAATTAACGAATATTCAAATGCAAGCAATATTCAGAAATGCTTCCATTATTTTCAGGTTTTTCTTTATATTTATTTCGCATTTAACAGATCAGAATCAGAATAAAATGCCGTTAATTTTTGTTTCAATCTGAAAATATCTTTTGATTTCTGCCGATATTAAATAAACAAAAAACTTCGATTTCTGCGGACAATCTAGTTTGTTGTGGAAATATGAAACAGATGAAAACAAAACAAAACAATGGCGAGATTTCGTTGCGCAGATGACACGTTTAATTAAAAAATGAAATTGTTTTTCACTTATCGCCTTTATTAATGCTGTTTTGATAACCAGAAAATTCGAAAATATTAAATTGAAAAGAAATTAACTTTTTCATCATTTAAATTGAATAATTGGATTTTAACTTGATTAGATTATTTCACAGTTTTTCCTAAAATATCAAATTTGCGTTCAATTATTTGCTAGGCTTTACGATGGGAAATTTATTTCATTTACAATATAAGGGACATACAGTTTATAATGGAAATCGAACATCTCACTTGTGATGCGAAAACCTATCTATCTCATAGGGTTGATAAAGGGATTGAAGGGTAAAATGATCGTCATATATGAAACTTTTATCATATTTCGGTGATATATCATTTGTACATTATTTTCATCCCCAAAACATATAGAAAAGTATTAAAATAATTATTTTATAAAAATAAAATAAACATTTCTGATTTCTGTATTTATTCAAGGTCGGTAATTATGATTTTTCTACGACTGCTATGAAAACTAACGCTCTCATTTGTCAACGTTGACGCTTTCTGTGGAACAATCGTAAAAAAAATTATTTATTTTTAAAATTTTGAAATAAATAGATATTTAATGAGTGCTTGTTTCTATAGTTACCAAGGATACAAACAAAACAAAAACTTGTCATATTGATAGAACGAATTAATTTTTTTACTTTACTTGTACTGTAAGTTAAGTAAATAATAATAAGTGATTATTGTGCATAATTTATTTTTTTAAATATTTTATTTAGAACCGCATGTGTTGTCTTAAAAAGCGGAGTTATACACTTATTTTTGTTTATTGTGAATACTTCATTCTGCAAAATGTCTTTTTGACATATAACCTATGTACATATTTTAATCTTTTGAACATATAATTTTTTTTCTTTTTTCTGTGGCTTCTTTGGCGGACCAACTACTTAGGTCATATGCCGCCATTACGCCCTGATCTGCGTTTAAGGTATTATGGTCAACAGCAACGCGGGTTTTCTCTGGACGGTCACCCATCCAAGTACTACCCGCGAGCAACGTTACTTAACTCGCGTTATCGCTTAGATCAGTTCCAACGAGTACAGCCATGGCCGTTGACCAACATATAATTAAATGTTATTTTGTTGTGCATAAAATATTACATAAATAACTATTTAGCAACATTCTTGCAATGATAATTGTTCAAATTGAACTCTTCTTAAATATTCCAATACCCTTCAGTTCCATTCTGTCTCTCGCCTCCCACCTTTTTCAAAATCAGTAAATCTATAAGTCAACAATTTTCCGGTTACCTTGAGCTTTCAACAGAAAGCAGAGCTTCAAAGCTTGTGCTCCAGTGTTAGAAAGCTTTTAACAGAGCCTGAAGATCGCGACTTAAAACTCACGCGGAACACAGTTGCACTTGAGTTCCGCGACATCGCGATGTTCAAGAATGATAACTGCGCGCTTTGTCTTCTACTAGCGCTTCAACCTACTTGCGTTGGCGGAGGGTGGATGTCGAAGGGTTCAACGGAAGGGGTGAATTGTAGACTCAGAGATTTATACAGAAATATTTTATGTATTCACAATCACAATAAGATACAAGGAAGTTGGCAACTGTTTAAGGGATATACTGATGGGAAATTGTTAATTTTACGAGTCGTATTTTTAAAGTAAGTACCGTTTCGAAATTCCGCCGCTGCAGCGCTGCGGTCGGCATTTGACACATGTACACTGTGTACCACACTCTGTTGACAAGCCACAGATGTCATTACAGAGTCATTCGATGTGTTTACGAGTTTTTTGAAAGTATTTGAAATGCCTCTTCCGATTGAGAATCCCGCCGACTGTGAAATACGCACTGTGATTCATTTTCTTAGTGCTAAAGGCTTGAAAGCGGCTGAAATTTTATCATCAGATCAGAGAGCTTTTAAAGATGGCCGTACTAATGTGCATGATGAGGAACGAAGTGCGCGACCTTCAGTCATTTGGTGCACAAAGCTGATGAAAAACGCCCAGTGACTATCACATATTCGTGCATTTGAAGAACCATCTGGGTGGTCAGCGCCACGACGACGATGAAGATGTCAAAGCAATGCAATGGTTGTCTAATCAGACGGCAGACTTATACAAGGATGGTATTCAAAAGCTGGTTGTACGATACGATAAATGCCTTAATATTGGTGGAAACTATGTAGAAAAGTAGATTTAAGTACAGGCTTTCATTTAAAAATAATATTGCTACAAAAATTCAACTTATTTTATTTTTATTACAAAACGGTACTTACTTTAAAAACACGGCTCGTATGTTCGACATTGTTTTGTGTCCATAAAGAGCATTTTATTGGATTACTGTAATAAAATAGTAAAATTGGACTCTCATATCAACAAAAAAGTCAAAAATAAATAAATATATTATCACGCCTTTTACTCATTACTGGTTGTGGCACTCTGCCGAAGCAGATCTCGGTAAGTGATATATTTATACGCGTGAAGTACGGTTACCAGCCATAAAATCACGACCCCCAAAGATGTTAGTGGTGGAGGAGCCACAGGGGTAATTTTAATGTGGTGAAAATGTTTATCAGCTGTGGGAATCATTTAAGTTTATCGTATGATAAAAAATATCGTCCGGTGAAATATCAATTTTGTGAAAAGTCCCTTAGTTGCATCTTTGAGTTTCATAAATTTCTCATTAGTTTTAAAGTTCGTGAAGTGAATGCACGGCAGCACGGTGAGGGCGCAGTCAACCACATAACTGTATTTTAAAAATTTCACTACGCAGATTTTTTTATTAAATCGTTCAGAAAAACCTTGTGGTCAGCACAGCACAGAACATATGAACACATACGTTATTAAATAACTTTATCTTCATGCTTACCTACCAAATTTTCTTTTAACTTTCACAGTTAACATTAGATTTGTTTCATTATCTTTTTATCAACATTATATCTCGAATATTTTTCTATATTCTGTAACTATATCATAATTTATTAATGATCGATAAGTTAATGATAATTTTTATTTTTCATCGTTATTTTACAGCTAACCGCAATTATCGTATTCTGACTCTGGGTTACAAGAAAAAAAGCTCTTTAGTTAAAAAATTGTTTGCCTAGCAACAGTATCAATAGCGATTTTCTGAAACTTATTAAACCGTTAGTTGCTAATGAACTAATAAAACTTTTATGCAACTCAACATGAGACTACAATCATTAACTCTCTGACATTTTCATGTTATATTCATGTATATGTAGCTGTTATTATAAAAAATAATATAATGGCAGTTCACTGACAGTTCCGTTCAAATTATGGTTAAAAATAATATTTTTTTATACTATCATCTTGGTATGAGAGTGAAATTCATAAAAGTAGATTTGAACACCCGAGGTCGATTTCCGCTTTACTCCATATTAAAATTACCCCTGTGGCTCTTCCATCAATAACATTTTGGGAGCCATATTTTCACAATTGGTAACCACACATCACGTGGATAAATATATTACATACTGAAATCTGCTACAGCAGAGTGCCACACCTATTAACGGTACATTTATTTAGTTTGATTTGAATATTAAAATAAATAAAATAAATATATCATCACGCCTTCTACCCATTACTGGGTGCGGCACTCTGCTGAAGCAGATCTCGGTAAGTGATATATTTTGAATATTGTTAGTTTTAAATCAGTATTTATGAATGAGCTATTGTGAAGATACTATTGCCATCTTGTTGCTGTTCCTGGAGATATAAATGTTGAGAAGGCCCGTTGTGCTAAGTTCTACTTTTACAGAAGACTCTAATTCCTTCTTATAGGGTCGTAACGCAGTTCCGACCCGTTCGGAGCCAACTCTAATGCCTTAATGGGAAGCAACGGTTCCTTCCGGCCTCTGTTTCTTCTTCTCTCTTTCTCTCACTTGCACTGGGACGAGACGCTCTTTATTTATTGACGAATTTACGCTCTGCATTTCTTTATCGTGCACATATCTTACTGGTGGTTACAAAGGAGGAAATTTTTTTGTAATAGGTGTAATTTTTAAATTGATATAGGTGTTCAGTTCCTACACATTTTAATATACAATCTTGACAATCTCTAAGTTTTGACAAATTTTGTAGACCGTCAGTGCCACCTTAAGATATTTAAAAAAACCGTCATTATTAACAAAGAAAAAATCATTTTTCCTATTTTAAATTGTAAAGTGTATATAAAGTCCACTAAGAAAAAAAGTTTTTAGAATAATTGTGCTGTAAGTTACGTATTAATGACAAAATTTAAACACTGTAAGTGGAACTTTTATTGCACAGTGGTTTCCATGGTTACATCAGGACTTTAATATTTACTTACTATCCACCGTGAACAGTAAGTAAATATTACATATCAAGGTTCTGTTTATTTTGACAACAATTTGACAGCTGTCAACTTTAAAACCTAATTTTCTTTTCCTTCTATTTGTGCAAGTATTGTAAAAAATAGCTTACTAACCTCGAACTGTAAGTCCCGAATGTTTAAGAAATCTCTACCCTTCGGGCCTCAATTTCCCAAACTACATTCTTGACCTAAAGACTGTCACTTACAGTTCATGGTACGTAATATATTATTATGACACGTCATTTAAAAAAAAAAATGGGGTGGCTAGCTCAGTGGTATGAAGTCGGCCTGGTTCGATTCCCACAGACGACAAACAATTTTCATAATTTTAAAAAGCTACCCCTGTGGCTCCTCCACCACTAACATGTTTGGAGGCCGTGATTTAACGACTGGTAACCGCACTTCACGCGCAAAATATATCATCGAGATCTGCTTTAGCAAAGTGCCACACCCAGTAATGGGTAGAAGGCGTGATGATATATTTATTTTATTTATATTTTAAAAAACGATTAACAGCCGTCAAATCACGGCCCCCATAGATGTTAGTGGTGGGAGAGCCACAGGGGTAGTTTTAAAATGGTGAAAATTGTTTGTCGCCTGTGGGAATCGAACCAGGGTTCTTAGGATCCACAGGCTGACTTGATACCACTGAGCTAGCTACCCAATGGGGTAATGGATCATTTTCATAATAAACATAAATCGGTTGAGTGATAGAAATACCTTAGATTATTGTTCTGTGAGTAATGTTAAGAAATAAAAGGATGTGTGTAAGGGAACCAACGACTTTTATTCATTTAAATTCTTAAATGTCACTATCAACAGCAGGACATAAATCTATGTATAAGTTTTACCAATTATAAGTATTTATTACCAAATGAAATACTTACTTTTTTTTGATAACTTATAGTATTTATTATTTGGGAGTGTTTCTGCCATTCTCACTATGCTCAAACTAAGCATACTTATCTAAGAACAGAGAACCATATCATGGTATTACATTAAATTAGGACATCCATTTGTTCCGATTGCCTGGAATGAAAAGCACTCTGACGGATTTAAGGCAAACATCGCGCTCCGCATACAGATTTGCTGACAGGCCCCCAACTCGGATTTGCCTTCTCGTCATCACGAAGCGCTGCATTGAAACATCGTTTATAACATATGCAACGATATGATTGCGAATGGGAATAATTTAAATGAGCTCACCTATTTATTCTGATTATTTTAAGTATTGAAAAGATTATTTGTCACGAAAATTAATAGTTAGAGAGCTAGGGTGCAAAATGATGTCTCATTTTTTCCAGTGACAGAAATGGTTTGTTTTAATAGATTATAAACATGAAAAAAAGAAAATTATATTTGGGAATGGGTGCTAACTATAGTTGATGCCAATGTGAATGCGCCGATTTTAAGAGTGGTTGTTGATCCTTACACCAGTCCACTTTCAGAGCTTCTGTTACCAATTTTTTTGTCATGTATTCATCGTGAACAAGTAGTAATATGTCACACGACACCATATTGCCTACTTTGATCGGTTTTGTCGCGCATGCGTCACCGACCAAAACTTCTGTCTACCATTTTTATTACTTAATTATACCAAAGTCTATAATTTAAATTGAAAATTAACCTATAAAAAATATGTCAACAACCACCCTTATAATCGGCGTATTCACATCGGCGCCATCTATAGTTACCACCCGTCCCCAAATCTAATTTTCTTTTTTTCATGTTTATCATGACATAATCTATTAAAAAAAAAAAACTATTTCTGTCACTGGAAAAAATGAGACATCATTTTTCACCCTAGCTATCTAACTATAACTAAAAATCTAAAATTATATTTTGATAACCTTAAATAAATAAATATATCATTACGCCTTCTACCCATTACTGAATGTAGCACTCTTTTATAGCAGACCTTGGCAGTGATATATTTATATGCGTGACGTACCGTCAAATCACGGCCCCCAAAGATGTTAGTGGTGGGACAGCTACAGAGGTAATTTTAATGTGACGAAAATTGTCGGTTACCGGAATCAAACCCAGTTAAAGTACTCAATAAATACTGTACATTTGACATTAGAGCATCTACCAATATTTAGTATGAAATATCGCCGCCAGGCGTCATACTGCAATGTCTCAAACATTCACTTTTCCTTCAGAATATAATCCACGTAGTATAGTTCCGTTTCCTTGCAAGGTATAGCTGGCAGTGCCGACCACAAGACAATATATTTCACTCAGCATACATCCCCTCACATCCAGTTGCCGTTTCAGCTAAAATACACCTTCATTTAGCATTTAATTTCCTGTTAACGAGCGCAGCGCTATCTGGCCGTCGGGGCCGCTACTACAGCGTGTGACGATGTGTGGATTACGCATCGCGTACTTTGAGGTTACTTGATGACTGGATGTTTATCCAGGGTTTATAGTCACGTGACTCAGGTTTATTAGGTGGTAAGTCTGCCCTCAAGCGATAAAGCTTCACTGTCGGAAATATCATATGTCACGTGATATATTGTTTATTTAAACAAAAAAAACAAACGGCATTTTAAAATATATACTTATATCTTCTTTATGGGGTAATGGCACAGTGGTATCGTGTCGGCCTGTGGATCCTAAGAACCCTGGTTCGATCCTCACAGCCGACAAACATTTTCGCCAATTTAAAAAATTACCTCTGTGGCTCCCTCACCACTAACATCTTTAGGGGCCGTGATTTGACGACTGGTAACTGCATTTCTCGCGCATAAATATATCACTTACCGAGATCTGCTTCGGCAGAGTGCCACATCCAGTAATGGGTAAAAGGCGTGATATATTTATTTATTATTTATTTTTTCATTTTGGATTATTTTTGTACATGCAATATCAAAGGAAATTATGGAGAATTTTTTTTTATTCCTTAAAGTATATATTAATGTCTATAAAAAATTGCTATTTCATAAATTGGTTTGATTTAAAGATAAAAAATAATTTAAAAGCTCCTTTTATAAATAAATAAATATATCATCACGCCTTCTACCCATTACTGGGTGTGGCACTCTGCCGAAACAAATCTCGGTAAATGATATATTTTGCGCGTGAAGTGCGGTTACGGGCCATCAAATCATGGCCCCCAAAGATGTTAGTGATGGGGGAACCACAGGGGTAATTTTTTTAATTTGGTGATAATGTTTGGCTGCTGTGGGGATCGAACTAGGGTTCTCAGGATCCACAGGCCGACTTGATACCACTGAGCCATTACCACCAGGATATTGATATTAAACCTCTCTAAAATAATATAAGAATCGAATGAGAAACGTATGTCGAATGAAAGATTGGTGAAATTGATGGTGAGACAATTGAAAATTAATTACGTGAACGAGAGATGAAACTAGGTTGTATGTTGTACGTATGTTCAGTGACTATACTACTCTATTTAATGGAACACAAATAAGGACTACTATAAATAGCAATGATATTTATTCTACGGTTAGTCGGTCAGTACTGCAATAACCAGATCAAAAGACATTTGACATTAACCGAAAACAACACACAGCGCACTTGGACACAGCACACTGCATGGATATTATCATATATGAAATTCATATCGTTTGACATATACATTTGTGAATGTCAGAACGATATTTAGCATTGGAAATGTGACCACATCATTTATTATGTTAAAGGACATTCATCAATACCTCTAACATGTTTCGTGTTTATTTCTTATATTTTTATTATTTATCTACTTACATCAGCATTAGCTTTTTTTTGTTTTTACTAAAGCAGTATTGTTTATTTTGTTTTTTCGGGAAAGACTTTATTTTTTATACAATAAATTAATTAATGGGGTAATGGCTCAGTGGTATCAAATCGGCCTGTGGATCCAAAGAACCCTGGTTCGATCCCCACAGCCGACAAAACATTTTCACCAAATTAAAATTACCTCTGTGGCTCCCCCACTACTAACATCTTTGGGAGCCGTGATTTAACCGCACATCACGCGCATAAATATATCACTTACCGAGATCTGCTTCGGCAGAGTGCCACACCCAGTAATGGGTAGAAGGCGTGATGATATATTTATTTATTTTTATTTGTATAAATTAAACAAAAAGATAAGAAAGGTAGGAAGTGTTGACCTACGCTTATTTTTCAAAGTGAATTTCACACAATTGCAGTTAGATACTGTGTTATAAGAACTGAAAACGAATAAAAATTATAAGAAAGGAAGGGAGTATCGTGCCACATCCAGTAATGGGTAGAAGGCGTGATGATATATTTATATTTATTTATATATCAGTAAAAAGTCGTTTTGATAGAAGTCAAGATTTCATAGCGTATTTTTAAGAAATAAAGGTAAAATGATATTTATTCGACTGAAGAAATTTCTTTATAAGGTTAAAAATTTACTGGCAGAAGAGACGACAAATAATAATAATAAATTCCGGGAAATGAAACAATATTTGCCTTTAGAGAGAAAGCAGAAAGTTAACTAATTTAATGTCACTCTTTTGTGTACCAGTGCCGTACTCATTCCAAATTTACTCGTTTTATTTTTCTGATAAATATGAGGTAAGTGGCTCTATGGTATCAAGTCGGTCTGTGGATTCGAAAACCCGGGTTCGACTCCCACAGCCGACAAACAATTTTCACCATATTAAAACTACTCCTGTGGCTCCCCTCCACTAACATCCTTGAAGGTCATGATTTGACAGTAGGTAATTGCACTTCACTCGTAAAATATATTACTTACTGAGATCTCCTACGGCAGAGTGCCACACCCAGTAGTAGGTAGAAGGCGTGATGATATATTTATTTATTTCATTTTATTTAAAAAACGATATGTTCAACAAATATATAAAGCATATATTTATTTAAATATAAAATGTAACAAAATGATAATAATTCTTGATTTAAAAATATAAATAAAGAAAACTAAAATACATGACGGTCTATGGATTTGAGAAATCGGGTTCGATTCACACAGTCGAGAAAAAACTTTCACCATATTAATATTATTCTTGTAGCTCTTTATCTATTTATAATTTTGTGGTCTGTGATTTGACGTCTGGTAACCGTACTTCACGCGCATAAATATATCACTTACCGAAATCTGCTACGGCAGAATACCACACCCAGTAATGTGTAAAAAGCGTGATGATATATGTATTTTATTTTAATATTTCAAATTTTGATGGAAAAGTATCATTATAGCATTTTCTATTTTTGTTTATCAGATTTGGCTAAACCAGCCAGATACTGGTTCAATCGATTACCGGTTTTTATCAAATTCCGGTTTGTTCCTAGTTTCCGTAGAATCCGGAATCCGATTTTTAAACATATAACGAACATCTGGATCCACTGGCAGCCCTAATTTGAAGTCAGCGAATTTTCGCTTGATACTACTGACATTCTTTCATCACATTCTTAGTTATAATAAGAAAAGATTCGTTATCATCCCTTGTGAAGTAATTCCCAGGGGTGCGTAGCCTGCAAGTTTTGCCTGCCTTGTCAGGCAGATCGGCGGCTCAGCGGCTCAGCAGAGATCGCTTGATAAGCTACTGCAAACTCCGGGGTCACGATGGTTGATCCAGCCACTGTTCACTGTTCAGAGTTCACCCCGTTCAGCCGTTCAGCGTGTCTGATAATCCACCTACACACACGCCACCCTCATGCTTCACTGCACGACACAGGAACAAAGAGTTCTTCATTGTTTGCACTTCATTTGTCTTCAGCTGGACACTAGTTGCACTACATTTATCTAGATTTTATATACTAACTTAGAGATAGTAGGCTTCGCCAACTGTCAAATAAATAAATATATCATCACGTCTTCTACTCATTACTGGGTGTGGCACTCTGTCATAGCAGATCTCGGTAAGTGATATATTTTACGCATGAAGTGTGCTTACCGGCCGTCAAATCACAGCATCCAAAAACAGGGTTGAAAAAACCCGACCCACTGGGTTTTTTGGGTTTTTCTTGGGTTTAATTGGGCATTATTGGGTTTTTTATAATATTGACAAATACATTTATTAATTCAAGTTATTTAATTCTAGATTAATTTTATGTATAATGTTTAAAATGTATTGTATATTACTAAACATTAAAACAAAATTTATGTACTATTATGTAATAATTAAATAAGAAAAAATAGGAAAAAATTTTCCATCACTTGTCTCGTAATTCCACAGAGGTTTTACAGCACGTTTGCATCAACTTCTCAGGTCATCAACAAACGGCTGGTCAGTTCAGCTTTAACCATAGACGCGTTTCGTCCTTCCGGACTCATCAGTATGGTGCGATCATTTATCCAACTAGATGTAATAATTGCAATTTATTTTATTGTGAATTAAAAATGCTCTATCATGTTATTATCATATTTATTTAATTTAAAACTATATTTCAAATTTGCCGGTAAAAAGATTGAAAATCAAGCAGTTTTTGTAACACTAATATAATATAAGACAAAAAATATTTGGTCTTAAACTAGTTTGAAATTGACATTTGTCAAAGTAATGCAAAGTGATACTACGGTATGATGTAATAAAAGATAATTTAAGTGAATCGTTTTATTTTGTAAAGAGATTATGTGTGTTCCGAGATTTGACTCTATCTTAAAATTCACCCTGGGTGAATTTTCTACCATTCAACCAAATAGGTTTTTTAGTGGGTTTATTTGGGTTTTTTTAGATGGGTTTTATTAAAAAAGCCCAGGTGGGTTTTTTTGGCTGGTTAAAATATGAACAATCCTCTCCAAAAATGTTAGTGGAGGTGGAGCTACTGGGGTAGTTTAATGTGCTGATAGTTGTAATGGGGTAGCTAGCTCAGTGGTATGAAGTCGGTCTGTGGATCCTGAGAACCCTGGTTCGATTACCACAGGCGACAAACAATTTTCACAATTTCAAAAACTACCCCTGTGGCTCCTGCACCACTAACATCTTGGGGGGGCGTGATTTCATGACTAGTAACCGCACCTCACGTCCAAAATATATCACTTACCTAGATCTGCTTCGGCAGAGTGCCACACTCAGTAATGGGTAGAAGGCGTGATGATATATTTTTTTTATTTTATATAATTGTATGTCTGCTGTGGAAATCGTATCGGGGTTCTCAGGATCCACAGGCCGACTCGATACCACTGAACCACCTACCCCATCTGTAAATCTTGTATCGATTCGAATGTAATTTATTTAGAAAACTCCCCCAAAAAATATGCCATGAGCAACTTCTATTAGCTTGTCATAATTCTTATTTTTAACCACTAGCATAAATATTTTACCAACTGCGTGTCACAAAAAAACAACTTTGTACAAAACTAGTTTTATAGAGATAGGATCTAATAACAGCGAATTCACCGGCAACTCCCTGGACACTACAGCACAATATACAACTCATCCCCAGGGGGTGGTTAACGCATTTTAAATATGCACTCAATGTGGAACATTCACAAGATATATGATGGCGCATACGTGACCATAATTTCATTCCAACCTACTACGAACGTTGTTATATTACATTTTAATACTCATTACAAATTATTATTTTATGAAACACAAACATTAAATATTGTGAGCCATCAAATTATAATGTAGATGTGTGGAACGTATGTCGAATATTAGATTAGTGAAACTAGTATGTGCTGGTGAAATGAAGGTGTGAAATTGTGCAGATTATTTTTTGAGGTTTCTCAAAACTAATGAAATGCTTCATTGTATGTCAAATATCTGCGTTTTAACCAATCCTGTTATTATTATACAGAGAAAAAAGCTCTTGTGATTATTCTCGGGAATAATCTCTGTAGGTGCTTTTTTATTTGTGACAAATGATAGGTAGTTGTCAAGTCAACGCGTCAAGTAAAATGTGTGAAAAAAATCGATTTACCTAAATTTCAGATACAGAAATATATATATTTTTTTTTTTATCAATTAATCATTTAATTTACAACTGGCCTGTAAGGCCAACCAGTAATTGTGATACATGATTATATTTAGCATGCTAGAAGGTGGTCCCCAGTGGTACTCCTTCATAAAGTGTTGTCGTTTTCTTCTTTTAATTTCCCAGCTCGAGGGGTTTGGTTCTCTTCAGTCTCCTTGTTTCATTTCCATTGTTTAATAAATCTATTGCAAGGTGGTTGGAATGATTGTATAGTCGGTTTTGATATTTTGTTGCAAATTTTCTTATTTGTTCCTTAACTGTTTCGACAGATACAGAAATATACCAACAAATTTTGGAAACAACTTCCAAGAATACATTAATAAGTAATCAATCCTCAATCGATTTGGACTCAGTTCAAAATCTTTTAATTTGGATGAATCGACCTCAATAATTCAGTCAAAAAATAATCTAATTAAATATAACTGGAGAGTTGAATAAATTACAGAATAATTTTCCAGTATCTTTCTCAAACTTGTTGCCATTTGGCAATAGCCACTCAAACCCTACGGGCTTTCGTGACTATTGCCTGGCAAGTCGAGTCGTCCTGTGGATTTTAAACCCGGGTTTAAGTCTCACAACAGACATACAATTTTCAGCACATTAAAACTACCCCACCAGCTTCTTCTCCACATTTTTGGGAGCACTGGGTTAACAAAAAATTGGCATTTTCATTAACAGACATTTTTGTGGATTTTTTTATGCCTCGTAAAATGGTAAACAAATTGTAAATATCTATCTATATTTGTGTTGTTCTATTTGTACTGGTATGAGATGGTGTTGCCACCAGCACAGCGTTCTCGTTGTACACGTTGCTGTGATGTGATATGTGACGATGTAATTGAATTTTCTATGTGTTGCACCGCTGTGTCTGTCTGGTTACCGGCGCAACAAGGGCATCGTCACTACACCACAATTTGCACGTAACACGTAATTGCACTTCTAAACCGTTGTGTTCAAATTTAAAGCATTGTTGTGCTTGGTTATATTATATGGATACATTGAAAAATAATATTTATTTGAAGTAATTTTCACGTTAGTATGTAGAAGGCTTGCAATTTTTATCGATTTGTACTATATTAGATTTAGATAAATAATCTATAGTTATTTTTTTAATGGGGTAGGTAGCTGAGTGGTATCGAGTCGGTCTGTGGATCCTGAGAACCTCGGTTCGATTTCCACAGCCGACAAACAATTTTCACCATATTAAAAATACCCCTGTGGCTCCCCTTCCACTAACATCTTTGAGGGTCGTGATTTGACAGCTGGTAACCGCATTTCTCGCGTATAAATATATCACTTACCGAGATCTGCTTCGACAGAGTACCACATCCAGTAATAGATAAAAGGCGTGATGATATATTTATTTATTTATTTATATTTTTATATCAAAGAAAGTGAAACATTTCTATGTTGTTTAATATATGAAACACTTGAGGAAAGAATAACATTTCTTTACAAAGTATACATACGAGTATAATTTTCTTATTGGAAAGTATTATTTTCAGATACAAATTAGAAATAATATTTATTTTTTGTTTTCCATTTGTCATTTTTACTTTTCTTCGCTAGGAAAGATATACACTGCTCAAAAAGAAAAAACCAGTCCCCAACAAATCCTAAAAAAAGTCACTTTTTAAACCCCTGCCACTTTTTTTCTGAAATAGCTTGGAAAATCACATTTTTTTCAGGAAAAAAGTGGTTCTCGTTTGTTGGCGACAGGGGGAAGGGAAAGGGAGGTTAGTCAAAATCAATTCTCAGCTTTTGAAAGACTAGACGTTGGGCGACTTCGGACAAAAAATTGTATCCAATTTGTTTCAAAACTGACTAACTGACAGGGGTTTGAAAAGTGACGTTTTTTTGGGTGACCGGTTTTTTTTTTTTGAGCAGTGTAGTTACTTTCTTCTCTAGGAACTAAAAGCATCAATTTCTTCTTTCAGTTGAGAGAAGATTTCACTTTTCAACAGAGACCTGAAAAAAAAAACAAACTATAAAATATTCTACAGGATTCATGTTTTTTAGTAAACATACTGTCACTCTTGTATAGTTTATAATCGCATTTCCCTTTTAATCTGAAGATGCTATAATGAGATCCTATCAAAAAACATTAAAGTTAGTTATAAATAGGTTTCTACAATCTCTCTTTAATCGTTTATACATTAAACATTACATAAGAACTATAATTTTTGCAAAAAACCAGTAATTCCTCATTACGCTACGGTACTTACGCATACATGTACTTACCGTTGCGAATGCGAACTTAACGTAAGATACTTATGAAAGTAAACTGTATAAAACGAAGTGATAATCTCCCTAGTAAAAACTGAAAATGTCTGAGAGAAAGTGAACGCAGCACACCGAGATATTTCCTTAATTATATACCAGTGCAACACACAGACAAGCGTAGTAAGTAAAATGGCGGTTCTTTGTAAAAAGTTCTCAATGGACTGGAAGCTACGCAATACTTACTACAAGACAAAGAAATTGTTAGACTCGTTAAAATGGTGATTAAATGGATAGTAAGACGTTCTAATTACTTCATGACCGATTTGGCAATTTGAAGAAATTAGAGACTGATTGGAAATTAACAATTATCTTTGGAACAATTAGAAATTTTTGTATACTCGGCAGTACGGTGATGTGATATCATTACGGCATTTGAATTCGAAGTTACCGAGTTCGAATCTCACTCTAGCTAAAAATATACAGGGTGTTCAATCTAGTTGCGCCACCATTGCTATCTCAAGAACTATAAGAGCTACATGGTTGGTTAAATTAGCAAACAAATACCGTTTTCTAAGTGTATTACAAAACTATTAACAAGTTTTTTTTCGACCAGTGGTTCTCACAATAGAAGGTGCAACTTTCTTATTTTAAATAAGAACCTATTTATTTTTAATTTGCTTATTCGACCTAGTATTTTTTTCTGAATTCAACGAGTACAAAGTTCTATACCCTCGTGTTTACAATTATCTTTGAAAAAAATTCATATTAAATTAACATTACTTTAATTTAAATCGCATAGGAATCAGCGTGCTATGACAGAAACAAATGAACAAATCATAATACTTTTGTTTGTTTGATCCAACTATTTTGTAAAAAAATAAATAAATAAATTTTATTAATCATTTGTTTCTGTCATAGTACTATGATTTCTATGCGATTTAAATTAAATTAATGTTAATTTTGTTAAAAAATTTGTAATGGAAGGGTACTGAACTTTGTAGTCATTGAATTCATAAAAAAAAACTAAATCGAACAAGAAAAAAAAAAAAATAGGTTCCCATTTAAAATAAGAAAGTTCCAACTCGTATTTTAATAACCACTGATAAAAAAAAATGTTTGTTAATAGTTTTGTAAAAGACTTACAAAATGGTATTTCTTTGCTAATTTAACCAAATTTGTAGTTCTTATAGTTGTCGAGATAGCAATAGGGGTACAACTAAATTGAACACCCTGTATATGACTCGGTGAGTCCGGATCCTGTACTGTAATTAGGAATAAGTTCCTGTTGTACAGAGTAACATAAATAAATAAATAAATGGTTTGATAAACCAAGAAAAATAAATTCCCGAGCGACATAATTTTGTAATATTCTATTTATATTGCATTGTGTAAATGCTACGGCGAATTATTCATATTATTCGAATATCATACATCCTGTTTTATTGTTTTCCGCTTTATGACTTCACAGAGATGAGGCAGCAAGAAGACGAGAAGTACTGAGTGAAATATAATTAGCATCTTTTCTTACATAAACCAACAACATTAATAGTTTTTGCTTATCATTACTTAATATCAGATAATGAGCGCAAATTGCGGTGTTTAGAATAATGCATTGTTTTGTTGTTACTAAAAACCAGGTAATCATTGTAATTATATATTAATTCATTTATAATATCGTCATTTTGCGAAATGATGTTATGGTATGAGTTTATGGAGATATCATTTGGTTTCATTAGCAGATATTATATCTTTATTTTCTATATATAACGGCTTGGCGAGTTCGGATCCTGTATCTTAATTGGGATTCCTATTGTAGAGAGTAGAATTAATTAATTAATTAATATCATGGTCTGAAATTCCTGTAATCCAGGAATTGAAAAATGCAGGGTATGAAAAAAATTGATTTTAAAACAATAATGAAATCAAATAGAATTATAAAGGATTTTAACCAGGGACTCCTCGGGAGGGTCGCGATGACATTGGAGGGGGGTCGTCGGATGCTATTTACAAATGTTAAAATACATGTTTCCAAAGATTCATCCCGTTGCAAGTTTTTATTTAAATTTTATGGATTAATGAAATGAGAAATATATACTATTTATTTAGATGCTTAAGTTTATATTCACGTTTGTTTCTGTTTACAATTAATTTGAAATAATATGAAACTAGATATGAAATTGGGGATTTCACCATTTAATTCCTTATATATTTCTACATAATTATCAAATTTTGGTTCCTAATATATATATTTTTTAATCGCCGGATTCGTAATCGCAAAAATGTAAGTCAAGGAAAATGTCAATTTTTTGGTTGAATCAGTTTCAAACTAGATTTTTTTTAAAATTTGGTTCTATATAAATCAGACTATGAGAAATCGAATACCGTTGAGCGCATCTTCATATCTCTTTTAGTTTCCGAGTTATAGCGATTATTGAGTTTTTTTAAATCTCAACTTTGAAGGCTCATATCTCGACAACTAAAAGAGATAATGAAATGCGGTTTAAACGAGTGTATTTCTCGTGCTCTAATTAACTTATACCGAAATTTTGAAAATTTTGAAAATTTTACTATTTAAAAAAAAATTTCTTTTACCCATATTTTAAAAACTTGATGATATAATGAAAATCTGTGAACACCAGTGAATTCCTCTCGTAAAAGTACATAGGTATGCAAATTTTCAGATGAAAATTCGTACAGGTAAAGTTTTTATTACAAAAAAACGAAAAATCACTGTTTTTTGAAAATTTCTTATTACATTATTCGTATATTTTTATAAGTTTTACAGGAAACATTTATACATATATATTATTATTTTTAACTTGAAGTTATAGTATTTAACCTCGAAACAGGACGTGTGAACCAAATAGCTCATCATTATCAAGTTGTTTGTTTGAAGACATGGAAAGCTAGTGAAATGTGCAAAAATTGTACACTTTTTAATCATTCAAGCCACTTTGTTTAATGTTTTTGTGTCCACATTTACCAGACTTTCTATTTTTTTAAACAAAATAAGTTAAAAAAGTGAGACAGATGGTTGGCAAATTCTGTTTACTTATTAAGTAGAATAAAGTTTAATCTGAAAATACAAATATTACATAATACGGACAACTTATATCTTCGTGATGTTCACACAGACATCAAACGCAACGTTCCACCAGGAACATTCGTCTTTCTTAATTACGATGCGCCAATCATACGAATTATTGTACACTGCATCAGGTGTGAAGGTTCCTTAAGAATTTTACGAATTTTGGCCATTATTAGTTTTTTTGCTCTAAAAAATGTATCCGTAGAGCAAAAATTCTGAAATTTTACATACATATGTACTTTTACGAGAGAAATTCGCTGGTTTTTACAGATTTTCAGTATCTCTTCAAGTTTTTCAAATATGGACAAAAGAAAATTTTGTAAAAATTGTTAAATTTTCCAAATTTTCAAAATATCAGTATAAGTTAATTGGAGCACGAGAAATACACTCGTTCAAACCGCATTTTAATATCTCTTATAGTTTTCGAGATATGGGCCTTCAAAGTTGAGCTTTTCAAAAAATCGCTGTAACTCAAAAACTAATAAAGATATGAAGATGCGCTCAACGGCATTCGATTTGTAAATAACATCCGACGACCTCCCTCCAATATCTTCGCGACCCACTCTTTGTAAACCACTGTTTTAAACTAACTTACGGTCGCCCTGGATTCAAATCTGATTTTATTACAATTTGTCTCTCTCTTTTGTTATGTGTCAATCACGTGACTCTTAAATTTTATATTTTGAAGCAGATAGACATGATGATTTTTTCATGAATCTTTTTTTTAAATATTGAACTCTTTATTTTTCTTTCATTCACGCAACAAACCTTCAGTAATATCCATCTATTTATTCCTAGGTCATGCAGACAATCTCTGTATTATATTTGTCCACCCTGTAATATATGTCATTGTTTAATAATATATGAGGCGGAGTACTCATATTGTTTTGCCAGCTGTTGAAATTTGTCCAGTTTTAATAAAGCAACGTAAATGAAATTTGTAACAATACGCGGCAATTAATACTCACGCATGATATTTAATTGCTACATTAAACAGGGAATTTATGTTTCATTAAGCTCTCTGTATGTTTAACGCGCACAGTTTATTGTTTCATTGTAGATTCATGGCCTACTCCTCAATTACAATCACATCATGAGATTTTAATATAGACTAGTTCAGTGTAAATGTCGGTATCGATATGTCATTTGAAAATGTTGTCCATATTTCACAAAAAAAGTTATTTGCATGTCAGAGAATATTGTTCACACTCAGGTTCACATGTTGTTGGATGAATATGAAAAAAATTACAATTTTACAAATTATTGTTTTTTGTTTTTGTAAGCGACTTTCATTATTAGTTTTTATTTAATATTGTTGAATAAATAAAAAAATAAAAAAAATATATCTTCACGCTTTTTATTCTATTAGATGTGGCACTCTGTCGTAGCAGTTCTCGGCAAATGACATATTTATGCGTGTGAAGTGCGGTTATCAGTTATTAAATCACGATTTCGAAAGATGTTAGTGGTGGAGGAGTTATAGGGGTAATTTTAAAGTGGTGAGAATTGTTTGTCGGTTTTGGGGGTCCAACCACTGTGTCACCGTCACCATTGTTGAATTCTATTCATTTATTTAATTTACTGAAATTATCAACAGATACCCTATGACAATTACAGTGTGATTATGGTCTTTTTTATTGTGTAATACTATAGGTCAATAAATAAGAAAAAATAGGAAAAATTTTTCCATCACTTGTCTCGTAATTCCACAGAGGTTTTACAGCACGTTTGCATCAACTTCTCAGGTCATCAACAAACGGCTGGTCAGTTCAGCTTCTATGGTTAAAGCTGAACTGACCAGCCGTTTGTTGATGACCTGAGAAGTTGATGCAAACGTGCTGTAAAACCTCTGTGGAATTACGAGACAAGTGATGGAAAAATTTTTCCTATTTTTTCTTATTTATTAAGACTCAATTCCACATCGCAATAGACATTTTGTCTTTTGTTTTATTACTATAGGTCAAACTATTCCACGGACGACAAACATTTTCACCAATTTAAAATGACCTCCGTGGCACCCTCACCACTAACATCTTTGGAGGCCATGATTTAACGGCTGGTAACCGCTCTTCACGCATATAAATATATCATTTACCGAGATCTACTTCGACAGAGTGTCACACCCAGTAATGGGTAAAAGACGTGATGATATATGTATTTATTTATTTACTTATAAAATACATATTTTATTATTATCGTTAGTCAAGTAATCGTAAAGTTGCAAGACGATATAGTTATTTAAATATTAAGCCACTTACCTCATTAGTAAATGCATCAGTTATTTAATCATGTTGTCTAATTTATTCAACTTGATTTAAAGTCAATCAAGTGCCAAATAGAATAAAGCTAATATAAATCCTTTCTTATCATTTACTCTATACTAGCAATTAAAATATCTTGTAGTGCAGCAAACATCATCAACCTGCAACATTCCATTCATTCCCATACTGCACCATACTGCACCTTGCACACATCAACAACAAATCGCGTCCTTCACGCATGTTCCCTATCACAAACGACTTTCACTAACTCATCTCCAGCAGTTTGCATGCACGTAGCGCACAGCGCGACACATCGCTGCATCGAGGTCGAGAGACACGGGTTCTGCTGCTCGCTGCTGGTCGTTTGCAAACTGTACGCTGCAGGATATTGCGTCATTGATGCTACGAGATGAGAGTGATTGCAAGATTGTGATTGCTTGTGTGATGATGATAACTATATATCTGAGAGTAGATTTTGTTTTATAATTGTTTTAAATGTCAAGGTGGATATGTACTTTGTTTTATTAGTGATAGTAGTTTGTTTGGTTGTCACTAATTTTATGGATTAGTTCATTAGGTAGGTTTTTAATTAGTTATTTAATTTGTGTTTGTGTTAGATTCGTTATTAGATTTGTTGTTAGGAGTAAGCGTGAGTAATTTGAGATGCTTTATGCATATGTTATGTACGTCGAAGAAAGAACATGAATTAAAAAAAAATATATTGACTTTTTGAAAAATTTACAGTGGTGGATTCACCGGAAATAGAATTATCTTTAAATCTAGTATAGGGAATCGGTATTTCTATTTTTTTCTTGAATGTACTTAAAATGATCTTCACAATTATAGTAAAATATCATAGCTTTAATTGAACCATTTCAAAATGGCTACCATTTATTTGAAAAAAAAAATATAAATATATCATCACGCCTTCTACCCATTACTGGGTGTGGCACTCTGCCGAAGCAGATCTCTGTAAGTGATATATTTTACGCGTGAAATGCGGTTACCAGCCGTCAAATCGCAGCCCCCATAGATGTTAGTGGTGGGTGAGCCATAAGGGTAATTTTAAATTGGTGAAAATTGTTTCATCGCCTGTGGGAATCGAACCAGGGTTTTTTGGATCCACAGACCGACTTGCTACCACTGTGCCATTACCCCATACCATTTATTTGAAAAATCTTTATTAATGAAAACTAATACAGCAAGCTACGAATTTTGTTTTTTTTGTTATCTGAAAATAAAACGTAATGGTAAAAAGTATTTACCTACAGTTGTGTATTGTTACAATCAATTATTTAGCATAATAATTATGTCTGGAAACATTTTTCAATCGACGAGATCGATAAACAAATTCGGCATATTTTTTGTTGCATAAATTCTGTGTTTGATTAATTTATGTGTTTGAAAATGTTTCACCAAGTACCTACGGCTCAAACCTTCGATTCTATTAATTATTTAAAATGTACTAATTAATAATTAAGTGCACATCTTCATTTAGTTTATGAATACCAGCTGTCTCGCAATATAATTAATCTTCAACTAGATTATATTGTTTTTGTTTGTGTTTGTTAATTACAAAAAATAATTAATATTCATAAGTTTGTGCTCGTGCCAAGAGCTCTATATTTAAAAATTTACATGAAGATATTAAAAATCACAATTTTCCTTATAGTACAATATTAAAAGCTAGAGTTGCCGCGTTCATATCTCACTGACTTTAACTTACGAGTATATCCACAAAATGATTGTGTCTGAGTGGTTCGGAATTCACTATAAGTGTGTTGACCATAATGTTTAATTTTTTTTCTGAAATCGGCTAAAACTGCCTTCTTTCCCGATTAATTTTAGTATGGAAAGTAGGTTTTTACTAAAACAGTCAAGTAAAGTACGTATCCAAGGCTACAACAAAAATAACATTCTGGTAAAGTACAAAACAGTCTGGTAAAGATTTTATCTGACTATTATTTTTGTTGTAACCTTAGATACATAATCTACTGTAAATACAATTGATATCAAGAAATTTAAACATTTTGAGTTATTTATGATTAATTATTGATTAAATTAAACGGTTTCAGAAAAAATAGTATACATAATACGCTAGGAAAGTGTTTTTACTTGAGTCAACGGATTAAAATACTCGGCCTGTGGCCTCGCGTTTTAAACAACCACTTCGTCAAGTAAAATATCACTTTCCTGACTTATTATGTAATATACTATTATATGAATTATATTGATAGATAAAGTCTTTATCAGACTGTTTTGTACTTTACCAGATTGCTATTTTTGTTGTAGTCTTGGATACGTATTTTACTTGACTGTTTTAGTAAAAATCTATTTACCATACTAAAATTGGTCGGAAAAGTAGGCACTTTCTTGCCGGTTTCTGGAAAATAACTCTTTTTCTTTAAAATGTTTGTCACAATCACACAATGAACTTTTTGTGAAAAATATCAATGTTGGCCATCATCATCTTTAAATTCAAGTCATTTAATAAATATATCATGATGCCTTCTACCCATTACTGGGCGTGGCACCCTGCCGAAGCAGATCTCGGTAAGTGATATATTTTGCGCGTGAAGTGCGGTTACCAGTCGTCAAATCACGGCCTCCAAAGTTGTTAGTGGTGGAGGAGCCACAGGGGTAGTTTTTGAAATTATGAAAATTGTTTGTTGCCTGTGGCAATCGAACTAGGGTTCTCAGGATCCACAGGCCGACTTCATATCACTGAGCTAGCCACCCCATTAAATAGAAATTAATATAGGAATTTTAAATGACAAAAGTTGGAACAACACACTAAAATAAAGGACTGTGTCTTCTATATGAAAGAAGATATGGTGACCATAAGTATAAGCAACTGTAATTCGGATTAAGTTCCTGTTTTGCAGAAATAAATAATACAGGAAATTAATAATATGTAAGATAAACTTGCAGATTGACACCTTCAATGTCATTAGTCCTTTCCATCACATTTAGCAACCCTACTACATTAATAACCTTGCCATAAAGCCCTGTATACACTATACCGTACAACTTCATATCTTCCCGCATAAATCCATTACATTCTAAAGCTCTATTTCCACCAGTCTGGGCCTCCTTGTGTTCAAATGACAAAAGTGTCGATGGGTTTGTGACGAGGGTCTGTTCGGGTGTGTCCGACTGACGTCGGCTCCGCTCGGAAGGATATTAATAAAGGGCGCAGTCCTGCTAGGCAGCAGGGTTGGTGTTAAACACTGCTGACAGCTGTGACGCAAAAATAAATATTTTGTCCTGCGAGGGATGTTAGATAGGATGTATTTTTATAGGGGTGGGATTTTGAGGGTGTGACAGTGACAATTGCAACTATTTCATATTAGTTTTTGAAATACATTCCATCATGGATTGTACCATAAAAAGGGGTAGCACGAATCCTTAAAAATGCATGGTTGCTGGTTATTTATACGTCACAGTGACGTCATATAGCCCTTCTACTAATTTTAAACAATTTTTTTTGTTACTCTACATAATTCATTTATTTAAAAATACGGGTTTTTAATTTCTAGTCTAAAAATCATACATCAAAAATTAAATTAATGTGTCAAACGTTTCTATGTTGGCACACCATCCACATTCGTAATTCCTGTTATACAAACTTGTCTCATCTTTCATTCACGCAACAAATCCTCAATCATATTCATCCATTTATTTCTAGATAGTCCACGCAATCACTCATCCTCAATTTCATCAGTATTTCATTTGATATTTTACATGCCCAAACCATCTCAACTGACTAACACTCACTGTTCTATCAACATTCTTCTTCAAATTACACTCAGCGCACACCAATATAGGGCAGGTAGTGTAGCTCAGTGGTATCAAGTCGGCCTGCGGGTCCGGAGAACCTCGGTTCGATTTCCGCAGTCGAAAAACAATTTTCACTACATTAAAATTACTCATGTGGCTCCCCCTCCACTAACATCTTTGGAGGCCGTGATTTGACGGCTGGTAAACCCACTTTATGCGCATAAATAGATCACTTACAAAGATGTGCTACGGCAGAGTGCCACCACCTAGTAATGGATAAAAGGCGTGATGATATATTTATTTATTTATTTATTTATCATACACTCATTTATTCGCTTTGATTGCAATATATTTAATGTACTCTATTTCATAATCCACTAGAGGTATTAAATTCTATGCACAATAATAGTTCCAACCAAGTATTACAGAACAGATTTATTGTATGTATTTACTTCACTCACTGCGTTACAAACGGAACAAATGAAAACAAAACAATTTTGCTAGTTAACTATTGTATATTTCCACATATTGTATATTTTATTTTGTTTATGAAAACTTGGTATTTTCACATATATGTTATTAAATATTTACATAATAAAAACAGGAATTATCCATTTCCACATACACAATAAAAACAAACATCTATTATACTCATTATAATGGTATTTCAAATTGTTATTTAATATATGATTAAAATTTAATTCACACAAATTAAGTTTAATATCTAACAGATCATCGAAATGATTGCATTGTTCTTTGATTACTTTAAAAGTTACCCAGAAATTTAAAATGCCATTTAAAAACTAAATTAATTATTCGGTATTTACTAAAATTATAGTGCTTTAAATATGAAAACTATGATAGATTAAATCATACATTAAAATTCACTTGCCCAGAATAATTAATATCTTGAATAAAATTGTTGTTTTTATATATATTTTTTTTTCAGAAAATATGAGTTATTTATGTACCTAGAATATTACGAAAATGTTTATGCCTGAGGGGTATAAACATTAAGTAATGCCTGTGGTGCATACAATACTTTATGTCTTATTAGTATTTTTTTA
This sequence comes from Pterostichus madidus, assembly GCA_911728475.2. Lineage (NCBI taxonomy): Eukaryota > Metazoa > Arthropoda > Insecta > Coleoptera > Carabidae > Pterostichus > Pterostichus madidus. Next base: position 440,820 of record OU452305.1, read on the forward strand.
TTAACAAGAATAATTAATAATTGATTATCAGACAACACTGAATAGCAGAAATATAAGTTTTTGACAGTATTGCCATAGTAACGATACTCTTAATATCCTACAAAAGCTGAATTCCATTTGGCACTTGGTTCACTTAAATTAGCTCAGATAAATTAGACAAAATGACAAAATGATCTGAATTAAGCAAACTGATGCACTTATTGGGGTGGATTACTTCAAAGTAAATTAGAATCAGTAATTCTAGTATTGGAAACAAAGTTAGCGAAGTAATCCAGCGAAATAAGTGATCTGGTTCAGTAAATGTAAGTTAGATCTGATCCAAATGGCAAATGGAATACGCCTACAGTTGTAGAAAAATGTAATTTTTGTTTATATTATATTTTAATATATTTTTCTTTTTGTTTCAGGTAAGAGTTTGAATTACTTTGGCGCCAAGTTTCCAGTTCATTGGGTGTAAACCGCAGTCTTCGGATTTTTAATTTAACCAAATTAAAAAGAAAATTAAACTACAGATTTAATTACATCCTTCCTAACCCAATTTCCAATTCTCTTTTCATTTTAAAGAATCCTAGCAGAAAATAACTCTACTCTGGCATCGATAGGTATGTAGATGTAACAATATTTCGTTTGTTTTATTAGTCAATACCCACTTTATCAATCGACTAACTAAATAGTAATTATCAGAAACATCCAGCAATACGGTGGTGTGGATACTAATAGGGAGAAGCCAAGTTTGAATCCCACTCAAGCTAATAATATATAAACTACCATACAGCAACTCGGTCAGTCCGGACCCTGTACTGTAATTGGGAATAAGTTCCTGTTGTACAGCGTAGTATAAATAAATAAATAACAGGCAGTTGTAAGTCAGAACATTTATCAAACGAGAGTCCCGTGTTTAAATCGCGTTTATGTATTTATTTTGTTATTCTGTACAACAGGAACTTAATCCCAATGAGAGTACAGGGGGCCTACAGCTTATAGTGGATTCCGAACCACTCAGACACAATCGTATTTTTGTTATATAAGCGGAAGCTAGTCAGATTTGAACGCACGACCTCTTGCTTACTAATTAAGAAACGCAAGTTTTACCTCGCTTTTATCCACTGGGCTACGGTTGCCTGTGATTTCAACTAATATAAAAAATACTATTATATCTGAGTGGTTTGGATTCCATTATAAGCTACTGCAATTGGGATTGAGTTCCTGTTGTGCAGTGTTGCAAATAAATAAATGTTCCTAAATGGGAAAAATTGGGACAAATCTTTCATTTCGTACATATTTCCATTTTAATTTTTCTTGAAATAACAAACAAATTCAAATTAGATAAATATAATTAAATATTGTACTGTACAATTACAGTTTATTAATAATAATTACAGTATTAAAAAACATATTAATTATCTTTCCTAATTATTTTTAACATTTCGTATAAATTATATAACCTTATTATCATTCCCAAAATTTGAAATCACCAACGTGGAACACACGCAAACAACGTCATTGAAACCCAAAACCATCTTTTAAATTATCCACATCACAGATTTGACCTTTCAACTTTCTTTTAAAATGCCTTCACCACAGTCGATTATTTATTTATTTACATTTACGAGGTTGGGTAAAGTGTAGGTAACGTAGTGTCCTTTTTGTTACGGTTTTTCATTCTCGGAGTCATAACATCAGAATGAGCTGCTTAAAATTTAAGTTGCACGTTATCACACAATGAGAAACTTTACTCTTGTAAAAATCCGCTGTAGGCCAAACTTGAAAATTAATAATTTTACTCTTCACTGGCAGGTATTGTCCTGACAGCTTCATTAAAAGTTTCCCAACAAATGAAATTTAATTTTTGTGACATCCTAATATTTAAATGCACAACAATTTTAAGATATTTTTGCAAGCTATGATGATACAAGTTTTCTAGTACGCTTTACATAAATAAATAAATAAATAAATATATCATCACGCCTTCTAACCATTACTGGGTGTGGCACTCTGCTGAAGCAGATCTCGGTAAGTGATATATTTTGCGCGTGAAGTGCGGTTACCAGTCGTCAAATCACGGCCCCCAAACATGTTAGTGGTGGAGGAGCCACAGGGATAGCTTTTTCAAATTATGAAAATTTGTCGCCTGTGGGAATCGAACCAGGGACCTCAGGATCCACAGGCCGACTTCATACCACTGAGCTAGCCAGCTTTACAATCTTTTTAATTGTCTATTTACTTCAAATATTAATTTATTTATGCTACTCTGTACAATATGAACTTAATCATAATGGGTTCAAATTTACCGAGCCGCAGTGTAGTAGTTCATATATTTTTAGATTGAGTGGGATTTGAACTCGGAATCTTCGGATTTGAATTCCGTAACGTTACTCATACCACTGTATATAATATTATATTCTGTTCAATAAAATGGAGCAGCACGAATCCTTTGAAACATTTCCTGGACATTTATTTATTAATGTCATTAGTATATTAATTAATCAATTATAAGTTTTTCATGTCATATGAACGTATGTGAATATTTGGTTGGAGCAGTACCAAAAAAAATGAAAATATATCATTCAGACCACGAGAAATCGAATGCCGTTGAGCGCATCTTCATATCTCTTTTAGTTTCCGAGTTACAGCGATTATTGACTTTTTTTAAATGTCAACTTCGAAGGTTCATATCTCGAAAACTAAAAGAGCTTTTGAAATGCGGTTTGAACGAGTGCATTTCTCGTGCTCTAATTAACTTATACCTAAATTTTGAAAATTTGGAAGATTTTTCAGTTTTTTTCAAAATATTCTTTTATCAATATTTTAAAAAGTTGAAGAGATAATAAAAATCTGTGAAAACCAGTGAATTCCTTGCGTAAAAATACATAGGTATGCAAATTTTCAAGTAAAAATTTGCACAGATACAATTTTTATTACAAAAAATCGAAAAATCGCTGTTTTTTAAATATTTCTTAAGGGGTACCCCTTAAGATTTTTACGGATTTAGGCCATTTTCAATGTTTTTGCTCTAACCATTTAATCCGTAGAGCAAAAATTCTGAAATTTTACATACATATGTATTTTCACGTGAGGAATTCACTGGTTTTCACAGATTTGCATTATCTCTTAAAATTTTTGAATTATCGACAAAATAATATTTTGAAAAAATAATGTAAAATTTTCCAAATTTTCCAAATTTAGGTGTAAATTAATTAGACCACGAGAAATACACTCGTTCAAACCGCATTTAAATACCTCTTTTAGTTTTCGAGATATTGGCCTTCAAAGTTGAGATTTTAAAAAAGTCTAAAATCGCTGTAACTCGGTATCTAAAAGAGATATGAAGATGCGCTGAACGGCATTCGATTTGTCGTGGTCTGAATAATATAAAACCATATTATTAAAATTTTCAATTTTTGAACTGGTCAACAAAAAATTCACATTTCCAGCAATCATTGGAAAGCAAAAAGCAACGAATTTTCCAATGGCTTTTCAACACGTGTATTACATACTATTTTTCCTACGACAATTTAGCGTTTTACAGAACAAGAAATTATTTAATTTTTAGATGTTTTTCAACTTCGTCAGATAATATTAAAGCTAGTTACGGATTCCAATGTCTTATTGTCATTTTTTTGTTTTTATAACAATCGAAAAGAATAATATCATTCTGTCGACACATGTGTGCAGAAAATAGTCCCATTCTACACCAAAATGAACACGGACTTTCTGCACTGTCGCAGGAAAAAATAATTGCGTTCTAATTAAAGCATTTGATGCAATTACATTTCAATTAAAATGTTGCTAATTTTTGTCGGTTTTCCTGCATTTGTGTTGAGTCAGCTGATAACCAACTTAGCATGTTTCAACACTGACTTTAAAATTGTAATAGTTTGTTAACCTTGAGACTAAATTATCGTTTAGTAATTTCACGGTAGTAGAGCAGTGAGAATTTGGTCGTAGTTCGCTACTTTAGTTCTAATCTCTAATTTCGTATGCAATGTTGTAAGATTTTGTTAACCTTGCGGCTTGTTTACAAATAAACTTTGTAGCGATTTAAAAAAAAAGTTTTTTTGGTGTTGGGGTATGGTGCAATGCAATACATTTTTTCGTAATAATACAGGTGGAACTATTTTTATCGCTTTGTATACATTAAAATAACTTTTTTTTGCACTTTCTTATTTTTAGATATATACTACATGAATAGTTTTCGCATTTTGTTTTTTAATTACAATTAGGCCAATCCCAAAAATGACACATATTTTTTAAATTTTTATGGGGAAGGTGGTATAGTAGTATCAAGTCGGTCTGTGGATTTGAGAACCCGGGTTGGATTCCCATAACCGTCAAACAATTTTCAACACAATAAAATTACCCTGTAGAGGCAATAATATTTTTGAGGACTGTGTTTTGTCGGCTGGTTCTTCACTTGCATAAATATATCACTTATTGAGATTTGCTATGGCAGATTACCACATCCAGTAAGGAGTAGAAGGCATGATGATATATTTATTTATTTATTTAAATTTTTCTGATCATATCATTTATTTGTCATCATTTTCTACATTTTTTTTGCATTTTTGTTATAAATATTGCGTATTGATAGGTTTACACAAGAGCTATAAAATATTCCACATTCTAATAATTTTTTATTTCATTTTTATTTCGATGTGAAACTTTTTTTGCAGTAATTAATTTCACTAGTCATTAATTTATATTTATACGAAATATTTGTTGTATAACAACATTACGTATATTTTGGTAATCTTTAACATGACTCAGTAAATAATATCATGGATATGTAAAAACATTTTCAAGCGAATTTCAACAGAAAAACTGTCAAATATGATTTTTAATTATTTTCCAAGGGTTTGCAAATGGTCGTAGAAATAAATATTGTGTGCACCATAATAGAAAGTGCCCAGGCTGCTCTTGCAAGGTGGTTGATCGAGTTGTAGCGGCAATAGACTACTTTCTGCTCTAGCTACATAAATAACTATTTTCTCATTAGATGTTGTTCTCAACAGCTTTCGATGTTACCTTGGATACATAGTCTGCTACTAAATATTTCAACATTTTGAATTATTTATGATTAATTCTTGATTTAATTTAAACGGTTTCCTAAAACCGGCCAGAAAGTGACTAATTTTTAGTATGGCAAGTAGATTTTTACTAAAACAGTCAGGTAAAGTACGTATCCAAGGTTACGACTACAAAAATAGTGAAGTAAAATAAAAAAACAGTCTGGTAAAGACTTTACCTGACAGTTTTGTACTTTACCTGACTATTTTGTTTTCTGTGTAACTTTGGATAAATAGTCTGTTGTCAGAATGATTCTTATCAAATAATTGAACATTTTAAATTATTTATGATAAATAACAACTATTTCGTCTAGTAAAACATCACTTTTCCTGACTTATTATATAATATATTAATATATAATATGTCAGGAAAGTGTCTTTACTGGACTCACTGGATTAAAATACTCGGCCTGATTGCTTCATTAATTAAAATTCTCACTTTCCTGACTTCAACTTATATTCAAATAATACGAATATGTCTAAGTAGTTAGGATTCCACTACAAACTTCTATAATATGGATTCAGTTCCTGTTATGCCTAGTAACAAATAAATAAATAATGAAAAATTTGAAAATTGTAGTTTAGAAATTCAGTACAAGATAGTAAAGATCTGCAAATACCGATCATCCCCAATACCTCAAAGGGTGTGATACAACTTTTTGTATTCTTATATTCAAAGCCTTCGTTCCTCGTCTCTCGAGGTACACTCCACATAAAAATTTGCATTGATCTGCTATCTGCATTCAAGCACAGCCATCTACCACATAACCGCTTTGTATAGCCTACAAATTCTAGCAGCTGGCATTCCTAGTACCTTCATTTATTTATTAAGATGTGTTTTGTCTGTGTGGTGACGTCGGACGTTGGTCGGCGTGTTTTGTTTGAATCAAGGCACTGGTACGGAACATTGAATGACTTATTTTTAGCGCGAATCGCTGTCAGTTTATGACGTATCGACATCTGTGGCAAAGTTGAAAAGAGATGGGTATACTTCAAGTAGAGACAACAGTGATGGTTATAAATACTTCCATCTGGGTTTTCAAATGTTTGTTGGGTCCATTAGTGCTTTTAGGCAAATTAGTTTGGAAAATTTCAATTAGAATTTTACCATAATTCATTTTCAATCTATATTTTAATCAAATACATTTATAAAAATATCTCTGCAAACTTTTATTATTATTATTATTGTTATGGGGTGGCTACCTCAATGGTATGAAGTCGGCCTGTGGATCCTGAGAACCCTGGTTCGATTCCCACAGGCGACAAACAATTTAAAAAATTTCAAAAACTACCCCTGTGGCTCTTCCACCACTAACATCTTTGGGGGCCGTGATTTGACAACTGGTAACCACACTTCACGCGCAAAATATATCACACCCAGTAATGGGTAGAAGGCGTGATGATATATATATATATATATTTTATTTTAAACTTTTATTCTTTACAACTTTTGTTTGACGCAAATTTCACTAAAATAATACTCGAATTTAAAAATCCAGAGATCGACTTTGCTACAAAACTGCCTGATTTTGTTTTGTAATATACACTTTGAAATTAATCTCTTACAGACAAATTCATAAAGCAGGTTAGCTCTAACACCATTTTTTATTTCATTTTTAACTCTCTTTTCAATGTACGACACAAGTTTATTTTAACTTGAGTTAAAAAGAGAGTTAATTAGCATCAAATTTAGTTGATTTCTTTAATCTGTTTTAATTTGAAACAGAGTTATAGATAATATTAAAAACGGTATTAGCGCTAATCCGTTTTATAAATCTGCCTGTTTTAAGTTTATATACAATATCCAATATTATGCCTTCATTTTTTTGTGAAATGCAAAGTGTAAATGTTCTAATTTTGAATACATATTTAGTTGATTGTACCCATAGTTCGAAGTTGAATCTTAGGGTCTGAAATCTGTGTGTAACTTAGTATAATGGTAGTTTGTTGAGAACTGCTGGTCGGGCGTCTAATGAAGCCAATTAAAGTAAACCGATCATGATAACCGTTAAATTGTCAGTGTCCTCGTTGCTGATGAGACGATGTCTCTTTGCTGTTCTGCGGCGTCTTCTATATTGTCTTCTGTACGCCGAAGCCGAAGCAGATGGTGATTTTATATTTAAACATGAAGTTTAATAACGTGGCCTGTTAATTTCGTGAATGAAGACAAAACGAAAAGTATTGTCTGAATTTATTAATGACAACAGGCAGTCATAGCCTAGTTGATACCACTTTTACTTCTAATGTCTCCAAATTTTTTATGGCGATGAAGAGAAGCCATTGTTTGAAAGCCCTCGAGTACTTAGAAATTCTTATTACAATCATAATTGTATTTTGTATCAATTGGCAGTTGTAATATTAAGTAAAAGTTCGCACGTTAAAATTTCGCTGACTTTAATCAAAGACAACATATATACAAGGTTACCTAAATGTATTCAAATGGCAGATTTTTTTACCAATGACATTTGTAGTTCTGAATGAATCTATATAGCAGTGCTAATGTCGATTTAAATAATGAGCAATTAATTATAGCACTAAAATTAAATGTATTATAATTCACAATACACTATTTATTTTAAAATTAATTAATTCATAATTAAAAATTAATTGTAATAAATAAAATTTAAATAAATGTCTCATCATTCCTTCTACCCATTATTAGGTTTGATCCTTCGATCCTTCGGGTTTTGATTTCCTAAACATTCGCGACCTAAATAATCACTTACAGTTCGAGGTTAGTAAGCTATTTTTTACAATACTTGCACAAGGAAAAGAAAAATAGTTTTCAATATTGACAACTGTTAAATTGTCGAAATAAACTGGACTTTGATATGTAATATTTATTTACTATTCACGGTGGTCAGTAAGTAAATATTACTTAGTACTGATGTAACCATGGAAACTACTGTGCAATAAAAGTTCCACTTACTGTGTTTAAATTTTGTCATTAATAGGTAACTTACAGTACAAGTATTGTAAAAATAATATTTGTTCATTTTTGTATGCTAATTGTAAAAAAAAATATATCATCACGCTTTCTACCCATTACTGGGTGTGGCATTCTGCCGAAGCAGATCTTGGTCAGTGATATATTTATGCGCGTGAAGCGCGTTTACCAGCCGTAAAATCATGGTTCCTAATGATGTTAATGGAGAGATGCCACAGGGGTAATATTAATGTGGTGAAAATTGTTTTTTGGCTGTGGGAATCGAACCAGGATCTCAGGATCCACAGGCCGACTCCATACCACTGAGCCACTATGCTATTAAAATAAAATAAATATATCATCACGCCTTCTACCTATTACTGGGTGTGGCACTCTGCCGTAGCAGATCTTGGTAAGTGATATATTTATGCGAGTGAATTGCGTTTACCAGACGTCAAATCACAGCTCCCAATGATGTTAGTGAAGAGGAGCCACAAGGGTAATTTTAATGTGACGAAAATTATTTGTCGGGTGTGGGAATCGAACCAGGGTTCTCAGGATCCACAACCTGACTTAATACCACCGAGCCACCTAATTGTTTGGTTTCGAATTAAACGATTGATTTGGTTGCAACAGCAAGGCTCCAATTAACACTTTAATTATGTAACAGTTTTTGAGCGCATGATGACGTAGGCGTCGCTACTAATGAAGTGAGGGCCGATGGTGACAGCTGGTGGGATGAGCCGTAACTATTTTTTCCTCTCGTTAATTTTATGTTTGAAAGTTTTCAGCAAAAACTGATCCATTAATTTACATAATAAACAGTATAGATACTGTTGATGATTTCAGAATGTTTCAGAATAGGTTTCAAACTAAAATTAGGTACTCATTACAGAACACAACTTTTTGATATTTTGTACGTCACAAGATCCCTAGTTCGAATCCCACTCTAGCTACCACACTGCGACCTGGTGTGTCCGTATCCTGTACTGTAATTGGAAGTATGTTCCTGTCGTACAGAGTAGCATAAATAAATAAGTAAGAAGAGTTGATTTGATTTTGGTGATCCATTAGCCGAAATAGGGGGTTACTAAAAGAGCTGCAGTACTAGCTCGATGGGTGGTAGATTCCTTTATTTATGCAGTTCGTAGGAAAACATATGACTGCACTTAGGAGCATTAGTGCAGGACAAGGGCTGTAGGGTGAACCACAGGACAAAAAGGATTTCTAAGTTTGAGGTATTCACAGTTACTCAGCAGTAAATATAATAAATTTTCGGCTTTTAATTATTAAATACAGCGTAACCAATGAAAAATATGTAAACTAAAATTTGATTCCGTTTGAATCTCGACAAAATATGTCAAATTTGATTAATGATAATAATGAGTAATGTAGGTGTTCTTCTATTACTTTTCAATCAGCCCCCGACATCAAGTAATAGTATATTATATATCGAAGTGGAAAGAGTTTCATTACAGCCGAGGTTTAGCTATAACCCGAGGCATAATGAAATTTTCCACTAAGGTTTGTATACTATTTTATTCAGATATTAATCATTGAACACTAATATATAAAAAATAACACTAGTTTGCTTATTTGGACGAAATATTTCTATTTATTTTTTAGTAGGTGATGAATTTGATTTTTGTTGCTGATACAAATTTCAGAATGTTTCAGTAATTATGTTCTTGTCACATCTTTTTATTTAAAAGTTCAATTTTGAATATGAGTATTTGTTGACGTTTCTCAAAACCAATGAAATGCTTCATTGTATGTCACGTGTCTGCGTTTTAACCAATCCTGTCATTATTATACTGAGAATAAAGCTCTTGTGATTATCCCCGGGAATAATCTCTGTAGATGCTGTTTTGTTTGTGACAAATGTTAGGTAGTTGTCAATTATTTAAAACTGTCAACGCGTCAAGTAAGATGTGTACAAAAAATCGATTTAGATCCATTTCAGATACAGAAATACACCATCAAATTTTGCAAACAACTTCCAAGAATACATTAATAAGTAATCAATCGATATGAAGTTCAAAATCTTTTAAGTTGGATGAATCGATCTCAACAGCTAAGTCAAAAATAATCTAATTAAATATAAGTCGTGAGTTGGATAAATTAGAAAATAATTCTCCAGTATCTTTCTCAAACTTGTTGCCATTTGGCAATAGCCACTCAAGCCCTACGGGCTTTCGTGACTATTGCCTGGCAACAAGTTTTCGAAAGATCTGTCAAATTATTTTCAATTTATTCTCACTCTCTTGTTATATTATTACTGAATATTTATTTGTTATTTATAATCAAAATAAAATTGAATAACTTTTGAAACTAATAGTTCTATTTATAATCAAAAGTGCAATGTTTTTGCAGGTCGGAAAGTTGCCACGTCGTAGTACTGTATCCATATATTAATTCTTTTTCCATTTTCCTCAATTATTATTCAAGAATTCACAATATTACATGAAATTAACACATACAATTACACACATCAATTATCGTTTTGTTCCTGCAACCCCCAGATATTTATAATTCAATCCCAATAGTTCGAAAATGTAATTACCTGCATTCGGCCACTTCTAAAAAGTTCCCGCCACCCTACATACCATAATTACCCCACGTGAACTACACACACCCCTTTTCACCCCCCGTTGCATTCATTATAAAGTCATTTAGCTATTTACCGAAAACTTGCAATTTGCAATATTGAATTACGCGTTGGGGGTTGGCAGACATGGCACTGCCAGGGAAAAGTTTGCTCGTTAATTTGGCACTGCGACAGGTAGAGAGACGAGAACGAGAGAGAACAGGACGGACACGGAATCTTAAATAAATAAATATATCATCACTGGGTTCTACTTTCGTTGTAGCAGGGTAGAATGTATAGCAGCGCCAGGTGTCCTGCGGTGAGAAAAGTTGGAAAGAAAGGTGTAAACAACGATACTTTGCTTTAATGTTGGTTAATGTCAGCTCGAACAAAGGAAGTTTGTTTTTATGTATCAGAAATACTGAAATTAATGCGGTAACAGTGTGGACTGACATGCTCCATTATTGAAAGCTTCTGGTACAATAAATCATGCTCATTGCATCACTAACTAATATTTTTAATGTAAAGTATAATACCAACGAATATTGATGAATAGTTAGCCTTGGAACTTTCTCATAAACAAAATCGAAAACGGTTAGAATAACAACAAGTATGTTCAGTGTCGTCTTTACCATAAGGGCACATGGGGCACGAACCCAGGGCCCTCGGCTTGATGGGTGCCTCAAAATGCAGAGGTTGTCGTTTACACAGAAAATTGGGTTGCTGAATTTAAGAGAGCAAGAACAGACGTCAAAGATGAACACCGTATTGAGAGGCGTTTTTCGGTGTCCATTTACCCCTAAAAAGCGGGCTTAAACACTTCTTTTTCGCTCATGGGCCAGAAATAAATAATTCCTATGGATACCTCGTGCTAATAATCATGCCATGGGCCAGAAATGCCTTTTTCACTCTTAGTACATAAATAACTATTTTTTAGCTTGAGTGGGATTTGAACTCGGAATCTTCGAAATCGAATGTTATAATTTATTCTGTGGTATAACTAATTCTGATTGTTCTTATTACCATGATGAAGACACCATAAATATCAGAATGCATTTAATGGAAAATTTATTGGATGAGATGTATCGATATGAAAGTAATATAGCATTATAGCATTTATGTCCTGGCGAGAAATGATTCATCGCTTCTAGGCAAGCAGTTAGCGTCTAGTTTCGCGTCCACACACTTACACACACTAATACTAACACTAGCAGTTAGCAACTTGCCGCGTTGTCAGCAGTTCGCTAGTTAGCGGCCGATTACCGCAGGACTTGTTCCTGATATCGATTAGACAATAAAACAATGTTGTTGTTTCTTGAAAGCTCTACTTACCTATTACGCTTATAGATCTCCTTAACGATGTGTTTACAGTGCGTATATAGACTTAAAAGAACACCGAAATAGAAAAAATGTATTTTGTAAACGCGATATAGGAAAAACTATTTCGACATTTTTAAAATTATTGTTATCAGAGTTGTATTTTTTAAAGTATGTTTCGATAGTTGCCACCACGAATAAATATTTATATTTATCTACTTGCAACTCCCCGATTGTAAATTACGAGGGCAGGGTGAAAAGTCCCTGAAAAATGAAACAAGAAATGATTTATTTGGTCAAAACATATTTTATTTCTCAACATAATCTCCTTGTAGCTCGAAACACTTCGTCCAACGTTTTTCTAATTTATCGACCCCTTCCAAATAATACAATTTTGGCAATCTTTTAAAATAGGCGTTTGTCTCAGCGATGACCTCAGCGTTGGAGCCAAATATCATTCCGCCGAGCCTTTTCTTCAAGTTTGGAAATAGATAAAAATCGCAGGGGGCCAAATCTGGAGAATATGGTGGATGACGAACCAATTCGTAGCGCAAGTCATGCAATTTTGCCATTGCGACTGCGAACCTGTGCGCCGGTGCGTTGTCCACAATGCGGCACCCATCTGGCAGATAGCTTTCTCATATCCAAAAATTTATGCAAAATGTTCCGTACCTGTTCGGATGAGATATCCTCAGCATCTCGTGCACTTTAACTCGCCGAACGTCCAACATCATACAATGGATTTTATCGACGATTTCTGGCGTTGTAACCTTAATTGGACGTTCGGTGTCCTTTGTGGTCATACTACCACAACGAAAATCAGTAAACCACTTGTGAATCGTTCCAATCGATAGTGAGGAGTTCCCATAATGTTTAACAAGCGATGCTTTGGTTTGCGTAATGTTTTTTCCACACAAGAAATAATGTTTAATCAAGACGCGAAATACACTTTTTTCCATGTTTTCAAAAATCTTGAAGGTTGCTTGCTTCCGATGAGTGTCAAAACAGAACTGAATGACATATCAGTCTGAAAATTTTAATGTGTTCTAGTTAAAGATGGTACATCACAAATGTCACATGAGATTTGCGATTGTGGCGCCATCTGTTTTATTTTTCAGGGACTTTTCACCCTGCCCTCGTAATTACTGTCTTAGCAACTCGGTAAACATAACAACTGATCGTATAGAAAGGTAAATTCTGGTATTATGAAGTTGCCACATTTAGAAATATCTTCAGCGTCTTCTCTATGATGGCATTTAGGAATGAATTAGATCTTACACTCAAGGTAATAGTTTGACATTAAAGATTCAGCTTACTGTTTTTTTCTGTCATGTTTAATTTAAAATTTAATTGGAATAATTTTCTCTGATGTTCCAAGTCGTGCTCAAGAATCTTTCGAAATACTTCATCAATATCTAGATTTCTAAATAAATTGTATTTAAATGCAAATCATCTGTCCTTTACATGAGTTTCTATGCTCGTAAATAATACCTATATTTTGTGTAAAATAATTTGGCACGGTTTTTCATCCAAGGTTACAAATTTCGCACCACACTTTCTATTTTTGTTTGTAAGATAGTAACACTTCATTCATTGATAGTGGACACGATGATTATCAACATCTAAATGCCAACAAAGTTGCGATAGATCAGGATAAAATTTGGATTTCATGAATATTTTGTAAACTTGTATTTCGGCAATCGTAGACCAATCGTAGATATAACTTGTGTCTGCTAAGCAAAAGTTGACGATGACTTCAACTTATATTACAATAACACGATTGTATCTGAGTGGTTCTGATTCTATTATAAGCTACTGTAATTGGGATTAAGTTACTGTTGTGCAGACTAACAAATAAATAAATTGTATTTTTTTACAATACTTGTACTGTAAGTTACCTATTAATGACAAAATTTAAACACAGTAAGTACAACTTTTATTGCAAAGTGGTTATATGAGGACTTTAATATTTACTTACTGTCCACCGTGAACTGTAAGTAAATATTACATACCAAGGTCCTGTTTATTTTGACAACAATTTGACGCTGTTAATTTTGAAACGTATTTTTCTTTTCCTTCTACTTGTGCAAGTATTGTAAAAAATAGCTTACTAACCTCGAACTGTAAGTGATTTTTTTATATCGAGAATGTTTAAGAAATCTCGACCCCTTTTATATACTTTAACGGTAATGGGATGGCTAGCACAGTGGTATGAAGTCGGCCTGTGGATCCTGAGGTCCCTGGTTCGATTCCCACAGGCGACAAATTTTCATAATTTGAAAAAAAAGCTATCCCTGTGGCTCCTCCACCACTAACATGTTTGGGGGCCGTGATTTGACGACTGGTAACCGCACTTCACGCGCAAAATATATCACTTACCGAGATCTGCTTTAGCAGAGTGCCACATCCAGTAATGGGTAGAAGGCGTGATGATATATATTTATTTAACGGTAATAACACGAATAATATATAATAAACAAAAGTGGTGAATATCCGTATTGCTGTCCAAGATACTTTTCTCCGCATGCGCATTTACCTTTGACCCGCCGATCGACGGCGCCGCGACGCTTAGTTCTCGCTACCTCCGCTAGAGGGTTCTGCCATACCTTCAGCCAGCAGCATATGTTGTTTCTAATAAATAATGTATATTTTTATAGCTGTATAAATGTCGGATTGTTATTTTGTTGTTTAATTCGGAATTCGTTCAACCTTGAAAGCTCACGCAATGTGCGTGTAAACAAGAAGATTGAATAAGTTGATTAGCGGTAAACGTGGAAACAGTAAAATACGAAAAATTAAAACTAGATGGAGAAACGCATATTTTAGTTTGGGAGGATAATTTAGTTAGCGCAAGAAGGACAAAACATTGTTTTTCTACTACATAAAATAAAAGAAATATAAATATATCATCACGCCTTTTACCCACTACTGGATGTGGCACTCTGCCGAAGCAGATCTCAGTAAGTCATATATTTATACGTGTGAATTGTGGTTACCAGCCGTCAAACCACGGCATCCAAAGATGTTAGTGGTGCAGGAGCCATAGAGGTAATTTTAAATTAGTGAAAATGTGTGTCTGCTGCGGGAATCGAACCAGGGTTCTTAGGATTCTTAAGCCGACTCAATACCATTGAGTCACTACCCCATGTCAAAAACATGTCAGTTTTAAATACTTTTTAGTGTCTAAAGGACATAGTTTTGGCATCTTGCGATTAGTTACGTGCAAAAATAATATTATAACGTACCATGAACTGTAAGTGACAGTTTTTAGATCAAGATTGTAGTTTGGGAAATCGAGACTCCTAGTGTTGAGATTTCTTTAACATTCGCGACCTAAAAAAATTACTTACAGTTCGAGGTTAGTAAGGTTTTTTTTACAATATCTGCACAAAAAGAAATAAAAGAAAAACTGGTTTAAAAATGAACAGTTGTTAACTTGTCAAAATAAACAGGACCTTGATATGTTAGATTTACTTACTGTCCACGGTTGAAAGTAAGTATGGAAACCAGCTGTGCAATAAAAGATCCACTGACTGTGTTTAAAATTTGTCATTAATGGGCTACTTACAGTACAAGTATTGTAAAAACGTAATTAAATAGTTGCTAAGAAACAAACGTAACTATGTAAATAAAATCAAATAAATAAATATATCATCACGTCTTCTACCCATTACTGAGTGTGATACTCTGCCGTAACAGATCTCAGTAAGGGGTATATTTATGCGCGTGAAGTGCGGTTACCAGACGTTAAATCACGTCGCCCACTAGGTGTTAGTGGAGACAGAACCACAGGGGTAGATTTAATGTAGTGAAAATTGTTTGTCGGCTCTAGGAATCAAACCCGATTTCTCAAATCCTCAGGCCGACTCGAAACCACTGAGCCACCTACCCAACAAACTACATAACCTACAAAATAAATATTTTTCCGTTTGAAATGTCATTAGTTAGATTAGCATAATTAGTCAAAACCCTGTCGCAGAAAAAAATATGTATGCAACAATAAAGCGACACTTTGAATACTCCTATCATAAATAACTATTCTGTTTTCTTTTTTTCTTAAAGATCAAAGGGTGCCAAAAAATAGGTTTTCTATTATGTCTGCGACTCGTTAGTTCGATGTAGATCGACTCTGGCTGTGACGACAATCAAAATAAATTGGTTTTGTTTGTGTTTTCTATTGTCACAACTCGTCGCCAACTTGCTGATACATCGCTCAAAATGTTCTAACATACCTTGACGGTGATAAACGATTTTCTTTAAGCTCTTTGACTGAATTCGCACAAAATGTATCTGTGGTAAATTGTAAATAATGAACCGGGAATAAGTTCTTGTAGGAAGACAATTACAATGGCATTATTTTTAGATTGCAGAGTTTGAGAATCCTTCTGTTGTTTTCTGTAAGAACTTTGACAGAATTTGTATAAATGTCAGCTGTGCTAAATTATAAATTATGAACCGGAAATATAGGAAAAGAATATATTCTCTTAGGAAGATAATTAAAATAATACTATTCTTAGAAAGCTGGATTCCAAAACACTGTTTGTTATTGAAGATGATTTGTTTCAATTTTTGAATTTCTGCCAAATCTGTGGCTCATTGAAACATTCACTCAACATTTGTTCATTAGATTTATCCTGCAATTAATCTTCGGTAAACATTATTTTCCTGTAATACAACGTCCGGTTCATTCATATTTCCTTTCACCCAAGTTTGTTTCATTCTTCGTTCACGATACATACCTTCAATTATTTAAAGTGGCTCTGTAGTATCGAGTCAGTTTATAGATTTGAAAAACCTGGTTCGATTTCCATAGTCGATAAACAATTTTCTCCACATTAAAACTATCTCTATGGCTCCCCCTCCATTAATACCTTTGGGGACCGTGATTTACCGGCTGGTAATCGCACTTCACGCGCAAAATATATCACTTACCGAGAATTGAACGTCAGAGTGCCATACCCAATAATGGATAAAAAGCGTATTGATTTATTTATTTCATCTGTCATTTTATATAATGTATGAGGTAGGTGAATCAGTAGTATCAAGTCGGCCTGTCGATTTGTGAACCTGGGTTCGATTTCCACAGCCGGGAAACAATTTTCATCAAATTAAAAACTATCCCTTCCCCTCCACTTATATCTTTGGGGATCGAGATTTAACGGCTGGTAACCGCACTTCACACGCAAAATATATCCCCATACAAAATATCATTTTGTAAAATCAAGCATTCACAATAATGGGGTGACTAGCTCAGTGGTATGAAGTCAGCCTGTGGATCCTGAGAACCCTGGTTCGATTCCTACAGGTGACAAACAATTTTCA
Source organism: Pterostichus madidus (assembly GCA_911728475.2). Taxonomy (NCBI): domain Eukaryota; kingdom Metazoa; phylum Arthropoda; class Insecta; order Coleoptera; family Carabidae; genus Pterostichus; species Pterostichus madidus. Next base: position 458,038 of record OU452305.1, read on the forward strand.
TAATTTCAAAAACTACCCCTGTGGCTCCTCCACCATTAACATCTTTGGAGGCCGTGATTTGACGATTGGTAACCGCACTTTACGCGCTAAATATATCACGAGATCTGCTTCGGCAGAGTGCCACATCCAGTAATGGATAGAAGGCGTTATGATATATTTATTTTATTTATTTACAATAAACAAAAATTATCATTTTATTTAAGCATCCATAGGAATAATTTTTTTATGGCCCTAGGGCCAAAAAGAATTGGTTAAGCCCGCTTTTTATGTCTAAAACACATGAATTTCGGCCCAGTTGTGTATAAAAATAATATTGATTACGTCCTGAATATCTTATACATCGAACCTATTGGCCATTTGCTGCATTTAAGTTTGCAATCTCTGCTTTATATTGCAGCCAAGAGATATGGTTCAAACTTGCCGACCTACACAATATATACATTACCTGAATCTTATACTTTGCCGGTAACATAATCACTTGTTTACTGTCTATTTTGTAGAGAATTTACCTAAATATACATTTCAAAAGAACAGTCTTCTTTGTCGAAATATTCCATCAGATATGCAGATAAAAATTGGTTTTCAGTTTCCTGTTTAGTATATCGAAAGAATTTCAGTGCATTTCTATGTAAAATCCCAACTTATATCATCCAATATGTGATGATTCTCTCCAGGAATGTCGTCCATACAGTCACTTTGATTTTGAAAATAAAACAAAAGAATACGACTACCTAGAGTCGTTTTCCCGACAAATACAAATGCTTCAGTGCGCGCTAAAAATAGTAGGCGCACATAAAACAGTAGAACGAATATGTAAGCTTCTTTTCTCATTTCTATAATTATCCGGACAGTGAAACAAAAACTCTTCTAGCTAATGAGAACATTTTTTAAACGAATTCTGAGCCTCGTGTCTGTTGGACCGATGCCAATGTTACAAAACGATGTGTATATATTAATACATGTGATAATAAATGTTTTCTTATTTCATTTTTCATGTTTCGCTTTCAGTAGAAATCGCAGAGGTGCCAAATTGTGTTTTATAAGACGTATTTTATTTACTACTATAGTGCAACTAAATCATTGTTTCGAAACTGGATCGTTTAAACATAATATTGGAGAGTTTATCTTGTGATTGTTTCTGGCGAAAGAAACGAAAGGATTTTCGAACTCGTAAATTATATCTTGAATAACTGGATGTTATTTTAGTTGTTGTTTGTTTATATAAGATATTCTGAAACTATAGTGTAGTCTACATATAATTTATTTATTTATTTGTTACTCTGTACAACAGGAACTTAATCCCAGTTTCAGTGTAGGAGACCTACAGTTTATAATGGAATACGAACGTTTTCTAGTAACTTTAGTTAAAGATTTTTGAATAACAATGGCAGAAATTATGTTTAGGAATTAAACAATAGATTTAATAATATCTATCTAACAAGCGCAGAGCTGGTCTCCCTTCCTTTCTTATATTTTTGTTTCATTTTCAGTTACTGCATTGTGTGCACTTTTCATTCATATACAATGCAGGCTATCGCTTTCATCTTTTCTAATCTTTGCAGATTTGTAGTTAGATTCGTTGTTAGGAGTAAGCGTGAGTAATTTGAGATGTTTTACGCAAATGTTATGTATGTCAAAAAAAGAAGATGAATGATAAGAGAATAGGAGTGATTGGATAGATGAGATTGAAGGTTTGTTGTGTGATAAATGATTTCGAGTGTAATAAATAAATAAGTCTGTATGGAGTAAGGTGTCTGTTATTTTGGAAAATTTGGAAATTTGATGCTCTCACCCTCTAAAACTACTCATAATAGATTAAAAAAAATTGAGCCGAATCCCAGGTCTGTCAAATGACGTTAAAACCTGCCGCAAGAGGGCTCAATATTTGCACGTAGTTTAAATGGAAAAATTGCTTTTTCCGATACTTTTATACATAACTTTTTATGATTTAAACCTAAAAATATTTTAAGATAACTGCCGGAAAGCTTATGAAATAAGCTTTCAGGCAGACTAAAATTAAAGTTATTTGGATAAAAATCAACGCCGTAGCGTCAATTTGAGTAATACGAAGTTTGAAGCATAAAAACGACAAAAACGTTAATACAAGAATTTCGATTAATATTTCAGTTTTCACGCGTAAAATTTATTCAAAAAGGTCAAAAAATAAGATGAAATTATATGCAAAAAAATTTCAATCATTTATCCAAATGGGTTTTTTAATGGTTCATTTGGGTTATATTTAAAAAAACCCGGGTGGGTTTTTCTGGATGAGTAAAATATGAACTACCCTGATTTCAGTTTAAAATAAACAAATTAGCTCTAAAATTAGTAAATTTCTAGTGATGCCAGTGCTTACATTAAAAAATCCTTAGTTTTTTCTGGACACCGTTCGGTAAACACATAAATTCCCAACGATTTTGATATTATAATACTGTTAATGTCGAACAAAGGAGCGAAAAATAAATGAACATAAGATTTTCTAAATTCTATCTAGCGACTTTCCACCCTCCAATCTCATTCTCATCCCTAACCTCGATGCAACAGTTCACCCTGCAGCATCGTTCCACTCCGTCGCTCAGCGTCGCGGCGCATGCTCCTCCCAAATCCCCACACTGGCTCTGATTCGCGCCAGTCTCACCTCGGCCGCGTTCCACGATTCCACCGTGTTCAGTATGCTGCCGGCTGTCGCGTCGTTCGCGTCTGTGTAGTGCTAGTGATATGCTCTAGTGTCCACGTGTTCCGTGTCGAGTGCTACCCCCGCCAACATGCAACACCACCCTGGCCCCGGCTCGTGGTACCTGCCGTGGGGTGTTCCCCTGCAGAAGATGGTCATGATGCACCCTGTGCAGCAGCTGCACCATCCTGCGCTCGTGCAGCCTGCCGTCTTAGCAGGACTGCCTGCTCCTATTACGCCTTTGAGGACGTTTATTACTCAGCCTCAGATGAGACAAGCTCCGCAACAGAGAAAGGTAGGCGGCATGACAACATAGGGATGGAGAAATCTGGTGGAGGCGCTAGGCAAAATTCACTTCATTCTACAAGAAACTGTTTGATGTTTTTTGTAGTAGGTTAGGAAGAAAACTTATTTCTTTAATGTATCAATCGTTTGCAAAAATCTGCAATTGCAGAACTTAATAGTTATTGTATAATTAGTTCAGTAAAACGGAAAATGCACTTTGGGTAAATAGTTATTTATGATTATTAGTACGAAGCTCAAAGCGCCGAGGGCTAATAACATACTCAGGACCAGAAACGTTAATTTCACCCGTGGTACAACAAAATTACATTTAATTATATGTTCAAAAGATTAAAATATATACATAGGTTATATGTCACAATGAGATTTTGCAAAATCAAATATTCACAATAAACAAAAACTGTCATTTTGTGTATATATCAATAGGGAATTCTTTTATTATGGTCCTAGGACCAAAAACAAATGTTTAAGCCTGCATTTCATGGCTAAAACACATGAATTTCGGTTGTGCATAATACTTATTTAGGGCAGAAAGTAATCTATTGCCGCTTGCACATGGAGATTGTTGTATGCGACATAACCGAGAACAGCAATCATACAATATTTTTATACGACCATTTAGAAACACTTGCATATACATTTATTTAATTATAAATAATTTTTGACAGTTTTTCTCTTTTGAAATTCACCTGAAAACATTAACAGTTCTATAGCTATGATGATCTTCTCGATCAGAAAAGTGTTACATTCAACATAAGTTGACGACAAATGTCTATATTCCGTACATAAAATAAATGCAGAAAAGTCTACTTTCTGTTACGGTCGTACATAAAAATGATTCCGGTACTGTTATTTCTTGTTGCCATGCAACGATTAGACCGAAATAGTGAATCCCGTACTGTATTTCTTTTTGTCTAACAACAACAACGATGAACTGAAATAATGAATTTTGCGAATTGAAAACACACCAAAAAACTGTCATTTTTACGTTACGTAGTACGTTCTATTTATGTACAACATTTGTTATTTACCATTTCATTTTTCTATTGTCTTAACTGTCATACTTATTTAAGATATGGACCTTTAGTTTGAACAACCGATTAAGGGTGATTAGCAGTCGACTAATTTTATATCTTCAAGTTAAAAGTTTCTAAATTATTTCATAATTGAAGAGCAAGTACAAAAGTTTCAATCTAATGAGATACTTTTTAGACAGAAGTGTAATCATACTTCAGCTAGGTTTAAATTCATCAAACTAAATAGTATAAAACAGACTATCTAATTTACTATTGAAATTTTCAACATAATTTACTTGCATATCTATATGTTTTCTCTTTGATATTAAGCGATAATTCATCTCCAAACAAGTAAGAAGATATTTTAAAACTAACAAAATTTTACTTTAAATACAAATTGTATTTTGAAAACATTATTCAAATTCAAATTTAAATAATTCTAGAAAAATTGTTCAATAAGAAAATAATAATGCGATCATCTGAACATCTAAACGAATCGATAAATATTTACTAAAGAATCCCTGAAGTCGGAAAATAATTGTAGATATTGCTTTCAGTACGAATATATGTAAATAAACTTCCAATGGAACAGATACAAATTTGTATTCATATCTTCTTCATTAGTAAGTCTTTAATTTGGCGAATGTTACATATTTAAACATAACAATTCATAATTAATTAAATTTCAACATAATTTATTTTTTGTACTCGCATCATTCAAAATAAGGCTTACATTACCTTGGAAACCGATGGAAAGTGTGATTTTGCACACTAGTGCACAAAGTAATTGAAAAACACCCATTTTTATGGTTCTAAATTTTGACTATTAAAACGCTAATTGTACTTATATTCACACATTTCCAGGAATTTATAAAATAAATAGAGACATTAGCTTATAACGCCATCAATCATATTTTAACAAACTTTACGAGAAAAAATAAACAGTTTTCAAATAACAAATGGCATACTTAACTGTCAATATAAATTCATGCTTCAAATTTAATCAATTTTCTCATTGTCCATTATATAATTTTTGCTCGTTACCGAAAACATTGTACAAAACTCGTGCACGAAGACGCCAGTTGCATCATTGCGCTCATGTGCAAAGCATGTCTTCGCGCACTTGTTATGTAAATAGCTTTTATGACAATTTAAAATGTTTCAAATGTATAAATTTATTTTGTTTTTGATTATATATCTGCCTGTATACTGTTATATAAGGTTCTGGATAACAGTCTTTAAGACTGGTTACAGAATCTTAAAATATATTGAAATAAATAAATAAAAAAAAAAATTCGTCTTGAAAGTATATTAGCGAAGCTTCCTTATGGAAACTAAAATATTTGATGAAAACTTACTACTAGTATTAAAATGATATCTCAACTAGTTACGGATACACAGATCTGTAAAGTTAGATTGAGACAGAAATAGATCGTTCTACTACAACTTTCTTAATTGAACAATCTGTTAGAATTAAATTAAGTGAAATGAAGTCATACGTTTCTATTCCTCAATTCAATAGCAACAGAATTATTACAGTTCCTTGTTTGAAAGCAAGCAAAGTATTTGCAATATGTAAATAATTTTTACTACCTATATAAGTAAATGTAAAATATGGTAGGAATTCCAGCCAAAAAACACACTAAATAAACCGATAAAATAAGCATAATAGCAATTTTAGAAGATTGCATTCTTACCGTTAATAGTTCTGTTATATTTACCTAGCTAAGCATAGGCACATAAATCTGTTCAAACATAAAACAGCTCATATTTGTTTCTGTTGGTGTTGCCTAGACGACGGAGCGTTGAAGCGACGGCAGGATTTTGTTCTCGCTGAAGGGTTGCTACGCAACAGTTGATCACAAATCTGTCTACCGCATCGAGTTACTCTATAAATATTCATTAACATTGTTTTTCAAAACAATAGAACATTGTATGCAGTGCAAGGATTTTATATAAAGAATGGATAGCTAATTTACTTGTACTATGTAGTGACATCTGTGAGGAAAACAAGTTGATGAGGACCATTTGCAGGGCAGGCAAAAATAGCGCTGTATTTAAATGTATCACAAGCATTCATATTTAAAAACATGCTTAAATTTGCTGAAAATATTTTAATAATGAAATCGTTAGTGCGCGAAGACATACTTTGCACATGAGCACAATTTTAATTTGCGCGAACGGTGCAAATGATGCCTTCGTGCACGAGTTTTGTACAATGCTTTTTGTAACGAGCAAAAATTATATAATCGACATTGAGGAAATTTATTAAATTTGAAGTGTGAATTTATATTGACAGTTAAGTATGCCATGAATTGACATTTGTTATTTGAAAACAAATTGTTTATTTTTTCTCGTAAAGTTTGTTTAAATATGTTTGTATGATGGCGTTAGACGCTAATGTCTCTATTTCTTTGATAAATTCCTTAAAATATATGTATATATCGTAAGTACAATTAGTGTTTTAATAGTAAAAATTTAGAATCTTAAAAAATGGGTGTTTTTTCAATTACTTTGCGCACTAGTGCGCAAAATCAAATTTTCCGTCGGTTTCCAAGGTAATGTAAACCTTATTTTGATTGATGTGAGTACAAAAAATAATGGGTGACAACGGGCATTTCTGCCTGTGGTATATACAATATTTCATGCACTACAAAAGAACATTTAATTTTAAATTAAAAAAATTAAAACAGGTACATTTATATGTGAAAATGAAATTTTGGAAAATCAAGTGTTCACAATAAACAAAAATTCTTAATTTTGTTTATGTATCCATAGGAAATTATTTTATTATGGTCCTAGGGCCAAAAATAAGTGTTTAAACTCGCTTCTCATGGCTAAAACACATGATGTTCGGCTTGGTTGTGCATAAAATATATTATGCGTTTTATTTAAAAGTTTTTATTTATGGGATGGCTAGCTCAGTGGTATGAAGTCGGCTTGTGGATCCTGAGGTCCCTGGTTCGATTCCCACAGGCGACAAATTTTCATAATTTGAAAAAGCTACCCCTGTGGCTCCTCCACCACTAACATCTTTGGGGGCCGTGATTTGACGACTGGTAACCGCACTTCACGCGCAAAATATATCACTTACCGAGATCTGCTTCAGCAGAGTGCCACACCCAGTAATGGGTAGAAGGCGTGATGATATATTTATTTATTTTATTTATTTAAAAGTATAATAGGTAATACAATAAAACAATGCATGTTTTGCCTTTCCTGCAAATGGCGGTATACCCCCACCACTTGCCTCCCTTGTACGCGTAAGTTAGCTATCCAGTGTTTATATAAAATTCGTGATGAATATTCAGTACCATTGTTTTTCAAAACAATAGAGAATTGTTTTCAATGATCTTGTATTGAACACAAAAGTAGCTTACGGCGATTTTTTTTCCGAACCCTTTGCAATAATATTTATGTACACCAATCGTAATCTGACACACTGAATATGAAATATGTGTTCATAAAACATGTTTTCAGACTGAAATTAATTAAAAGTGTGAGCAAATTGGATTTTTAAAAGCTGAATTTCAATAAATTTTGTTTTGAAAACATTTCTAAATAAATATTCAACGCTTTTAAAACGAAACTTTTCAACAGACTGAAATACTAAAATAAAAATAAATAAATAAGTTTTATAAGTGACCTAATTTTTACATAAATCTGTCCTAAACATATACAATTAAATAATCAAGAAAGATATATGTTATTATGTGTGAAAGCAAAAAAAAATAATTTTAACAAAAAATAGTTTAATAGTTTTTTACTTGTTAACTATTTATATATTTACTTGATATTATCAATTATAATAGATTATAGTGGAATCCGAACCGGTTCAAAACATTAGTATTTTATTTTTTTATATAAGTTGAAATACAGTGGGCTATGATTGTCTATATTTATTATTTAAAAACTACTTTCAACCTATGGTATAATATAATTATTTTTTTACAATACTTGTACTGTAAGTTACGTATTAATGACAAAATTTAAACACAGTAAGTGCAACTTTTATTACATAGTGGTTTCCATGGTTATATCAGGACTTTAATATTTACTTACTGTCCATCGTGAACAGTAAGTAAATATTACATATCAAGTTGTTGTTTATTTTGACAACAATTTGACAGCGGTCAATTTTGAAACCTATTTTTCTTTTCCTTATATTTGCGTAAGTATTGTAAAAAATAGCTGACTAACTGCGAACTGTAAGTGATTTTTTTAGATCACGAATGTTTTGGAAATCTCGACCCTTCGGGCCTCGATTTCTCAAACTACATTCTTGACCTAAAAACTTACACTTACAGTTCATGGTACGTAAATAAATAAATAAATATATCATCAAGCCTTCTACCCATTACTGGGTGTAGTACTCTGCTGAAGCAAATCTCGATAAGTGATATATTTTGCGCCTGAAGTGCAGTTACCAGCCGTCAAATCACGACCTCCGAAGCTGTTAGTGGTGAGGGAGCCACAGGGGTAATTTTAAAATGGTGAAAATTGTTTGTCGCCTGTGGGAATTGAACCAGGGTTCTCAGGATCATCAGGCCGACTTGATATCACTGAGCTAGCTACCCCATGGTACGTAATATACTATTTGTCATTTATATGTATTTGGTGTAGTTGTAGTTACAGCAATCGAATCCAGAAATCCTGATTTCAATTCCATTCAAGCTAAAAATATATAAATTATCACACTGCAGCTCGGCGAGTCCAGTCCCTTACTGTATTTGGAATTAAATTCCTGTTGTACAGAGTAGCATAAATAAATAAATATTTCGCCCATTTAAATTTCCCAGACTTATACCTAAAATATGAATGATTTGGATTCCATTATAAGCTCACTGTAATTGTGATTAAGGACCAAATTCATAGTCGTGACGCACCCTCACTTCATTCTCACCTAATGTCAATGGCACACTGGTCGAGTTGAAGTAACTAAGAAAACTAACTCAAATTGTACACATTTTTTAGTTAGTTGTCTTAGTTACTTCGACTTTGAGTATTATGCCAATGGCACACTGGTCGAGGAGCATGAATGAGCGTCGAGGAACTCATCGATGAAATAACAGAACGCACCCTGACTGATAAAATAAACAAACACGAAAGATTAGCACAAAGCAAAACCAAAATGACAGCCCACGGTAACATAAAATGAGACACAATAATACGTGTGAAATGAGACACAATCGTTTCATCGAGGAACTCCTCGATGGAAATAGAGGCGTCTCTATTTTTCATCGATGACGGGTGTGTTCTGTTATTTCATCGATGAGTTCCTCGACGCTCATTCATGCTCCTCGATCAGTGTGCCATTGGCATAATACTCAAAGTCGAAGTAACTAAGGCAACTAACTAAAAAATGTGTACAATTTGAGTTAGTTGTCTTAGTTACTTCAACTTTGAGTGTAAGGTGGAAATGAGGTAAGGATGAGTCATAACTATGAATTTGGCCCTATGTATTTGTTATTTACAATAAATAAATAAGTAATCAAGTACGAGTAGAACTTGTGATTCCATTATCACCAGATTGATAAATAATGATTCCATCCTACAAGACACGAATCAAATGGGAACCAGTTTTAATTGCAGCCGATTACTAATTCAATCGTGTAAACCAAGCTTAATTAACCCTTGTGTATGAATTTCAAATTATCAATTACTCTGGCTGGAAATGTCTGTTCTGTTCTGTTCTCGATTCTGTTCGTACATATGTTCTCGACTCGTAATCTACGCACAGTAATGGGGACTCATTACTAACAAATCAATTTTACTTCTTGTAAAGTGTGATTGATTATTATTTATTACAGACATAAACGAACTCACTGGAATTATGCTTTTAGATTTAATTCGTGACATTTATTTTTTTCGATATGTATAGAACAGTGTTAGAAAAGAATTAAGTTTATATTATATGCTGTAGTTCGTAATTTTATCCATTACTGGGAGTGGCATTCTGCTACAGTATGTCTCGGTAAGTGATATATTTTTGCGCGTGAAGTGCGGTTATCAGTCGTTCAATCACGCAACAAATATGTAAGTGGAGGGGAACCCACAGAGGTAGTTTTTGATGTGGTGAAAATTGTTTGTCGACTGTGGAAATCGAACCCAGGTTCTCAAACCCACAGGCTGACTGGATACCACTGAGCCACTCCATAATTACTTCATTTAGATAGTGTAATTTAATGAAATTATTAAAAATAATTATTCGGTTGCAATTTGTTTTAATTAGCTTAATCTGTCACTGTCATATTTGAAATGTCGAGGACCGCGTAAATATTATTAGAATGTTTTATAAGGGGTAGCTAGCTCAGTGGTATCAAGTCGGTCTGTGGATCCTGAAAACCCTGGTTCGATTCCCGCAGGCGACAAACAATTTTCACCATTTTAAAACTACCCCCACTAACATCTATGGGGGCCGTGATTTGACGGCTGGTAACCGCACTTAACGCGCAAAATATATCACTTAACGAGATCTGCTTCAGCAGAGTGCCACTCCCAGTAATGGGTAGAAGGCGTGATGATATAGTACAAGATAAATATCTGAGTACTTTGCAGAAATGAACGTCGAATGATCAATTGTTTAAATAAAATAAAATAAATAAATATATTATCACGCCTTCTATTCATTATTGGGTGTGGCGCTCTGTCGAAGCAGATCTCGGTAAGTGATATATTTTGTGCGGTTGCCAGTCGTCAAATCACTTGCCCCAAAGATGTGTGGTAGAGGAGCCACAGAGGTAGTTTTTTGAAATGGTGAAAATTGTCTGTCGCTTGTGGGAATCGAACCAGGGTGCTCTCCATAGGCCGACTTGATACCACTGAGCTAGCAATTGTGTAAATGACAAATATTTCATATTAGATTTTTCTGTACCGATTGATTTAAACAACAGAAATTAAAGTAATTATCAGCTACCAATAATCAATACATTCCTGAAATAAAAGAAAAAAAAGAAAAGTGAAAGATAATAATGAAGTGTGAGGAGAAATTACTCTCGTTTTGCAACGGTCGCCCAATTATTCTTATGACACAACATCACTTAACAATCAGCACTCAAGTCTGACAAGTCGGTCGATCGAATTTTAATGTAAGAAAATTGACTCAGTCGCGATTCACACAATAGCAAAATGCAAATCCGTGCCGCTTAGCGATCAATAAAAGATTTTCTGAGCATAGAAGCTTTGACTTTCAATTATGGACGTTAAAATATTCCAGGGGAAAAAGTGCGGCATGATGGAAAATTCACTCCACGCCAACGACGAATCATTTGCTGACAAATAATTTTAATATTCACGACTAACACTCACGAAAATGGAACGATTTTATAGAGAATTTCTGGGTTTACAATGCCTCATTTTACGATGGTTTAATATTCAAAGATTAAGGAAAAATTTGACGCCGATAACAATTTGTCAAACTATTAGTTTACATTATTTATTTATTTTATCCACAACTCATATATTATAAACATGTAATTACACTCATTTTAGTTGAATTATAAATAAATAAAAATATTTAAATATATCATCACGCCTTCTACCCATTACTGGGTGTGGCACTCTGCCAAAGCACACCTCGTTAAGAGATATATTTTGCGCGTGAATTGCGGTTACCAGTCGTCAAATTACGGCCCCCAAATATGTTAGTGGTGAGGGAGCCACCAGGGGTAGTTTTAAAATGGTGAAAAATGTTTGTCGCCTGTGGGAATCGAACCAGGGTTCTCAGGATCCACAGACCGACTTGATACCACTGAGTTATGCTACCCCAATTATATAGCTTATATTTCATAAAACACTGTAAACAACTTATTACTCAGCAACCACTTCATGATCTACCGTATTTTGAGAAACTATATATAACTGAAACATGTGTTTTATTGGTATATAAAACGCTTGCATAATAAATAACTATTATTTAAGACATATATATATATATATATATATATATATATATATATATATATATATTTTCACCAAATTAAATTCTTTTTATATAGGTTTGTTAATTCCTCTCACTCAGACGTTTTCGTTCACGCAATAAACCTTCAATCAAATTCATCCATAAATCAGGTAGCAAGGTTATTTAAAAATATTTATATTGGTTACGAGTTTGAACAAAAAACTAAATCTTATTTCGTTTTTATTATCCTGCCTAACTTATTTTAAATTTTTATCGCTTTTTTTATATTTTTAGTAATTAAAAATTTATTGTTTTGTGTAGGTAGGTATTTACTTCGAAAACAATAGAATTGTATTTGATTTATTATTTGAAATATATTTACTTGCTTTCAAACAAACAAACAAAAATTTATGAATATTTTTGTTTGAATAACTAAAAACATTGTTCTACAATTATAAGTTTTGGGAAAATTTTAATGAACTATGTTCTACCAAAATAAACAGTATTAACTTTTAACATAATGGGGGTAATGGCTCAGTGGTAATGAGTCGGCCTGTGGATCCTGAGAACTCTGGTTCGATCCCAACAACCGACAAACATTTTCATCAAATTAAAATTACCCCTGTGGCCACTAATCTCTTTGGGGGTCATGATTTGATGGCTGGTAACCGTACTTTAACAGCATAAATATATCTCTTACCGAGATCTGTTTCGGCACAGTGCCACACCCAGTAATGGGTAAAATGCGTGATGATATATTATTTTTTTTTTAACTTTTTACATTAAAAATAAATGTAATAAAATATTTATTTATTTGAGATGCTTTAATAGCTAAATGTTTTAACTTATATTGTATTTAATTATTTTAATTAGTACTCAACAGTAAGGCCTGATTAATTCTGGCTATAACATCTTATTGTAGTAGTTTAGATTCTCTGTATAAAATTGTAGATTCCCTGGAATTAATTTTCAGTTGTGTAGTATAACAAATAAATAAATAAAAATGTATTATGTGAAAATGCACCATGTGGCGTTGTCACACCACCGACATCTAGCAACCTACACTGGCAATTATATCCACTTGATAAAATAATAATAATAATTAATTGTATATATTTGTGGAAGGCCAGATACTTTTTGCATTTGTCATAAAGTAAAGAAACAATAGATTTTGTTATCGTATAAACACACATTTCAAATTTAAACATAAAACAAAATATTTCCAAATTATCAATAAAACAATATTCATACTTAAATCCAATTCTATTGTTTTCCTGTCGACATAATCTTTATAGTTTGCTCTATAATCTTTTGTTCGTGATAACATACTTGAATAAAGAAAAAGTAAAAATGATTACTAAATTACAATAGTTTCCTACTAACTACCTACTTATTATGTTACAAATAGTTCATCCGGAAATGAACATTCATATTAAATTAGTAAACATACGTTGCATAACAAACGAAGGAGTAAGTATTTGTGCTTTATCTGAAGATAATGTGTTTCCGCTACAATTATTTCAACATACCTGTCTTACAGTTCAGTTCAAATAAGTATTATAGAAAATGTGCAATTAAACGTACTTAAGATACAAATTTCATCAAATGGGTTAGTATAAATTTTGTACAATACTTGTACTGTAAGTTACCTATTAATGACAAAATTTAAACACAGTTAGCGGAACTTTTATTGCACAGTGGTTTCTATGGTTACATTAGGACTTTCATATTTACTTACTGTCCACCGTGAACAGTATGTAAATATTACATATCAAGGTCCTATTTTGACAGCTCTCAATTTTGAAATCTATTTTTATTTTCCTTCTATTTGTGCAAGTATTGTAAAAAATAGCTTACTAACCTCGAACTGTAAGTGATTTTTTAGGTCGCTTCGATTTCCCAAACTACATTCTTGACATAAAAACTCATTTATAGTTCATGGTACATAATATAATTTCAAACATTTGACTGTAGCACTCTTCCATAGCAAATCATGGTAAGTGATATCTTTATGCGCGTGAAATGTGGTTACCAGTGGCTAGCTCAGTGGTATGAAGTCGGCCTGTGGATCCTGAGAACCCTAGATTCGATTCCCACAGGCGACAAACAATTTTCATAATTTCAAAAACTACCCCTGTGCCTCCTCCACCACTAACATCTTTGGAGGCCGTGATTTGACGACTGGTAACCGCACTTCACGCGCATAAATATATCACTTACCGAGATCTGCTTCGGCAGAGTGCCACACCCAGTAATGGGTAGAAGGCGTGATGATATATTTATTTATTTATTTATTTTCAAAGCACGGCCCTGAAAGATGTTAGTGGAGGGATAGCTACAGGGATAATTTTAATTTGGGGAAAATTGTTTGTCGGTTGTAGGAATTGCACCGAGGTACTTAAATCCACAGGCCTACTCGATATCACTCTAACAGCAAATCTAAACAGATAAAATACGTTTGTTTTTGCAATTAAACTGCCAATAATTCTTATCCTAATATACTGTCCACTTTCATAATTTCTTTCATTTTCGTTCACGTAACAAACCTTCATTCATATCCATCCATTTATTCCTAGATCGTTAAAAATTACATAATGTCGTTTTAATTTTACTGACTTATCCTGAAATTGTTTTGTAGCTATGTTATTACATAATACTATATTGCTATAAATATTTCTATTTATAAACCTAGGATAACAATAATTAACTAGTGTCTAGTGCGAAATAGAAATGAAACTGTGGTGTTTAAATGTGAAGAATCGTAAAATGTTTTTGCATAAAGTATGTAGCGCGTAATTACTACAAATTGTTCAGGTAACATTAATGCTTTTGCAGCAAAAAATTGTTTGGTAATGATAGACATTTTAATTCATTTGTTGTTTCCGTGTAACAATAAAAGCAAAAATTGTGTTTGATTATCTGGGGAAATTTATCTGTAAAGTTGTTGACTTACTAAACTGTAAAACTATTAAATAACATTTATAATAAAATAGTTATGAATAATATTATTTCATTTGATTGAATGTAATGTCTAGACTAGTGGCAACGGGGCTCATTGTAGCTTGTTGCTATTGGCAATGGCTTTTTTACATTTTCCTAGTTACCTACATTCAGAATTATTATTAATTATAATTAAAAATCGTTTAACCTTAATTTCAAATTACTATCAAAAAATCTAAAATATTGTGTAAACCTTTGGTTGAAAGTATCTTTGCTCGTTCGTGCTACTATTTTTATTCTCAATCTACAAACAGCTACCCTCTACCCTTGGTATTACAAATAACTACAGAGTGATCAAAAGAAATTGTTACAGTTGTCAATAAAAAAAACTACTTGAAATTGGTAAGCCTGATACAAAAATTCATTTCGTGTTGTTGACAGTGACATTTAAAATTTAAATTTGAGTACATTTATTATTATAATTTATTTCTAAAGTATTTCTATTACTTAAAAAGTCAAAATTCTATTCGCTGTCAGACTCCTGACATAACCTATTTGTATTTATTAGAAATGTCAAATAGCATTTCCGCCTTTATCTGGCGTTGTGCCAACTGTGGAATAAAAAGATCTCTGGAATTGTATTGCCAACTATAACAATTCTTTTTGATCACCCTGTATTTTGATTATAAGTTAAAGTCTGTGAAATTTATGACCAACAATAAATACAATTGTGTCTGAGTAGCAAATAAATATGAAAATAGACGAAAATACTGATTTCCTCAAGTTTACTCACAAAACAATTTCTAATACGTAGTAAGTAACAAACCTCTCTTTACACTTACACATATAACTATGTCAGTTTATGCAAAAAATGGCGTCCACTGATATCGTGCTTATAAGTAGTGAGCTGAATAAATTAAAAAAAAGTGAACTTATCGACATAATAATTAGTGGCTCTGTTCCCGAGCAAACAAATGTAATTGTTAAGAAATTTATTGAACTAAAGTTATGTGATAAACTTACAACATATGACACAAATCAAGATTGCTTGAATACAATCTGCTTAATGAAGAAAGATTTTCTTCAGCGACAAGTTGAACTACTTGTAAAACTAGAAGATAACTATGAAAATAGAATTAAAGATCTAATTGAAATTAATCATTTACTAAAAGAGAAAGGTAAAAATGTATCAACAAATTCCATATATGAAATACCGGAAATAACTGTCAAAAATATTAAAACATGCAGTGACACTGCTGTCGATAAATCAGCGATTGTTAATTCGTATTCAAGTGCTACACGTCCAGTGTCTACATCTGCCGAGAATAACTCAAATCATCATTCTGCGACACCTGTCTCCTCCAGTATTACTAAGGATGTAAACAATGATAGTAGAAAGTTGACTGTCAATGATATTCGTGTAAACAAAAATAATGCAACCGGGAAGGTGAACAACCCAGAATTAATTACACCTAAACAAAGGAATCCAAGACGTGCGTTAAATACTATCCACGGAAATCTCCAAGGTGACACCAATGTAAAAAGCGTAGCTAAGTACGTAAACTTTCATGTTTACAGGTTAGCTACTGATATTACCGAAGTTACTTTGACAAACTATCTCAAATCCAAAAAATGTAATAATGTTCGTTGTCACAAATTAGAATCTAAATATCCAGATGAGTATTCGTCTTTCAAGGTATCAGTCCCTATCGATGAAGTGGAAATCATAAGAAATCCGAACACATGGCCACAATACACGTGCATCAATCCTTTTTTAGACCGTTTCAACAAACCAAAAAAGGTGGATTAACTCATCATGTGCGCAGTTTCTGTCTGTTACACCTTAATATACAATCTGTGAGAAACAAAATCCACGAACTCGAACATTTTGTTTACAGTGGTGATTTTACTACAGATGTAATCTGTCTCACTGAACATTGGTTATGTGAGCCTGAACTATTGAATTTCCGTATCAATGAATTTTGTGTTGCTGCAGCCTATTGTCGTGCCGGAGGTTATGGTGGAGCAATGATTCTCTGTAAAAAATCTTATAAATATGTTCCACTGGACAACATAACCAAGCTTTCAAAATCTGGCATATGCGAGCTTGCTGCAGTTCATATTGAATCTCTAGATTTAGTAGTTATCTGTACTTATAGACCACCTAAAGGTAATTGTAACGAGTTTTTAAGTATTCTATATGAAATTTACCATCGCGTAAGTACTAAATTAAGGATAATACTATGTGGTGATTTTAATATCGCCATTGGGAGTAAGTCTCACGAAGATCAAATGTTTAATGATTTCCTTTATTCTCTTGGTTTGATAACCACAATTATTGTAAACACTCGAGGTCAAAATTGTCTTGATAATATTGTCATAAACTGGTCGATTTACAATAATGTTACCTACAACAGCGCAACATTCGCTACTCATTTATCCGACCATTCTGGTCAACTATTGACACTTGATATTGCTTTTCAAGAACCACAAACTGTAAAAAAATTAATTAGAACTATTAACCGATCAGGAATGAACAAATTTTATAATTATATAGATTCTGTAGATTGGAATTCTGTGAACAATACTAATCCACTGCACGTGTGTTTCGAAACTTTGATTAATATTTTCGTTAATGCTATAAATGCAGCCTTCCCCAAAAAAGAAGTTCACTCAACTTCAAACTATGTGCAATGGTTCAATGCTGAACTTCTAGAATTACGCAATAATATACAATTTCTTACAGATCTCAAAAGATGTCATCCACATTT
This sequence comes from Pterostichus madidus, assembly GCA_911728475.2. NCBI lineage: Eukaryota > Metazoa > Arthropoda > Insecta > Coleoptera > Carabidae > Pterostichus > Pterostichus madidus. Next base: position 475,642 of record OU452305.1, read on the forward strand.
GCAAGTTGACAATTTTTTAAAATCGCTCAAAACCAAATATAAACTGCTAATTAAAAACAGTAAAAAAGGTGCTAATGATAGTTTTATCAGACAAAGTTCAAATAAAGCTAAAGCTATGTGGAAAGTGATTAATTCCATGCGTAAATCCCCTGAGTTAGACATAGAGTTATCGCCAAACACTCTTAATAATTTCTTCGTTAATGCAGCTGAAGATCTTATATCACAACAGTCTGCACCCCAAATTAATCCACTAGGTAAACTTAGTAACAAATACACTAATGAAAGTTTTTTTCTTTGAAATTAAAGAACTCAGCTTTATTGAAGTCCGTAGTATCATAATAAGTCTCAGTTCAAGTAATTGCGCCGACTGCTTTGGCATAAATAGTAAAATGTTAAAATCTGTTGTCGATGTAATTACGATTCCTTTAACTAAACTTCTAAATCGTGCAATACGAGAAAATAATTTTCCAGATATCCTCAAATTATCTAAAATTATTCCGATCTTTAAAAAAGGAAATGTTAATGACGTAAATAATTACAGGCCGATCTCCATTATACCAATTTTCGGAAAAATATTTGAAATCGCAATTAAGAATCAACTTAACTTTTATTTTGAATCAAATAAATTATTAACTATGTCTCAATTTGGTTTTAGAGTTGGTAAATCTACTGAACTAGCCTTAATTGACTTCGTCAACAACATTGTTGACAGTAACGAGAAAGGTCTATATACCAGTGCTCTACTTTGTGACCTAACTAAAGCGTTTGATTGTGTTTCCCATGATCTCCTTCTAAAAAAACTTAAGCTATATAATATAAAATCAAACTCTATTCTCTTCTTTAAATCCTATTTTATAAATCGTTACCAATACGTCGAGATCAATAACAATAAATCAGATATTCGTTCTATTCACCATGGCGTTTTTCAAGGGTCCGTTCTCGGACCCTTACTCTTCATTATTTATATTAACGACATTTCTTTTACCGTCTCAAATTGTCATCTTATAATGTTTGCTGATGATACAACAGCTATTAGTTCAGCCTCTAATCTTCGTGACGCAATTATGGATACTGAACAGATCAAAGCTGCTCTTAGCGATTGGTTCTGTTGCAATAAATTATGTATGAACAATGCCAAAACACAACATATGATTTTCTCAACTCGTGATCTCTCAGACTTTAAAAATCCTATTGACTGTAAGCTACTGGGTTTGATATTTGATCCGTCTAATACTTGGGCGTGTCATTGTGATTATATTGCAAAGAAATTGGCATCAATATTGTTTCTTTTTAAAAACGCAATAGGCTCAGTTTCTAGTGCGACACTCAAGATAGCCTATCATTCATTATTTGAAAGCATTTTGTCTTACGGTATCCTGATCTGGGGTCATTCTGCTTCTGCTAACAGAATCTTTGGTTTGCAAAGACGTTGCATCAGAATTCTAACAAACAGTACTTACCGTGCTGATACTAAACCACTTTTCGTAAAATTGGGACTGTTCACATTTCCCAGCTTGTACATTTATCGTTGTCTAATCTATATTAAAAATAATCTACATAATTATCAACCAACTTGCTCATTGCATTCCTTCAACACCCGAAATAAGACAAACTTGTATCAACCCTTCCTACGTTTAAGTAAATCCAAATACAGCATTAACCACTACGCCGTACAACTTTACAACAACCTACCAAATTATTTACGTGATTTAAGTTGTAACAAATTTAAAATTAAAATTAGAGAAATTCTCATCACTAATGCACCATTCACTACTGATGAATTTATGCAACAAATTAATGTTAAGTAATTACCGATTGTTTATGTATATGTATTTTGACTTGTGTAAATACTTATGTATATTGGCACTAAATAAATATTATATTATATTATATTATATTATGTCATAAGTTTCCGGGAGTGCTCTCTCCTCTCAATGTGTGTCTCGTGTGTCGTGGTCTTGATACCGGTGGTGCCACGGTGCCATGTGCCACATGGCGTTATTTACAGACGTCGCCGCTTTTCCGTTCGCGCTCGCGTCCGCGGACTGTAAAAATAGCCGCAGCGGCACTCGGCCGCATCTACACAGTCTTGTGTCTTGTGCCGATACCGTGCTGCCAGAGACAGCGGAGAGACGAGAGGAGAAAAGAGAGGAGTTGGTGTAAATAGATTGGAATTGTAAAGAGTGACAGAGGAAATACGGCAGGAGTTATGGAGATGTGAAGGTGAATGAATGAGAAAAAAAAATAGAAATTTATAAATAGGTCTTATATGAGGCTGTCGCACTTACAATAATTTGGTTTGATTTGTATTGATATACGAACGTAGATCCAATAATGCCTTTTTTCAAATATTTTACTTAAAATTGTCGATTTCAAATGGAATACAAGTAGAAAGTACAATTCGTGGAAAGAATTATGTATATTTTTGTGCTATATTAATTTTTGGAAAACTGAGAAATGAATATTTACTTTTAAAAAATGTATAGAATATATGGTTAAGTGGTATCGATTCGGCCTGTGGATTTGAGAACTCGGATTCTATTCCCGGAGTCGACAAACAATTTTCACCACATTTAAATTACCTGTGTGGCTCCTTCTCTACTATCATGTTTTGGGGCCGTAATTTGACGACTGGTAACCACATTTCAAACGCATAAATATAACATTTGCTACAGCAGAATCCTAGTAATGGATAAAAGGTGTGATATATATTTATTTATTTTAAAATTACCCCTGTGGCTCCCCTTCCGCTATCATCTTTGGAAGACGTAATTTGACGACTGGTAAACGCACTTCACGCCCATAAATACAGGTATATCACTTACCGAGATCTAATACGACAGAGTACCATACCCCGTAGGGTAAAAGGCGTGTTAATATATATATTTATTTATTTAAATATTGTTTAAATTAAGGTTAGCACTCAGTATTCTCCTGTTGTTAATTGTGATATTCTAGGCCTTGTATATAATGTTTATTTACTATTCTAACAAAATGACAATCACGAGTAACCTTAAAACTAATGTTGTATTCAAACAAGTGTTTTAAAAGTATAATGACTTATTGAATAAAAAATTTGTAATCAAATTATTGATTAGCATTGCTACTCGTTTACAATTTCATTTAGAATTTAAATTATACGTTTAAGTAAGACTTAAAATTTAATTAACTGGTTATAAATATTCACTGTTATTTCCAAACATATTATTGATTTTATTTATTAATGATATACTTTTAGTATGAAAATTAACAGTTAAATACAAATATATGATTTAATATTTCATCAATATCAAAGTCGTGAATAAATAGGTGTGCTAATATATCAAACGTTTTGTACAAATACAGATTTTTTAATCACCTGTTATATCCTAAATGAAAACAGCGTCAAATAAAAAATAATAATTACATAAATTCAAGGTAACCTTTTTTTTGGCAATTTGCGATAATTTATCAAACACGTGTCGGTTTTTGTAAAATGTAACATTCATTATTTCCGAATTAAATAAAAGAATTCATGAGAAATTGACACATCAAATATATGGAGTTTGGTAACGAATTTATTTTTGTTCTGTTCTAATAGATTCATAATTAATAATAATGTTCGCGTTTCCTCAACAGATGGTAACGGAATTTCCGTTTAAAAAATTAATTATACTCCAACAGAAAAAGTTTTTAACAAGGTAATTTCGGGCTATTATGTAGCTATATACGAGAAGATAAAATGTGTACTTGTATCGCTTCAGGTTTTTCTTTTTTTTTACATTATATTATAATTGATTAAAAAAGCGTATGTTGGTTAAATTGAAGGTGAATGAGGAATAAACGGATGCATATTATTGAAGGTTTGTTGCGTGAACGACAAACGAAACGAGGTTGTATGAAATGAATTATTTATTAATTGTGACACTCTAATTTTTGTAGATTCGTTGTTAGAAGAGTGAGTGTGAGTAATTTGAAATGTATTGAGCATATGAAACGAATGTCGAATGAGTAATGAAAAGTGTATAGAAGTGATTCCATGGATGCAGTGGCGTACCTAGGGGGGAGGGGATGCGGTCCGCACCGGGCGGCACATATTTTGGGGCAGCATTTTTTATATTTAGTTTTAGTTGTAAAAAACAACTTGTTCACTTCATAAGTTTACTATTTGATTTCTACGAATTATGAATTATTATATAATTTCGAAAATTTTTCTTCATCGTCAAGTCAATGTAGAGTTGAAAATATTATCTCGAAAAATTCCTTTATTACTGCCTAATTTAAATATGCCATCCGATGGTAAATAAGTTCCCCACCTATAGTTTTTCTCAATTACAACTATTTATTTATGTTTATTAATTTAATGGGGTAATAACTCAGTGGTTTAGAGATGGGCCTGTGGATCCTGAGGACCCCGGTTCGATTCCCACAGCCGACAAACAATTATCTCCAAATTAAAATTACCCTTGTGGCTCCCCCACCACTAACATCTTTGAGGGCCGTGATTTGATCTGCTTCGGCAAAGTGCCACATCCAGTAATGGGTAAAAGTCGTTATGATATATTAATTTTTTTAATTTATAAAAATCACCATTTGATTGATCTAGAAAGGGCGGCAAATTGGAGACCGCCCTGGGCGGTAAAAGTTCTAGGTACGCCACTGAATGGCTGTGATTGAAGGTTTGTTGTGTGGTGAATGATTCTGAGTGTGATGAGTAAATGAGCTTGTATAAAAGATACTATGAATATGGTTGAATCAAGAGTGGTGTATCAGAATAAGAATGTTTGACGAGGACTGATTATTTGATAAATCTTATGAAGGAATGTTTTAAGAATGTTTCTAGGATTTGTGCTACGCACGATCTCTTGCTTGCTAATTATTAAACGCAAGTTTTATCTCGGTTTTATACATTGGTCTACAATTTCATATGAATGTAGATAAAGCGAAAGTAGTGTACTAAGAAAGTTAATAGCATGATATTATGTATGTATATAAAACAATAATTATAATTTTGCTGAGATCAAAGAGTATATTTTCTAAACAATCCGTATTTATTAATGTAAATATTTGATTAGTTTGGCACGGACAACGTACGTTTACATTCCTATTATAATAAAGCCATTGCAAGTGTATTTATATCTCAGACTACTCTCTAATAGCTAAAATGTTTGTTGTAAAGATCATTCTTCACATACTTGCCGCAATATTTAATTCAGCGTAATCTCAGAAAGAATGCACCAACTTTGCAGAGAATTAAAAGAATTTTTGTACTCAAATAAACAAACAAAAATCTACTCTACCGCAAAACATAACCCGGTCAGTTAGAATGTCGAGGTTTTTACTCCGCTTCACGGTTGACGAGTGATCACTTTCATTAATCACAATCATTTATAATTTACAATTATTTTTAACATTTATTTGTATTAGTACTTGTAATTTTTGTTTCTCGAACGAGAATTCTAGGGTTCACATCGTGCTAAATCCATCGCAAAAAACCGCATTTAAATATCTATTATAGTTTCCGAGATATAGATATTCAGCAGGAATTATTCTAACTTACTTTACTGCCGTTTGGCTCAAATTTTTTTACTCATTTTTATTTTGAAAGTACAAGTAATCTATGACAAATTTAATGATGTAAACAGAATTAAAATATCTACTGTAGTTTTGAAGATATGACTCGTCAAATATATAAGCAGGAATGAAAAAATAATTAGGTGTACATGACCTACATTTTTTTTCTTTAAATATTGTTCTATATATCATAATTAACAAGTATAAATCAAAAATAGATCTGTGGGCCACTTCATTTAAAAAAAAACTTCAAATATTTTCTAGCGTTTTTATTTGATGCAATAATTGTTGAACATTCTTCTTATTTTTCTACAATTAATTAATGGATAATTCTCAACATAAATAATGCTAACAGGGCAGTTGTGGTTGTATAGTTAGTGTTCTTTTATTAAAAGCTAGAGTTATAGATATCTAAATGGTTATGATTCCACTACGAGCCTTGAATCACATCAGTTGACCCGAATCTAATTTTTTCGTTTGATGTTTTATTATGCAGTTATATTTCTTGTCTATACAAGAAAATTAAATGAAGCTTTAATGAGTCGTATACTCTAGTATGTTGTTAATACACAGATAAAATTTGAAGTCAAACCAAACATACATTTTGAAATGACAGCCATTGATAGAGGAAGTAAACATTTCTGTGTTAACTAAAACATTTTCGTTTTATTCAAAAATTGTATACTATCATTTTTTTCTAAGGTTGATTTAATGTTAAATTTAGTTAAAAATGTTGAAAATTGATTGTTGAATTTAGTAAATGAATTATGAACCAAAAGATGCGATTCTGGAATCGTATAACTGGGATTAATTTTGTATAAATAAAATAAATAAATATATCATCACGCCTTCTACCCATTACTGGGTGTGGCACTCACCCAAAGCAGATCTCGATGATATATTTTTGCGCGTCAAATCACGGCATCCAAAGATGTTAGTGGAGGGGGAGCCACAGAAATAGTATTAATATTTGTCGGTAGTGGGAATCGAACGAGGGTTTTCAGGATCCACAGGCCGACATGATACCACTGTGCTACCTACACCATGGATTAATTTTCTGTTGTGCAGTAAATAAATAAACAGGCACCATTAAAAAAATATCTAAATAAAAAAATCCATACATCATAACTGTGAAAAATAAGCATTTCCGACTAGTTGATAAATTCGTAATAACCAAGTTCCGCTGTAGCGTAATTTACACAGTAAATTGCGCCGTTTACAAAGAAAAGATTTATGACCAAATTTAAAATCTGTTTTTCATATAAAACGATTCACATTATATAACATCATCTCTATATGTGTTTGTATTACGTGTGTTACGACTGTCAACTTTTTCTTTCGCTGTCGCCATTTTGTGCCGCGGAATCCGGGGATAGAGTATCTGGGCCACTGTGTCAGAGAAACTGTATCATATAAGAGTTATCTTCATTTATTTCAGCGGACAGCGAACAGGTTTTTCAACTTTTTGTTTTCATAATTTTGAAAGCGTTTCGTTTTTATTAAATTTGTTTGTTAATGATTAATTGGGGTTTTTTGTTTATTATTTTGTTAATTGCACTTTGTACGAAACATGTTTTTGTAACAACTCTTTCCGAAAGTTTTTCTCAGACACAGCTTTAGTTGTTGAAATTTATTTATAATTTTAAGTACAGATGAAAATTTTGTCCTCGACACTGAATTAGCTTTTCAGGGTCTCACTTGAGTTGTTTTCCCTTATCTCAATATTTATTTATTTATTTATATTCTATACTGGTTTTTCTTTTCTCCACCCCATAACAAACTATTTTTACCACATTAAAACTACCCCTGTGGCTCTCTGTACACTAACATCTTTTGGAGCCGTGATTTGACGGCTGGTTACTAGTAACCGTACTGCACGCGCAAAATATATCATTTACCGAAATCTGCTAGAGCAGAGTGCCACACTCAGTAATGGGTAGAAGGCGTGATAATATATTTATATTTATTATTTTAAAATTACTCCTGGGGCTTTCCCTCTACTAACATCTTTTGGAGCCGGGATTTGACGGCTGGTAACAGCACTTCATGCGCAAAATATAAAATTAATGGAGTAGGTGGCCGAGTAGTATCGAGTCGGCCCGTGGATTTGAAAACCCGACAACCAATTTTCACCACATTCAAACCCCTGTGGCTCTCCTTCCATTACATCTTTTAGAGCCGGGATTTGACGGCTGGTAACAGCACTTCACGCGCAAAATATATCACTTACCGAGATTTACTACAGCAGAGTAATGGCTAGAAGGCGTGATGATATATTTATATTTATTATTTTATAATTACTCCTGAGTCTTTCCCTCCACTAACATCTTTGGGAGCCGTAATTTGACGGTTGGTAAATAAATAAATAAGTGCCTATTGGACACAGTAGTAAATCAGTAAATAATATTTAGTTCGCTGGTATTATTTTTTACTTTGAACACTTTAATAATAATAATAATGAAATTCATTCATGTTACTATTATTATTATTTAATGGAGTCTATAAACTAAAGCAACTATAACTATTAGAGAATATCGTGAATATTTACATAGTCACAGCAATAACCCTGATTTAACGTGCTTCTTAATTTTCATGTTCGGTCGTAACTTGCATGTAAAGAGCAGTAACACAGTTACATGGTTATGTAACGGACAAATTGGCAGGCGAGTGTTTTATTTCAACGGAGTTTAATTGTTCCGCGGCTGTTTTGTTTGCTAAGCCAACTTCGACGCTGCTAATTATACACGTGGTCGCAGACGTCACAAACAACACTGCCTGGGACTCGGACGCAAAACCTAAATGTATTTTAATTACTAGCTAATGTGGAATGACCGTCATGATGATCAATCTATTCTTAAAATTTACACACTTACAAAGCTATATAGGGCAATCCAGAGCAGGTTAATTTAGTAGAAATATGCTGCAAAATTCTTTGTTTAATCGGTAGTACGGTGCTGTGGATAGCGGCATTCGAATCCGGGGACTGCATATTCAAAAAGTTTGGTACTGCAGTTAAAAAACAATCGAATTTAAAAAAAATATGGTTCTATATCATTCAGACCATGAGAAATGGAATGTCGTTGAGCGCATCTTAATATCTTTTTTAGTTTCGGAGTTATGGCGATTTTTGAGTTTTTTAAAATCACAACTTTGAAGGCTCGTATCTCGAAAACTAAAAGAGATATTGAAATGCGGTTTGAACGAGTGTATTTCTCGTGCCTCAATTAACTTGTATGTGAATTTTGAAAATTTTCAAAATTTTAGTAAAATTTTCACTTGTCGATATTTCAAAAAATTGAAGAGATAATAAAAATTTGTGACCACCAGTGAATTCCTCGTGTGAAAATACATAGGTATGTAAATTTTCAGAATTTTTGCTCAACGGATATAATTTTTAGAGGAAAAAACTAAAAATGGCCAATATTCGTAAAATTCTTAAGGGGTACCCCTTAAGAAATAATTAAAAACCAGTGATTTTTCGTTTTTTTGTAATAAAAATTGTATTTGTACGAATTTTTATCTGAAAATTTGCATACCTATTTATTTTTACGCGAGGAATTCACTGGTGTTCATAGATTTTCATTATTTTTGCAAAATTTTGAAATATCGACAAGTGAAAATTTTGAAATTTTTTTAAAAATATTCAAATTTTTCAAAATTCACATACAAGTTAATTGAGGCACGACAAATACACTCGTTCAAACCGCATTTCAATATCTCTTTTAGTTTTCGAGATACGAGCCTTCAAAGTTGAAATTTATAAAAAGTCAAAAATCGTTATAACTCAACAACTAAAAGAGATATGAAGATGCGCTCAACGGCATTCGATTTCTCATGGTTTGAATGATATAGAACCAAGTTTTAAAAATATTCAATTTTAGAACTGCTTTTACCAAAAATTTGCATCTGTATTTTAATCCGCTGAGTCAAGTAAAAACACTTTCCTGACATATAATGTATACTATTTTTTCTGAAACCGTTTAATTTAATCAATATTTAATCATAAATAATTCAAAATGTTTAAATTTTTTGATATGAATTGTACTGACAGCAGACTACGTGTCCAACAAAAATAACAGTCAGGTAAAATCTTTACCAGACTGTTATTTTTGTTGTAGCCTTGGATACGTATTTTAGATGACTGTTTTTGTAAAAACCTACTTTCCAAACTAAAATTGGTCAAGAAAGTAGGCACTTTCTTGCCGGTTTCAGAAAAATGTTTTTTATATATATTTATTTTTATTTTGATTATCTACTTTCAGTTTTGCAATCAGAAAAAATTGAACATGATTAACTTGTTCATCAAGAATATTCTTGTACAGATACAGGACAATCTTCATTTTAATAGGTACTTAACGTATACGTTCAACTTTCAATTTCGCCATAAAATCAACTTGCACTTTTAGTTTTACCAGCAAACATACGTAACACCATGTGTACCTCTCAAATTATTATTATTATTATGTACCTAACGTTATCATTAAATCATATATTCCCATCATCACATTGTTACCTAATTGCTCAACCATTTTTTGTACATCCAAAATATGTGTGTCTATGGGCGGCCATGAAACTATTGTGTGTTGTTATTTCAAAGGTCACTGGATAGAAACACGGAGCAATTTATAATGTCTAGTATCCGATCTGTAATTATAGTAACACACACATACGTACTAAAATCATTATGAAATAATCATTGTAACATCTTTTATAGACACGATTTAAATTGAATGATAAAACTAAAAGTGAAGTTTCAAGGTGAGATGGATGTTATGAAATATATACTTGGGTTCTAATCCATTACGGAACAACTTTATTATATTGTTTGTACGTACATGTAACATCAGCAGGTGTCGTTAGAACCATCACTTTATAAACAAATCATGATGGTTTTAATTAATAATTATTATTTATGCACAACCGGGCCGAAGAAGAAATTAAAATAATTTTTGACAATTTTTCTGTTTGGAAATTCGGGGGACAGTTTTCATGTATCCATGGACTCGATGATACACTCTTACATGTCACCTTTCTGCTTGACAGTTGAAAAAGTCTATTTTTTGCTCGATTGTAGAACAATACAATTGCATTTGAGTAATTAGAATTCCATTGTAACCTACTTTAATTGTGGATAAAATAAATTATTTTATAATCATTGCAAGCCGGTAATTGAAATTTAACATATTATTTGTTGTTTCACTAGACTCGCTTTATTTAGCGTACGAAACTGTTCTATGCATGAATTTAATTTAAAATGCATAGCAACACCGACAGTCACTGTCATGCCCTATTAATCCAATATTCAATCTGGTGACTCCCTGAAGATTGTGCACAATTTCCCTACTACGTTGCAACTTCCAACATGCAACCATCGCCCTTACGTATTTGTGCAGTATAGTCTACATTTATTAATGGGGTGGCTAGCTCAGTGGTATGAAGTCGGCCTGTGGATCCTGAGAACCCTGGTTCGTTCCCACAGGCGACAAACAATTTTCATAATTTCAAAAACTACTCCTGTGGCTCCTCCACCACTAACATCTTTGGAGGCCGTGATTTAACGACTGGTAACCGCACTTCACGCACATAAATATATCACTTATCGAGATCTGCTTCGGCAGAGTGCCACACCCAGTAATGGGTAGAAGGCGTGATGATATATTTTTTTACTTTTGGTCTACATTTTTAATTAATTCAATTAATTATTTCTACGACTTCTAACAACAATACAAAATTGTGTTAAACATTAAACTATTCTCGATATCATAGAACCGAAGTAACCTTTGAATTGCGGTTACCAACCGTCAAATTACGGTTCCCAAAAATATTAGTAGAGAAGAAGCCACAGGGGTAGTTTGAATGTGGTGAAAACTGTTTATCGGTTGTAGGAATTGAACTCGGGTTCTCAAATCCACAGACTGACTCGATACCAGTAAGCCACCACTCTCTTACTAGTCAGTATTTGGTTCAAACCTCGATAACTTAAAATAAAAAGCTATGAATGATTCGGAGGCCACTACAAGCTATTGTAATTGAGATTAGTTTTCCGTTTTTCTCAACCTTCTTTTCTTCTTAATTTTCCATGAAGTTTCTTATTGGAAATGTCAGTGATGGAGCTGCATATAACCTGATTAAAATGCGCCGGCTTCACTTGCCTGTCATTCAGCATTAATTCACTATTCAATTTCAATAGCGAGTCCCTAAAGGCGATGTATATGCAATTACTCTTACATTACGTAATTCCATTTCCTTTAAGTCCTGGTCCGACCCTGTTACATTGGCCTCATTCGCGTACTTGTTCATGCTCCCAAAGGTATTACTGCCTTGTTACAGGTATTTAGTTATGACACTGACCCCTGCTATTGTATATTATTTTTTTGTCTTTTTTGTATATAGCCACCTTGTTTATTTGTTTTTAATTGGATATTAATACTAATTTAATAGGTTATTATTATCATTACTTACCACCTCCCGATCGGTAAGTAATTATTTACATAACTGACTACCTTAGAAACCGGGTCAGTAATAATTAACAGAAGAAAAACCGACCATGCAGAAACATATTTTAATTGCTTTATTTTTATTGTAAAATTTGTAATTTAATTCTTTTCCACAAAAGTAATTAAAATAGTAGTTTATATAACAAGGGAGTAAAGTTTGTCATTATTTATTGAGAGCGAAGATTGAATCTTGAGGACGTAGCCCGAGGGATACAATTACGTGAGTCAAATAATGACGCTTTACTCACGCGTTATAATACGATAAATGAATCAATATTAATTTAATAGAATATTATTATTCAAATAAAAGAAATGAATAGTGTAAAAGTAATTTTAAAATATGGGTGGTCAACGGCCATGGCTGCGCTCGTTGGTACTGATCTAAGCGATAACGCGAGTTAAGCAACGTTGCGCGCGGGTAGTATTTGGATGGGTGACCGTCCAGAGAAAACTCGCGTTGCTGTTGACAATAACAACTAAAACGCAGATCAGGGCGTAATGGCGGCATATGACCTGAGTAGTTGGTCCGCCAAAGAAGCCAGAAAAAAAAAAATATATATATATGGGTGTTTCCATTTTGTTAAATGTAACTTTGTGTTACGAGTATATTTCGTAAACTTTAAAAGAACAAAAATCTCTTTACTTTCTAATCTAAAGAGGGCTTTGATATCTACAACTTCTATTTGAAACTTTTGTTTCTATCTGCCACCATTTTGGAATTAAACAGCTCAATTTTTCAAAAGTGCTTTAGCTAGAATCTAGCTAATTCTGAATTTTGGATTTGTCAAATTAAGTTAGACCATATTCCCAAAAAAGTTTAAATAAACTAAATACAATCTTAACATTTTCGAAAAGTGAACTGAATTAATTTTTAAAATTAGACTAGCATAAGATTAACTTATTCAAAATTCAGGATTAGCAAAAACTTGTTTGAGAATCTGGCTGAAAATGTTTAACAGAATATCGCAAATTTTACATTTTTCCAAGATCTAAATCACCTGTGCATTTTTTTAACAATTAATATCACCGCAGGGTGACCGTCCAGAGAAAACCCGCGTTGCTGTTGACCATAACACGTAAAACGCAGATCAGGGCGTAATGGCGGCATATGACCCGCCAAAGAAGCCACAAAAAAAAATATATGTCACCGCAAAAAAATGGTAACCGTAGTCGTAGTTATCGAGATTTCAATGGTGGTCCAAAAAAAAATCCCTGTATATGTAAAAAATACGACTATACTAGAGTAGTTTAAATTCCATTATAAGCTACTGTAATTGGGATTAAATTCCTGTTGTGCAGCGTAACAAAAAAACTAAATAAACAGGATAATCCTGCGAGTATATAGATAGTGTCGCATGTCCTGTGCCCTGCGAGAGCTCCGTGTACACCTGTACTGCGTGCTGAGGGCTAGTGTACACGGGGTATTGATCGCGCGGCCTGCTGAGCGCCGCGCCGCGTAAACACCCACCACGACACGGCGTTGCATTCACCAATACCTTCACACGACGCCAGCCGTCTGTTTGGAGACGCTGCAGGAGTTGACACTGTTACGTGTGAGAATAGTGCGAATGCTATGTGGAAAGGAAAGTACCTGTTTCTTCCCTCATTTGTTTTCATAGCAGCCGTTAGCACAGTCTTCGATATTTATTTTTATATCTTAAGCATTTAAAATTTTTATTTAATTCACATAAAAGAATGGTCGTACAAAATAGTTATTTATGTATCAAGGGTGAAAACAGGCGTTTCTGGCCCGTGGCAAAGTGCCGAGGGTTAATAACATGCTCAGGGTTAGAAATGCTAATTTCACCCGTGGTACTTACAATATTTTATGTACAACAAAATAACATTTAATTATATATTCAAAAGATTAAAATATGAATATAGGTTATATATCAAAATGACGTTTTGCAGAATCAAGTATTCACAATAAACAAAAATTGTCATTTTATTTATGTATCTCTAGGAATTATGTTTTTTTTATGGCCCTAGGGCCAAAAAGAAGTGTTTAAGCCCGCTTTTTAGGGCTAAAACACATGAATTTCGGCCCTGTTGTGCATAAAATCATAAATATATCTCTGGAGTAAAGTGTCATTTCCAGATAATTTATATTTTTTTATAAGTAATTGGTTCCTTGTATTATAATTGAAATTATGTCATGTGGTACAAGATTAATTAAATTAATTTATAGTAATTAACCATTTTTGCATTTCACTACAAATATACAACAATTCATTACAGAGATTATCGTATCAAATTGTTCAGTTCCATTTGTAGAAATCGTGACACAATACAGAATATTAGAGTACCTTTACCTATCCAAATTTAAAAGTTCATTTCTATTCGCGGAACTAGTAAATGATTCATTTAATATTTCATGACATTTACTGCGCCCATAGATTGATAGATTCAAATTTTAATTTTGGCTATTAGCCAATTCTATTATGCATTTAGTATTCGCTTTCATGTTTAAAGCACTCTGTTAAAAAATAATCCTTTGTTTTTGTTTTGGCACTCCTGCGCGTCTTTAGGGTATAATAATTTATGTTCAAGTTGGTAATTAAATAATATAAAGTGACTTTTGGCATTAAGACCAAAAACAAGTTTGTGTTGTATGAAAATACTTGAATACATAACATTTAATTTGACCCAAATTTGTGCAGTTGTGCTGTGATAACGTCGTTTACACCTCGCCAGATCAGTGGCGTCCCAAGTGGGCACTTTGTTACAAATACCCAGATTATGTACAGCAGTAGATAAACAGGAGGGTTCCGGGACCATTACGCCTAAAAAAGGCAACCCGCAATACAGGCGGTTGCCTACGGGTGGTTGCCTATGTTTTAGGGGCCATTGTCCTTGATGTAGGTCGTGGACCCCGAGGTCATTGCTCTGACCCCCGCCCGACCCCCATCGAGATCGTCCCCACCCCCATCTCCCCACCTCCCCCCAACCCCTCCGAATGTCTAAATATAGATTTGAAGTTGCATCTGTAAAAAATTAACATGTGTTCGCATGATGGTAAAAAATTAACATGTGTCCGCATGATGTTGAGGTCTAAAAAAAAAATATGAAATCATGTCTAAAAATAGATTTGCAGCTGTTGTTAACAAAAAATTGTCGAGCTATGATATCCGGTCTAAATATAGATTTGCAGCTGTTGTTGACAGCATAATTTAAAAATAACTCCGTGAGATAGCGTGTTTGAGCTTGTTCTCATGTCTAAAAAATATATCAAACTGCGCATGACTATAAATTACTATATATATTCAAGTAAGCTATTAGAGAGGTATAGTTATATCTGAAAATTGAACGATAGCATTATGACTTCATCAATCACCGATATCAACAAGCTAGTGGCACTAAAAAAACTGTGGAGTCTAGCAGATTTAGACGCGGGCAAACACTATCAAGTGCTATCGTTGGATAAAACGAAAACTTCATATGGTGACAGAATTCTAGCCGAGTTTCAAGATTTCAGCTCTTTCTTGGGGGCACGATTCAACAAAATTCCTGCCGATGATCTGCAGATGCTGAATAAAAACGCTGCCGAGGGGAAGCTATTCATTGTATCACAAGGAAAACTCAGCAAGAGCAAGACAACTAATATTGAATTTGTGGTTGTTTAATATGATTAGCCGCGTAGAATATAATAAAAGGCTGAGAAATTATTTAAACAAACTTGAACTACTGAAAAGTGATTTAAAATTTTATCGTGACATGCAGCAATTAATTATTAAATTTAAATTATTAAATATAAACGATGGTGACATTTAAAGAAGAGGTGGAAGTACATTTAATGGTTGCTTGGACGTATGCCTATCACGAAGCTCGAAAATCACTCTGGGAGCAACATGCAAGAGACCGCGAACGTTTTAAGTTAAAAATTTTAAGATTCTCGCCAATTATAAGCTATGCTTTAGAACAAAAATTAAAAACTATAATTACTTAAATATATTACTAATTATAATTGTAATGTGACTGTATAATTTTAGCAACAATAAATGAAATATATATATATATACCATTGTTTTATTTTGTTTTTGTATTTCAGATGCTTATAAAATAATAAATAATAACAAACATTTGTTTAAAACAGATTTATTTGTTATTTAAGAATATTACATTTTGTTTTACATTTTATACAATCTTTTCTCATTGCCACTGAACATCCTGACTGATCCTCGAAAGTATCCCACGAATGATCCCAACAGCTCTGGTATTGTTGGAACTCTTCATTATCCCGCCAGGAATCCGGAAACCTTGACCATTGTTCTTGAATTTGTTTACCCGCGTAAATCATGATAAATTCTTGTGGAAGACATGCAATGTCCTCATCACGCATAAAATGTAGAATACCACCATTCTCATGAAATAATTTAAATGATTCAAATATATTAAATTGCATTTTGAACCATTTATGTAAAGCTTTAACGTTTCGTACTGCGCAATTATTTATGTGCAAATTACAATAATCTATTTGCAATGGCGAATGTAGTAGTTCAGATAATGTTGGACAACCCAAATTTTCTAAATTAATTATTTTCTTGTGGATAATGTTTTCCAGCCAGTTAGCTTTTTCTTGTCCTTTTACATATATTTTATCAGCTTTAGTCAGTAGACTTTGGCAAGTAGTTTCAAAATTTATATATGGCTCATATCCACTCTGCCAGTCTAAATTGTGATGATTTTTTGTTAACCACCGGATATTTCGTTTATCTTTGCTACACAAATCAGAGATTGGAATTGGTGGAGCAAATATTTCTGATTTACAACCACCATTATCAACATTTAAAATGGCAAGTTCTTTGCAAATGAACTTATTATTTTTAGATAATTTAAAACCTTGTAGATCAACAATATATGGGTACATTGTGAATGCTACGAAATCAACGATGCAAATGAGTTGGAACAGAGCAAAAGAAATAATATATATGTTGACCACATGTTTCACTCAACGTTGTTTTTATGAATCCAACTGTTATGGCTGCTATTAAAACCCAACCATTTTACATAAACCATAGCCCCTTTACGTTTTAATACTTTTTCTACTAAATATATATCAGGATGTTTAACTTTTTGAAGTTCTTCAGTATAAAATCCACCTTGAATAGGTTTATTGGTTTGATCAACGAGTATATATGTAACTGGATGTGTTAATTTTATTTGACTGACTTTAAATATTTCATTTGACCAATTTGGCGTGTAACCCTTTTGAAATTCTGCGCGATGTTTGCTAATACGAACATGATCGTTAACTCGGAATTTTGGGGTAATTTTTTCAACAATTTTAATATGATTGTAGACGCTGTTTAAAAGAGATTTTTCATTTTTCCTATTCACATTTATAGGTTTCATGTTAATAGTGCTATGCTTTTTATTATTATATTTTGCAACAATTTCAGATAGAATATTTACCCATTTGTAATTACCCTTAAAGCTAAATTCTTTCCACATGATTGATTTAAGTGTTCGATTTACACGTTCAACAATACTAGCTTTTTTACTGCTATAAGTTGAATAATGATTAATATTATTTTTATTCATTAACTTTTGAAAATGTTTGTTATAAAATTCCTTCCCCATATCAGTGTGTAAATTTTGTGGTATGCGTTTATCGGTATTAAATATTTTATTTATAGCTCTGCTTATTTCCTCTCCTGTTTTAGTTTTAACTGCTTCAGCCCACACATACTTAGAGAAAATATCAATAACTACTAGTATATAGCGATACCCCTTATTTTCCCTAGCATATGGGAGCATTTCAACTAAATCTGCTTGAAACGACTCATCTAACCCTTTAACAATTACCCTTCTTCTTTTGAAATTTATACGGCTTGGTTTATGTAACTCCTCAACGATATTTCGCTTAATTTTCGACATATTTTGCAAGCGTACAGTACAGAGTACAAGCTGTTTATGCGCCTTTTTTAATATTTAAATGTTTAAATAGAGCTTCTATATCACCAGTAACTTCGCGTATGATCTTGTTTGCTTTTTGTATATTAGTTTCAGCGTTTGTAATATGATTATTAAGTTTACTAGCAATTTTTTCTAATTGCTCTTCTAGAAATTTTTTATTTACCGCATCAGCATCATTTATAGCTGGCGCGAGCTGAATTATCCGTCTATTTCGCATATTTAAATATTCATCCTCATCAAAATCTGACTCATCATCATCATAAGTCCTACCAGCATGACGTCCGAACTTATTGAGTGGCATTTTGTTACTAACATTTTACAAGGATATTAGCCTCATATAACTCCTCAATTATAGAAACTATCTCATTATTATGACTTGTATTGCCAGCATCGTTTGATGCCAATAGTAGCTGTAATCTGTTGACAAGCTCATTTGGATTATCCCAGTAAATATAGTCTACATTTTTATTACTTAAATTCATATGAAGCCCTTTTCCACTTTTTGTACGTTTGGATGATTCACCAGCCCACGAATGAATTCTCGATCTCGCAAGCGTATGCGGGGATATAATACGTAGATATTTATATGATCTATTACCTTGAATTTGTCCTGTAGGTAAATGATTTCTACGATGTGCATTTGTTCGGTGTAACATATCAATATAATTATTTAAATCATCCGTGTTGAAACCAATAGGATGTTTTTTAAAAACAAGTTCATAAATCCCAGGGGTCCCATCATATTGGATACCACCAATTATTAAGTCTTTACCATCGATTGTTACTTCTTTGCTACCCATCTTAAATTTATCGGTTTCAGGATCGTGGTATACACCATAATTATGATCAAATTTATCGGTATCAGTAAGCATTTCTTCAATGTATTGTCGTGGTAACTCATGATATTGTTTTAAATGTTCTTTAAATGACGGTTCCTCCATCATTTCCTGTAATGTTTTATCTGTTAAAGCTGGTTCACTCTCAGCTAATACTTCTGTTTCCAAAAACTTTGGTTGTATTATTGAAGACGATGCTGCGGGTATATTATAAAAACTTTCATTATATTCTTCTTCTTCTTCTTCTTCTTTTTCTTCCTCCTTTTTCTCCTGTTCTTTTGGCTCAAGTTTTACATCTCTTTCTTCTTTTTTTATATTTTGCAAACTAGTTGCTATTTGTTTTAGAGTTTGCGTAACAGGTTTATATGATTTTTCCAATAACACTTCTTCTTGGGCACGACCCTCTTTTAATGCGTTTAGTTTTTGTTTAATAATATTACGTGTATTTATGATATCAAGTTTTAGTCGTTTACTCATTTTTAATTATTGTATAACCAGCTTTTCAAAATGTGAAATAACTTTAACCGCAGTCAGAAACAGCTTTGAACAGGTCTTGAACAGAGCTTAAACAGCTTTTGAACAGGTCTTGAACAGATCTTGAACAGCTTTGAACAGGTCTTGAACAGGTCTTGAACAGTTATGAACAGGTCTTGAACAGTTATGAACCGGCTCAAACAGGTTAAAAACAATTTAAACAGATTAGAAACAGCTTCAACTGATCTGAAACAGTTAGAACAGGATTGTTAGATATATTTAGATATATCTTGTCAGTTAAACCTCTCAGCAAGAAATGATTGTTGCACAATATTTCTAGACTATTTATTTGATATTACAATATAATGATCAAAGCCTTTACGATATCGTCCATTGTTTAAATTACCCTCTTTACTTATAACTAAAAATCCGTATTTATCACACCAACATGAAGAGCATATGTTTTTAAACTGCTCATACGTCATATCGGACCCCACGTGATCTGTGTACACATGTTTTAAGTTCATATCATCCTGCTTAAATAAAATAATAAAGTTAGCATTATCACGAATGAGATGTTTCGGTATACGTGTATATGTTTGACAAAGATAGAAACAGTCAACAGCCTTATGTCGACCCATACTAAAATATTCACGAATTATATTCTGTTTGTCACACGTCACATCATCGAATATAAAAACAGAATTGTACTTTGCATCTTCAGGTTTTACGATGTCAGTACTATCATTATGAACAGAGTATCCCAAACCATGTATGGGTTTTAGTAAATTTTCTAAATATACATATTTCGGCTGATATGAGGACTTTGAATATATGCGAACATTTTCAAAGCGTAAACCGTTGGGATGCTCCAGCAGCGCAATTAAAACATTCGTTTTTCCACAACCAGATGGACCAGCTATCAAACATCTTACTATTGATGGAAATAGAACACTATGACGTAGTTTTTCACCCTCGCCATTGAAATCATAATTCCTAACATTTAGCGACTGTGTCTGCTTCAAAACCTGCATGTTAACTGAGATATAAATAACCAATCACATCTATTTATTGTTCAGTAGCTCATTAAACATTATAAAATGAGGATGCTTGTAAATCAACCTCACAGTTCATTGCGAAATGTTAAAAAAGGTGGTGGTTTCCTTAATTCTGTAATTAATAAACTACCTGTTGAGCTGCACATTCCAGGTTATAATTATTGTGGTCCTGGTACAAAACTACGCAAACGATTACTGCGTGGAGATCGTGGTGTAAATGATCTTGATGAAGCTTGTAAACAGCACGATATAGCATATTCTAGCGATAATAATTTGTCTACTAGACATAAAGCCGATCAGCTGTTAGCTCAAAAGGCTGTTGAACGTTTTCAATCTAAAAACGCATCTACAGGGGAAAAACTTGCTGCCTTAGGTGTTGCCGGAGCGATGAAAGCAAAAGTTAAGATGGGTATGGGTTGTAAACCAGCTCGCAAATCGAAAAAAAGAGGTAGCGCGCTATCTTTTCGTGATGTAGTAAAAAGAGCACAAAAATCCATAAGTTCCACAAATAATGATTTAAATAAAGCTGCAAAAATAGCGTTTAAAACAGTGGGTAAAATAAAAAGAAAAGTGAATACACCCCGAATTATTACCATTCCGAAGAAAGGAGGGATTCTACCGTTAGTACCAATTTTCGCTGGATTAAGCGCTCTAGGTGCGTTGAGTGGCGGGGCTGCGGGAATTGCTAAGGCTGTAAATGATGCAAAAGCAGCAGCTGAACAACTAAAAGAAAAACAACGTCACAACAAAAAAATGGAGGCAATTGCTGTGGGTGAAGGTTTATACTTAACATCACGGAAAAAAGGTTTTGGACTCCACATAAGATCATTGAAAAAAAACTTCCGATAAAGTTACCAAAGCGAGCGTTAGACAATTTTGACTTGTTAAAGTATATAAAAGAACTAAAAATTTCAAATTTTCGTGGTGTTTTTATGCGTAATAGATTGCCACATAAACCCAATTACAATGAGTGTGCAATTGTGAATTTAGATGATTGGGATGGTCCTGGTACACATTGGGTAGCCTATAAAAAATATGGTAATAATGTTATATACTTTGACAGTTTTGGTAACTTAAAGCCTCCAAATGAGTTATCCTTATATTTTAACAATTGTAATGTAGAATATAATTATAATGTATTTCAGTCGTACAATGATATTAATTGTGGTCATTTGTGCTTATCCTTTCTTTATAATAAATAATTATTATACATGTTATACAGTCGTTATTGAACCATCATGGAGTACACATTTACATTTTCAGGTCGTGATTCTGTTTTAACATCAGATATTTATCCACCAATTGAATTAGATGACAATTCACAATACGTTCTGGGGTTTATAAATTTTGAATCTTATAATGCAATTCCGAATATTGATGAAAAAAATTGCAACTTTTATTTTGATAATAGTACAATTAAAATACCTACAGGTGCATACGGTGTAAGAGATATTCATAAATATTTGCGAAAACAAGTGGAGCAATTAAATAAACAAGATGGGCTAATAATAAAAGCAAATAAAAATACCCTTAAATGCGAAATAAAAGCCACTAAAAATATAGATTTTAATAGGGATGATACTTTTGGTGACATACTGGGTTTTAAAAAACAAATTATAGTTGCAAATAGACTGTACACATCAGAGCATCCTGTAAATATTTTTAAAGTTAATGCTATCTGCATTGAATGTGATTTGATAAGTGGATCATTTAAAAACAATGAACATGTTCATATTATTCATCAATTTTTCCCAAATGCTGAACCTGGGGAGAAAATAGTAGAAGCACCTGGAAATATTATCTATTTACCTATAAATACACGAATCATCAGCTCCATAACAATTAAAATACTCGATCAGAACGGAGAACTCGTCAATTTCAGAGGAGAAGCCATCACGTTAAGACTACATTTAAAAAAACGATAAAATGGGGATTAGATACAACTATAGCGATTATAACAAAAAAATGCCCTATATTAATACACAAAGTATAGCAAAGCGGTCTAGTTTACTCCCAGCTATTGATCAGCTAACATCGGAAAACTTTAAATATCTACAAGCAATTAGTTATTATTTAAATTCTTTAGGATATCAGATAAATAATTAAAATTGAGCTTCAAAAGGAAAATAGGGTGAGGGAGGAAAAAAAGAAAAAACGATTAACATCAGTGGTTATCTGGATAAGAATAAAATTTGATTCAGTTTTAAAGTGTAGCAATTATATATTTTGTATTCGTGAAACAAAATGAGCGCAAATATTTTAAATGTTAGTGAACGTGCATTATTCGATAATGCAATTGTTAATGCCGAAAAGCATACACATCAACCATATGCATCTACAACATTGAACAACAATGATGAAATTCGAATTCCAATCCAACAGCAGGACGTTTATACACTGCCGTGGGATAGCCTGCTGTATATCGAGGGACAATTGGTGAAAAAAGATGGAACAGCTTCTACATCAGCTAAACTGATAAATAATGGAATATCTTTCTTGTTTCAAGAGATTAGATATGAAATTGGTGGAGTTCAAATTGATAACGCTAGAAACCCAGGAATTTCATCAACAATGAAAGGATACGTTTCATACAACACAAATGAAAGTTTACGTTTACAAAATGCAGCTTGGTCTCCTCTAGATGATATTTCAGCTAAAATAGTCCACAATGGGCATTTCAATGTTTGCATTCCACTTCGTATGTTACTAGGTTTTGCTGAAGATTTTCGAAAAATTATATTGAATTTGCGTCAAGAATTAATTCTTATTCGTAGCAATACTGATCTAAATGCAATTTACAGTGAACTGGAAAATGATGAAAGCCACATAAAATTAACAAAAGTTTTGTGGAAAATGCCTCATATTGCGGTTGCAGATGCAGAACGTCTTATACTCATGAAACATATTGAAAAAAGCTCCGAACTTGAAATCCCTTTTAGAAGTTGGGAATTACATGAAAATCCACTTTTGCAGCAAACCCATCAACACACTTGGACTGTAAAAACGGCAACACAGCTAGAAAAACCGCGTTTTGTAATTATCGGTTTTCAAACAAGTAAAAAAAATAAACAAAAATCGCATATGAGTTATTTTGATCACTGTAAATTAAAAAACATAAAATTATATTTAAATTCTGAAATGTATCCGTACGATAATTTAAATTTAGATTTTGATAAAAATCAATTTGCTATTCTCTATGAAATGTATGCACAGTTCCAGCAGTCGTACTATGGGAAGGAGAATGAACCTGTACTGGCCCCTGATAAATTCAAATCAATAGCGCCTCTTATAGTTATCGATTGCTCTCATCAAAATGAGACACTGAAATCAGGAGCCGTTGATATCCGTCTTAATTTTGAAACAACAGACACCATTCCGGCAGAAACCACCGCTTATTGTTTAATTTTACATGATAAAATTGTTAAATATAATCCATTAACTAGTGCTGTACGTGCAATGTAATTTTATATAATAAAATAAATTTGTATGTAATAAACAAAATAAGAATTTAATTTGCTGAAACCCAATCTATCCATTCCTCATATGATTATTGGTTTTGTTTTCAACATTATTAGTTTCTCAATTCACAGCAATCTGTGGGTGACATCATCCTGGAGGATCGCATGTGTGTGTTAAAACTGGCAAATATTGTGTGAATAAAGTGTTGTATCTCTTCACATCATTCTGAACTACATCGGTCCGCAAAAAGTGTCTCAAGTACACATGTTGTTTACACATATGGCTCCTGTGGGAGAACGGAAACCACATGTGTGATAAAAACTGACAAATATTGTGTGAATAAAATGTTTGCATCTCTTCACATCATTCTGAACTACATTGGCCCGCAAAAAGTGTCTGAAGTACACATGTTGTCTACACATATGGCTCCTGTGGGAGAACAGATATTATGGGTTCCCGCACTACCCCACCACAACCAATGAATGTATAAATATGTAAAAATTCTTTAAGAACATTACAATCAGTTGTAATAGTCTGGTGAAATACGTAGTGTTCAATTAAATCATGCAATCCAACGATTTGTATCAGCTAGTTACAGAACTCAGTGTTCAGTTGAATAATATTCGAGAAGTCCAAAACGGGCTAAGTCAATTAATCGACAAAAATTACATTGCGATTAATCGAATTAACAACGCTACAACGTATTTGGCAAAATACGTAAACGACTTATACGATAGGCAAGCGGAGATCCACGCAACAGTGGAAAATCTTGCCGACCAGCTGCTGCCGCCAACAACGCAACAGGGGTCATCATCGTCACAGCTATCATCACCCACCGTGATTCAATATCCGCACGAATCATTCATCCCACGAGTTTCTGAATCATCCCTTTCACCCGTCGAAAATCAACCATCATACATGATGGATGATGGTTCGGAATGGCGTCTGGAAGATGACATCATTGATGATGATGATGGTGCCTATCCAGCAATATTGGGGCTACCGGCACCAGAGGATGGTGATATATTTGTGAATGTGGTGGAAGATTAAAAACAATTAATTTTAAGGCATTTATTGGTAAGCAGTATTTAACATTGTTATTACAGTTATAATATTGAAACACATTTATTAGTAAGTAATATTTTACCTATTATTACAGTTATAACATTTTAAAAACATTTATTAGTAGGTAATAAATATATTTTACATATTACTCATACATTTATAACCCCATGGTAATGTATCAGTATATATATAATTAACAATACGCTTATCATCATGGGGGCTTAATGCTAATTTTTTTTGTTTAATTGTGTGAACATCATGTTTGTATGATCTTATTGTATACTGGTTTTTAGCAACTGTTAAATTATTAAATAAACAATCATGATAATTTTGAAAAGTTATGTTTTTTAGTGTTGCGCTCGAAATTCCTTTGGCTCTTTTGTTAATATTTTTACTAGAATTTAAAATTTTATAAGCGTACATTTTTGATCTTAAACCAATAAATTCCGTCATTATTTTACCATTATTTTCATCTTTCATAAGACCTATAACTTTCTTATTAGCTAACGGTATATTGTACACATTGTCCACATTGTAATCAGAAGTGTCAAATTTTTGTATATCTGTTTTAATAATATTGTATATATTTATGTTAATAAAATTATATATTAAACTGTCAGTGTCTGTGTATAGTAATTTTGCTTCATCCCCCAATTCCTTTTTAATATAGTTATAGTGAAAATCATAAATGTAAGTTTTTGATAAATCTAAAATAGAAAATCCTACATAAATTGGTTTATTAAAGTGAATAATTTTTCTTTTCATTTCTATAATTAAAATATCATCATCAAGTATAGTACAGCTGTGAAAATTTGGTTGTGAAATGTAAGACTTTGCGCCGTAACGACCACCCCATTTTGTAACTAATTTAACATCTTTGTGCTTTCGAACATTCTCCATTGTTTTTCCAAAAACGGCGTTATTCATAAGTTTATAGAAATTTTTTTTAAATTCATTATCCGAAAGTTTACGTAATTCTGTATTTAAATCTATATATTTTTTCAACCATGCACTTTGCTTAAACTTAAGAACACGATGAATCTTTTTAATCTTTAAACCTAAATTTAAACATTGCTTCAAATTTCGATAATGTATAATATATTTAGATTTTGGATACAAATTTGGAATTAATTTTGAATGTTTTGATATTGGTGGTGTAAAATGTTCGGGGCAAAGAGGCAAATCTTTATGTAATTCATGAAGTTCAAATGGGTATTCCAAGTCTACTTCAAAAATATAGCCTGTGTCTGATTCATTACTAATATTTAATAAATCAATACTATGGATATCAATATCGCTAACCCATTCAAAGTCTCTATATGGTAAGTATTGGCTCATAGCAGCACCATATAAATTGTTTATATCAAAATACATTAGGAAAGAATTTCGTAAATTTGAATTATACTGTTCACCCATATATTTGTTATTTGCCTTGGCATATCTGTTCACACATTGAGATACCCCACCTCTAATCCCCTTCTCGATGAATAAAATTTTATCAATATCGGTCAACAGCTCAAGTTCAATAGAACTACATTTTAACATTGCATCAAATGCCAGACCTGGTGCTGTATAGTAATGTAATGCATCAAGTCCATATGATTGCATACAACTTGTGCGAAAATTTTCAAATATATCTGCTAATAATAATACATCGGTTTTTAAATACAAATCAGAATAACCCCCCAACGACTTTATTTTAAAACTATTCCATACAGTTTGAGCATGATTGTAGTCATCATCACAAACACTTTCATTTCTGATTAAGCTGTAGAATTGTTCTTGAGTTGGTAATCTATCGGCATCAAGTTTCCCCCAGCAGTCCAAGTATTCGTAGGGAAAGACTCCTTTTCTGGTTAGCAATTTAAATTCTTCTTCACTAGTACACTGGCTTCTGGTGATTTTCTTCTCCGAATCTTGAAGGTACATCGACAGTTTATCAATACTACTTGCCATGAATCGAAACGAGTCAATGAAACGATAATTTATTTTGGTGTTGCTTACATATTTCGTGAATGAAATATACCGCTCTTTGTTTATTGGAAGCAGATGAAGTGCCCCTGGAAATCCTTTGGCAATATTTTTAATAATGAAGTGAGCATCATAACCACTTAGATTATGAAAAACAATTGGAATAGTATGCGATTTTTTATAATTTAGATTACAGGACTGATGTGCTGGACCTCTATATTTTGATGTGAAATGGCAGTGGTCTCGAACTTTAATATCATTTTCGTTAAATGGTTTTCGACAAATGTGACATATTTTCGCTCCATCAAATTCGAGTTCTTCACCATTTATCAGCTTCATAGGTTGCAAAGTCTGAATTATACTATTAGTACTAACAGCCATTGTGTGCAATTCATTGGTGAACCATTCTTGACAATTTTTTCCACGATACATGCTATATCTTGAAAGGGAATCATCATAAGAGCATTTCAAGTAATATGCAATACTGAACGGTATATGCTTATGTATAATTTTTGTATTTTTTTCCGAATTATCCTCAACTTTTTCTAAAATTGATTCTAAATCAGCGTAAATTACAAAAGGCACCTCTTCTTGATAGCGATAGTTCTTGAATTTTAAAATTTTATTTTCATCGCTTGGTACTTCAATGCGACACTTGTTCATTAGCTTGCAATACTGCATATGCTTAGTTAGCAAATGTTCCGCTGTAAAATAATTTAAGCATCTATCGCAAAGCCACTTTTTAGTTCTACGGGCTGACAATTGTTTATTTAACAATCGTGGTAAATTTTTTATCCACATAAAGTGATAGTTGGTGTTAGATCTCATATTTTTTATAATATCAACATTGTTATCAATTTCCATTGAGTCCTCATCATCAATAACCTCTTCTTCGTTGGAATTTGTCATTAGTAAATGAATAGTTTTCGTAAAATTTTTCTCGCTTAAATATACTGGCACAACTAGATGTTTCTTGCCAGTTTTCTCTAAAGTATAAACATTTATCGCCAGATTGTTCATTTCTTCAAATTTTGGTATATCTTTTATTTTAAGTTGAAAACTGATTCCGGCATATTTCAACACTCTATCAAAATGTGGATATGAGCTAACTCGATCTGAATGTTTAACTGCTGGATGAAGCGCCGATGTCACAGCCCAAAGAAAGCAAAACTCATCGCAGTTCTTGACGTTGACTATTGCTTGCTTTCGTTTAATATCTTCAGGCAGCTCAATATAAGTACCTCCTGTTATCGGTGTATATTTGTTGATATGCAATTTTAAATGCATAATTTCATGTAGCGCCCAACCCGAATCCCGTTCCTGAAATTCCTCTAGTTCACGCAATATTTTATATTGCACGTTTTCATTGTACCAACTATTTAAATTGGTAGCATTTGTTATCGGTTTATTGCTTGTGTTAAATGTTTTAATTTCTAAAACACCTGTATGAGGCATAATAAATTCCGCACTGAACACTACATTTACTTTTATTATAGATGATTTTAGAGCATTATTAATTTTATTTTTAAAAATACGCTTACTTTTTTCAAAAAATATCCTTGGATCTTTAAAAAATTTATTTATAATTACACCTGTTTGTATTCGCCCTCCAAAGACAGATTTCACATCCCGCCAAATTAATTTATTCTGTTGTCGTCTACCGCATACTCCTGATCCTGATACTGATTGATCATTTTTAAATTGATTTAATTTTTCTCGAAAAAATTTTAATATTGTGAGATTGGCTTCTAGTTTAAATAAATTTTCATCCTTGTTGCAACATCCTCTTTGATTTCTAATACAATTTGATATTGATAATATAAATTTATTTATATGTTTTCGCCAATTTTCAGCTTCATCCACTGTTTTAATTAGATTTAAAGCCGATTTTATTTTTTTAATAACATTATCGCTTAACGAGCACACTGTCTCTTTGCTCATTTTACTTGTAGATACAACATGTAACTAAAACAAAATGCGTAAAAAACAAAATATATAGCTACAAATGGATGTAAAAAATATTTTTACAGCTTGAGAACTTGTTTGGATACGCTTTCCCACCTATTTTTTATCAACAACAGCTGCAAATCTATTTTTAGACATGATTTCATATTTTTTTTTTAGACCTCAACATCATGCGGACACATGTTAATTTTTTACCATCATGCGAACACATGTTAATTTTTTACAGATGCAACTTCAAATCTATATTTAGACATTCGGAGGGGTTGGGGGGAGGTGGGGAGATGGGGGTGGGGACGATCTCGATGGGGGTCGGGCGGGGGTCAGAGCAATGACCTCGGGGTCCACGACCTACATCAAGGACAATGGCCCCTAAAACATAGGCAACCACCCGTAGGCAACCGCCTGTATTGCGGGTTGCCTTTTTTAGGCGTAATGGTCCCGGAACCCTCCTGTTTATCTACTTACAGCTTAAGAGAAACTTCAGTGCTTCTCAAACTACATTAAAATTCAAACCTAATTAATATATAATCACGTTATTAAATTATGTTTTCTATATAAATAAATATATCATCACGTCTTTTACCCATTACTGAGTGTGGCACTCTGCCGAAGCAAATCTCGATAAGTGATATATTTATGCGCGTGAAGTCCGGTTATAAGCCGTCAAATCACGGCCCCCAAAGATGTTAGTGATGAGGGAATCACAGGGGGGTAGTTTTTTTAAAATGGTGAAAACTGTTTGTCGCTTGTGGGAATCGAACCAGGTTCCCAGGATCCACATTTCTGGAATAGCGTTGTTTTACTGTTGAGAAAGTTGAAATAATAGTGTCGTATTCAAGTGGTTAAAAAAAACTATTTTCGAGTAAAGTGCAAATATCAAAAATATTTAAATATAATATTCTGGAGTAAGCTTCGTTTTCTTGGAAAAATACCTAATATGTAAATGTTTGTTCTGAATCTTGAATAAATTTATTAACATAATTGACAAGTCATTAGACATGACGTAAACATGCATTCGTACATTTACTATTTTTATGTGTTTTTGAAAAATCTTGGGAATGTTTATTCATTATTGTGCGAACAAAATGTAAAATAGTTTGTTTACAAAATATTAATCCAAGGTTTCTTGATTTTAATCTGTATATTAGTGGAAACAAGTATAATGCTAGTTTCAATATTCGTATTTTTAAAAATATTTATGAAGTAAACATTAATATTGAAACTTTATTACATTTTGTTTTTATGAGCAAAAAATAAAAAAAAACACTGTTTGTATAATAACTTGTACAATTATTTGCAATTTCCCTTTTTCAAAATATACTCTTAAATATTTGTATATCAAGGGAAAAAAGTGAAACATTTCTTTCCGTAGATACCGTTTCATTTTCCGAGTCGAAGGGATGTAAAGCATCACGATGTATACTTTTTTTTCACTGCTCGTTTAGAAGAGATAAAAAGTATCACTTTTTTTTCTCAAATAAATAAATATATTATCACGTCTTTCACCCATTCCTGAATGCCATAGCAGATCTCGGTAAGTGATACATTTATGCGCGTGAAGTGCAGTTACCAGCCCTCAAATTACGGACTCCAAAGCTGTTAGTAGAGTAGGAGCTAAAGGGGTAGTTTTAATATGGTGAAAATTGTTTGTCGGTTGTGGGAATCGAACCAAGATTCTCAAATCTGCAGGCCGATTCGATATCACTGACCCACCTACCCTATAAACCATCAAATTACGGCCTTAAAAGCTGTTAGTGGAGTGTGGACCACAGGGGTAATTTTAATATGGTGAAAATTGTTTGTCGGGTGTGGGAATCGAACCAAGGTTCTCAAATCTGCAGGCCGATTCGATATCACTGGCCTACCTACCTCATAAACCATCAAATTACGGCCTTAAAAGCTGTTAGTGGAGTGTGAACCACAGGGGTAATTTTAATATGGTGAGAATTGTTTGTCGGTTGTGGGAATCGAACCAAGGTTCTCAAATCTGCAGGCCGATTTGATATCACTGACCCACCTACTCCATAAACCATCAAATTACGGCCTTAAAAGCTGTTAGTGGAGTGTGAACCACAGGGGTAATTTTAATATGGTGAAAATTGTTTGTCGGGTGTGGGAATCGAACTAAGGTTCTTAAATCTGCAGGCCTATTCGATATCACTGACCCACCTACCCCATAAACCATCAAATCACGGCCTTAAAAGCTGTTAGTGGAGTGTGAACCACAGGGGTAATTTTAATATGGTGAAAATTGTTTGTCGGGTGTGGGAATCGAACTAAGGTTCTTAAATCTGCAGGCCTATTCGATATCACTGACCCACCTACCCCATAAACCATCAAATCACGGCCTTAAAAGCTGTTAGTGGAGTGTGAACCACAGGGGTAATTTTAATATGGTGAGAATTGTTTGTCGGGTGTGGGAATCGAACTAAGGTTCTCAAATCTGCAGGCCGATTCGATACTACTGTTCCACCTACCCCATAAGCCTTTAAATCATTGCCCTAAAATCTCTTAATGGAGGGGGAGCCACAAGGGTAATTTGAATGTAATGAAAATTGTTTGTCGGTTGTGGAAACCAAACCGAAGTTCTCTAATCCACTGGCCGGCTCAGGACCACTGCGCCACCTACCCCATTAATTAATTGAGGGAAGAAAAATGTTTCTTTGTGACAAGGTTACGAAGTAAATAAATATCATACTGATATTTGCTATAACAGTTTTAGAAGCGCATGTTTAAGGTATGACAAAATTGATGTTGTCGATGTGAATGTACTCATATCTTGTTGGTATATAAATGATATTTAGACAGCGTCAATTTCTTGCAAATATCACAAAACAGGTTTATAATTTGTAGACTCTTGTTACCTAGTTATGTAACAGTGAATGAGCAAAAATGTAGAGCGCGCCATGAAGTTATATTGCAGTTGAATAATCTACATACCTACCTGTGATAAATGATATTGTAGAGAAAGCGAACACACATTACTCGTTCGTACATTCCTTGATTAAACTACTCGTATCTTCCGTGGCTAAATTGTTTCTTTTTTGTTTCAGGTAAACTACTTCTTATTTGCCAATCTTATTTTGGGGATTACTTGCTGTCATGTAAGTTATATTACATTTTATAATTTATTAGGTATGTACATTAATATTACAATCATTTCACTTGTTTAAATTACTGTGAACAAGTGCTGCAAATACTTTAACATATTTAGCAAACGGTGGTGACACAATTCATATTTTTTTGTACTCACATCATTCAAAATAAGGTTTACATTACCTTGGAAACCGATGGAAAGTTTGATTTTCGCACTAGTGCGCAAAGTAATTGAAAAAACACCCATTTTTATGGTTCTAAATTTTGATTATTAAAACGCTAATTGTACTTATATACACACATTTTAAGGAATTTATAAAATAAATAGATACATTAACTTATAATGGCATCAGTCACATTTTAACAAACTTTACGAGAAAAAATAAACGGTTTTCAAATAACAAATGTCAATTCATGGCATACTTAACTGTCAATATAAATTAGCGCTTCAAATTTAATAAATTTCCTCATTGCCGATTATATAATTTTTGCTCGTTACAAAAAGCATTGTACAAAACAGTCTGATAAAGATTTTACCTGACTGTTATTTTTGTTGTAACTTTGGATACGTAGTCTGCTGTCAATACAATTCATATCAAAAAAATTAAATATTTTGTATTATTTATGATTAAATATTGATCAAAGTAAAAGGTTTCAGAAAAAATAGTATACTTAATTCGTCAGGAAAATGTGTTTATTTATTTATTTATTTATTTATTACGAACAACAAACTACAGGAGAACCTAATTACAGTTTGCGAGAATAAAAAACAATTATAAAATACATAATTAAGTAAATGAAGTAAGTACAATTTTAACTTAACAAAATTAAGTAGTAGATGTAAGTACATTTCTTAACATAGCAATGTTACAATTAAATAAATCAAGCTGAGAATACATACTGAGTCTATACAAATAAATAATCCGATATAACGGTGATAACTTATAACAGAGATTACAATTAAATAGTATATTATTTTGATTACGTAGCCCTAACTTAGGAACACAGATATCAATGATTTCGAGTAAACCTGGTAAGTAAATAATACAGTTTAATAATTTAAACAGAAACAAGATATCCAAATAAAATCTACGTTGCTGAAGAGTACAGATTTTGAAGGTTACAATCAGTATGTCATAAGAAATATCATTCGGATACACGCCAAATTTCTTAAAGTACAAAAATTTTACAAATTTCTTTTGCAGTTTTTCAATCATATCAGAGTACAATTTAGTATTACTAGACCAGATTACAGAGCAATATTCGAGTTTAGATCTCACAAAAGTATTAAATAGTTTAATTAGAGTGCTGCATCGAGAGAAACAGCTCGAGTTACGCTTAATAAAGCCCATAACTTTGTAAGCACTTTTACAAGAATTAACTATGTGTAACTGAAATCTTAAATCGGATTTAAAAGTAACACCCAAGTCATTACAATTAAATACACGTTTGATTTTACTGTCAGACATATAGTAGTCAAAATGTATTGGCAAAATCTTTCGTGTGTATGACATAACCATACATTTTGCGATATTGAAATATAATTTATTTGCCTTGCACCATTTAATCAATTGTTCAATATCAAATTGAAGTTTCACACAATCAAGCTCTGAGTTAATTTTTAGATAAATTTTAAGATCATCTGCGTATAATAATGGTTTACAATGACGTAATATAAGTGGCAAGTCATTAATAAAAATTAGGAACAATAGTGGTCCCAAATTAGAGCCCTGTGGCACTCCAGAAGTGGAGATGAAAGTGTCAGACTCTGAGGAACAAATTTGTACACATTGAAATCTATTAGATAAGTAAGATTTTAAAAAGTCTACTGCATTCATAGAGAAGCCAAATAAAGTGAGTTTCTTTAATAGCACTTGATGGTCCACTCTGTCGAAGGCCTTAGCAAAGTCAGTATACAGAACATCAATCTGACCTTCAACAGCAGAGGATACATCATGTGTGAAGGAAAGGAGGTTCGTAGTAGTAGATCTACCTGGAATGAAGCCATGTTGATAACTACTAATGGCTTTATCAACGTGAGCGTAAATTTTCTTATGCATTATGGATTCAAATATTTTGGCTAAAACAGTTAAAATAGAAATGGGTCTGTAGTTACTAATCTGTGCAGCATCACCATTTTTAAAAACTGGAAAGATTCTCGCCCGTTTCAATTTATCTGGGAAGACATGTGTATCAATTGCTTTAGAGAAAATTTTGAGTAATGGTGTTATAAGAATGTCCCTACAACCTTTGAAAATAAAAGCTGGTATTTTGTCCCAACCCACTGTTAGTTTGTTTTTCAAATTATTAATTGCAGCAATAATATCGTCCTCAGTGCACTCAAAGTTAAAAAGGTCACAATAATTTGAGTAGTCAACTCCATCTAGATAAGTCAGGTCAACATCAGTACATGTTTGAGATGAGTAAACTGATTCAAAGTACTTTGCAAAAGCATTACATATATCCTCACTGCCATTGTATGTTTCATTATCATGATACATCTTATATGGGATACTAGAATTCCCACCCTTCCTAGTCTTAACAAAAGACCAAAAGGTATTAGGATCATTAGAGATATTAGATTCAAGGTTAAGTGTATATTCTCGATACGCCGTCTGAGTGAGACTCTTAATTTCAGTACGTAAGAATTTGTATTGATTAATTTGAGCAGAATCAGCAAATCCATTGGAAATTAATGTATGTAAATTATTTTTTAATTTAATTTTATCTTTAATATCTCTAGTGAAATAAATAGGAAATTTACTAATAAAAGATTTTTTCTTAGGTATTGAGGTATCCATAATCTGGTGTAGGATTACATAAAATTTATCTAAACAACAATTAACATCCAAGGAGTCATCCAAACAACTCCAATTTACGCTACTTAGTAGGTTAAACATTTTTAAGTAGTCCCCTTTTTTAAAGTTGTAATTAGTACTTTGACCCACTTGAGTATTCATATTTTTATTAATCGGCAGTTGAAACTTAATATGTAATGCTGGGTGATAATCATCCTCCTTTAATAGAGGGTCAGTATCAGACGTAACACAAATATTGTCAAGATTACAGAATATTAAGTCAAGCATATTGCCAAACTTATTTTGAATATTATTAATCTGATTCAAATTAAACAAATTTATAAAGTTAATGATAGATAATTTTCTCTGTCCAACAACATTAGAGGAAACTGCTGGCTCAGTCTCATTAAAACAATTGACATTGAAATCACCAGCTAATAACACATTTGAGTCACCTACATCAAAGGATTCAAGTGCATTGAAAAAATCCTCATAACATGAAACAGGTGAACAGGGAGGTAAATAAACAGTGGAAACATAGATTAATCGAAAACCAACCTTAATTTTAACAAATAGAGCTTCAGCATTCATTGCAGCCGGAACACACTCCACAGCTTCAAATTCCCTCCTAATTGCAATGAGTACACCACCACCTCTTAGTTTACCTGTAACTATCGAATCTCGGTCCTTTCTAAATACTATATACCGCGAATCAATTAGTTCTGAACTAGCGACAGAATTGTCCAACCATGTTTCTGTTAACAGTATAATGTCATAATTGTTTATCAAAATATTAGCGTATAGCGTAGCACACTTAGATCGGAGACCTCTGACGTTCTGATAATATATACAAATGTTTTTATGTTTTACACTTAACTTATTATGCTGATGCTGTACCGAGGTACCCGTATTCAAGTTTTTTTACTTGACTCAGCGGATTAAAATACTCGGCCTGCGGTTTTGTATTTCAAACTACCGCTTCGTCAAGTAAGATATCACTTTCGGGACTTATTATGTACTATTACTTCTTTCTTCTTCTTCTTCTTCAATGGCACTACAGCCCGATTCGGGCCTGGGCCTACCGGGCACACCGAGCCGCAGTTTTTAAACTACCATACTACCGGTTTTCGTAGTCGATGTTTCTTACTTTAAGACATATGTATAAGTGACTAGCTTATAGCGCCCGAGTATGATTAATATAAGTAACTGTATTTTTTTTATTTAACGACAAATTATAGTTTGTCGACAGGCGGATTCGAACTGACGAACCTTGGTTCGGGTGACGTCACAATATGTTAAGAGATGTGCATTAACACGCTCTACCACCGTGCCTGTACTTCTTTCAATGTTTTTGAATAAAATTAACTGCAAATGTCAAATTAAACGTACATTATGTTTGAAATTTCGTCAACTATGAAATATAATTTTTTTGTTTTATTAAGTTACTGGTAACTTAAGGTAAGTTACGTTACATGTACCCAAAAGCCCGCTAAAATTCTTGTGTTTCTATTTGTTAGAATCCACATTAGGAGTAAAATATCACACACGTGCGTCATTTGTCAACAGATGTCAGAGGGTCTGCTGATAACATATGTCAGACAAACACGAAGATACGTTGTAATGGTGCTGGACAGATACAGATTATGACGTAAGGAGAAAGCGAAGAGATACGTGTTAACATTTTAGATTCACTTGTTATTGTTCTTGTTCTGATACTGGTAATAATTGCTATTAAGTAATAACACGTGTAATTGTTTTATTTATTACGTGACTCAGTCAGCGAAATAGAAATAACTCATTTATTTATAAATTAATAAAAATTATTTTAAATTGTTCATGGAAAAATATAATATAAAACCTCGTTGCATGTAAACATTAAAATTAATTTTATTTCCATTATTATTTAAATTAATAAGCCAATTACAATTATTATTATTAAAAAATTATATTCATCTGCATAATGCATTTCTCTATTGAATGTTCGCTCACATCTCGTGCATTTGCATTCTGCATGAGCTTTGTCACATCACATTAAAAAAGCTTTTCAGCTGCAGCACACTACTGCCATCTATTATAATATGTCATTGCATGAGGAAATGATTGAATGTTGAATGCATTAGTACTATGTTGCGCACAGACAAACAAAAATCGAGGAACATAATGTCCGGGTATTATTATTATGATTGTAATTTTTATTTCGCATGTCATTTATAATGAACTGAGCTATAATTATCATGCTGATAAGCGAGTTTTGTATAAACACAGCCAACTGAAATTAAATACAAAATGGAAGGGTGTAGGGCGATGAAAGGTGAAGGTAATGATGGAGGCAAATGTCTCATGCAATTTAGAGCTAACGAGGGAAATTAAAAGAAATCTTTAACTTACCGGGGGTCTACTATTATTTTGTTATACAGGCTGGTTCATTTTAAAAGGCGCACCATTGCTATGTCGAGATATAGGAACTACGAAGCTGGTTCAATTACCAAAAATTTATATTTTATAAGACTACTTTAATGAGCGAAACAAGATTTTTTTGTACTAGTGGTTCTCAAAATATGGGGCGTTACTTTCTTATTTTAAATAGAACCCTATTTTTTTTATTTGTTTATTCGATTCAGTATCTTTTTCTGAATTCAACGAATACAAATTTTAGTACCCGTACATTATAATCTTTTTGGGAAAAATAAATATTAAATTAACATTTATTTAATTAAAATCGCATATGAATCAGCGTGCTTTGAAATAAACAAATGAATATCAAAATTAATTAATTATTTATGGGGTGGCTAGCTCAGTGGTATGAAGTCGGCCTGTGGATCCTGAGAACCCTGGGTCGTACCTACAGGTGACAAACAATTTTCATAACTACCCCTGTGGCTCCTCCACCACTAACATCTTTGGAGGCCGTGATTTAACGACTGGTAACTGCACTTCACGCGCAAAATATATCACTAACTGAGATCTACTTCGGCAGAGTGCCACACCCAGTAATGGGTAGAAAGTGTGATGATATATTTTTTTAAATATTTTTTCACAAAATAGTTACGTTGACATTTAATAATGAATCAAGCAAACAAAAATATTATGATTTGTTCATTTGTTTCCATTTAAAATAAGAAAGGCCACCCTGTATTTTAAGAACCACTGATGCATTTCTTTTCTTATGTTAAATGAAAACCTGTTCCTCTCATTAAAATTTTTTAATGAAAGAAAAACAAACAACAAATTATAATATTTTTGTTTGTTTGATTCATTATTGTTAAAATAAAACAAACGAATAGTGTAAAATTAATAGAAACGTTATTTTTGCATGAGGATATTGGTATTACCATTTAAACAAAAAATTTAACCTGTTATATTTCGAAAAATATGAAGTATTTTTTTTTACTTCTTAGTATAAAAATGGCGTTGATATTTACAACTTCTATTTGAAAGTTTTGTTTTTGTCTACCACCAGTTTAGAATTAAAATGATTGAATTAATATCGCAAATTTTACATTTTTTTATATCTAGTCACGTGTGCATTTTAATTGTTTTTTTTTTGGAAAAACAAAGACTCCTTTAGTATGTCGTAGCATTTATAGTTCAAGAGAACCTAATGGCAAAAAGAAACTCATCCGTACACAAAAATGTTCGGAATTCAAAACTGCATCGAATGAGTCAAAATTTATTAATATAGTACGTTCCTGTTACCTTGATTCAGTTAATATTTTCAGTCAAAATTTAATTCAGTTGATAAATCTAGTTGCTGAAGACAGCACCGTTTCCATTGTTTGTAAATGTTGTCCTGATATGAAAATCATGCTCCAAGCTTGTTGTGATATATTTGCTGGAATATATCAATATTTTTCGTTTTATAGCTTGTCGTTCCGCTGCTAACATAAAAAATTACATACGTCAAGCATCATTAGTCGCTGTCAGAAATTCTACACCGATTCTTTATAACTCTGATGTACAAACTGTATCCTTGAATTTATAAAATAACATCAAGAATTTCATTAAATAATACTTGTACAATGTAGTTTTATCCGCATTCATGTACATTTCCATAATGGTCAGTTGTTACAGATTGGTTAGCGCTTACGAATCACAAGAGAGAGTTCTCTTAACTCGATTTATAACTTATAATAATAGTTATTTGTAGAACATCTATTTTCAACCTGTTATTCCTTCAATAAATGTGTGTGATAGAATCAGATTAATTTAATTTGTATTGAGTTTCAATCAAATTTATATAAATTTAATATAGTTATTTGTATATCAAGCCAAGAAAGTTAAACATTTTTTCCCGAATGTGCAGATTTACTTCTTGAGCCGAGGGTGAGGAATATGAAGCACCTGAGGGGAGAATAACACTTTGTTCACAGAGTGTACATATATTTTTTCACTACCCTATCACAAAGTAAAATTTTCAGAAATTAATTAGAAATTTAGATAAGATTCATTATATATACTCTTGATGTTATCTGGATGTCACTAATATTAAATCATATTGTTGTTTTTCAGTTGCTTTCTCTCAAAAGAGGGAAGAAAATTTTACTTTCTGACAGGGTAAAAAAAATATAATTTTCCCTAAATAAATAAATCTATATATATAAAAATTAATGTTTGTTTGTCTGTTTGTTTGTTTGTCCCTTATGCGTTCCTATATCATTCATCCGATTGCGATGAAACTTTGCTAAGTTGTTGTGTGCACGCCCGCGAAGGTTTCTAACGTAGCACACGTCCAATCCGCCATCTTGAAACAAAATGGCGGCTAGCTATCTTGAAAAGTACTGCACTGATTCGATTCAAATTTGGTATAGACATAGACGAGAACTAATCTTAATATATATGTATAATAAAGATTCAGTCCGCCATCTTGAAACAAAATGGCGGCTAGCTATCTTGAAAAGTACTGCACTGATTCGATTCAAATTTGGTATAGACATAGACGAGAACCAATCTTAATATATAGGTATAATAAAGATTCAGTCCGCCATCTTGAAACAAAATGGCCGCTTGCTATCCTGAAAATTACTACACTGATTCGATTCAAATTTAGTATAGACATAGACGGGAACCAATCTTTACATATTGGTATAATAAAGCTTCAGTCTACCATCTTGAAACAAAATGGCCGCTAGCTATTCTGAAAACTACGGCACTGATTGGATTCAAATTTGGTATAGACATAGACGGGAACCAATCTTAACATATTAGTATAATAAAGCTTCAGTCTACCATCTTGAAACAAAATGGCCGCTAGCTATTCTGAAAACTACTGCACTGATTGGATTCAAATTTGGTATAGACATAGACGGGAACCAATCTTAACATATTAGTATAATAAAGCTTCAGTATATAATCTTGAAACAAAATGGCCGCTATCTATTCTGACAACTACTGCACTGATTGGATTCAAATTTGGTATAGACATAGACGGGAACCAATCTTAACATATTGGTATAATAAAGCTTCAGTCTACCATCTTGAAACAAAATGGCCGCTATCTATTCTGAAAACTACTGCACTGATTGGATTCAAATTTGGTATAGACATAGACGGGAACCAATCTTAACATATTGGTATAATAAAGCTTCAGTCTACCATCTTGAAACAAAATGGCCGCTAGCTATTCTGAAAACTACGGCACTGATTGGATTCAAATTTGGTATAGACATAGACGGGAACCAATCTTAACATATTAGTATAATAAAGCTTCAGTCTACCATCTTGAAACAAAATGGTCGCTAACTATTCTGACAACTACTGCACTGATTGGATTAAAATTTGGTATAGACATAGACGGGAACCAATCTTAACATATTGGTATAATAAAGCTTAAGTCTACCATCTTGAAACAAAATGGCCGCTAGCTATTCTGAAAAGTACTGCACTGATTGGATTCAAATTTAATATAGACATAGACGGGAACCAATCTTAACATATTGGTATAATAAAGCTTCAGTCCGCCATCTTGAAACCATATGGCCGCTAGCTATCCTGAAAAGTACTGCACTGATTCGA
The DNA here is from genome assembly GCA_911728475.2 of Pterostichus madidus. Lineage (NCBI taxonomy): Eukaryota > Metazoa > Arthropoda > Insecta > Coleoptera > Carabidae > Pterostichus > Pterostichus madidus. The sequence goes on from OU452305.1 coordinate 516,342, forward strand.
TTCAAATTTGGTATAGACATAGAACGAAACCAATCTTAACATATTGGTATAATAAAGCTTAATTTCGCCATCTTTAAACAAAATGGCCGCTAGCTATCTTGAAAAGTACTGCACTGATTCGATTCTTATTTTGTACAGACATAGACGAGAACCAATCTTAATATATAGGTATAATATAACTTCAGTCCGCCATCTTAAAACAAAATGGCTGCTAGCTATCCTAAAAAAGTACTGTACTGATTCGATTCTTATTTTGTACAGACATAGACAGGAACCAATCTTAATATATAGGTATAATAAAACTTCAGTCCGCCATCTTAAAACAAAATGGGCCACTAGCTATTCTGAAAAGTACTATACTGATTCGACTCAAATTTGGTGTAAGCATAGACGGGAACCAATCTTAACATATAGGTATAATAAAGCTTCAATCCGCCGTCTTGAAACAAAATGGCCGCTAGCTATCCTAAAAAGTACTGCACTGATTCGATTTAAATTTGGTATAGGTACAGACGAGAACTAATCTTAACATATAGATATAACAAAGCTTCAGTCCTATGCCATTCGAATTCAGACGTTTGCAGTTTCCGGTACGACTCGCATTTGCAATGACCGTTAACAAAGCACTGGGACAGTCGCTACAAGTGTGTGGACTAAACTTGGAAAATCCATGCTTCTCACATGGACAGCTGAACACAAACACTCTCTTTGAGTTGCAATGAAACACATGCGGGGTACTCGCATTAAATTGTAGACCACGCGAACGAAGTCGCGGGTAATAGCTAGTAAATAAATAAATAAATATATCATCACGCCTTCTACCCATTACTGAGTGTGGCACTCTGCTAAAGCATATCTCGGTAAGTGATATATTTTGAGCGTGAAGTGCGGTTACCAGCCGTCAAATCACGGCTCCCAAATATGTTAGTGATGGGGGAGCCACAGGGGTAGTTTTTTTTAAATGGTGAAAATTGTTTATCGCCTGTGGGAATCGAACCAGGGTTCTCTATTCTGTAATTCAATCATTAAGTATTACTGATTGTTAAATTAATGACAACCCTTATTTTTCATAGATTAACTCCTGTGGATCCTAAGAACTCTAGTTCGATCTACACAGCTGACAAACATTTTCACCAAATTAAAATTACTACTGTGGCTCCCTCTCCATTAACATCTTTGGGGGCTGGGATTTGATGGCTGGTAGTCGCAATTCACGCGCATAAATATATCACTTACCGAGATCTGCTTCAGCAGAGTGCCACACCCAGAAATGAGTAAAAGGCGTGATGATATATTTATATATTTATATTTATTTATTATCTCCATTTCAGTTTTCTGTAATTATAATCATTTATTCAGTTATTTGTATTTTACTTTTATATGTTTTGCTCTCATGTGAAACTGTCAGTAAAAATTATATTTTCTAATCACACTTTTTACGAAACTGTCAGTTAACTGTTCTTGTTTTTAAAATATCAATTATAATTTTGTAAGTAAGTAAAATGTGTGAAATAACATAAAAATATCACAGTATATTTTAATACCGAAATTGTGAACATCTGTTAAGTAATCATAAAAAAATAATTAGTTATCATTAACTTATTGATCGGCTACAAACTGGTTCGGATTCCTCCAGTACTGTTATTGGAATTAATTTCCTGTTGTGCAATGTTGCAAATAAATAAAAATTATAACTCGTATAAAGATTTGTCAATAACTGAAAAACTTTGAATAGTTTAAAAAATTGAGTTAGGTCTGCAGTATCGATACATAAATGAAATTATTGGCATGCAATAAATGTCATTGATGCTTTCCGCTGACATTGTTCACTGAAGAATTTGTAATTTCCGGTCATGAACTACCTACATACGAGTAGAACACGAATTACAATGCTTTGTGTTCTATAACATTCCATGTTTTAACATTTTTAAATACCTATTTTGAAAATCCTGATTAGATATTGATATAGTTTTGTCGCGTGTAAATTTAAAATTTCTCTATTTACATAAAAATGAATTGGAGACAAGAATTCTATGCAGATTGCGGCAAAGTGATGAATTAGTTAACATTTCAATATATCTACATAATTTGAATGAAATAATTTTACATCGATTTATCAGAATATTTCATCATTTCTTTTATAGTATATTGCCATCTTGCAATCCTTTTACGTAAAAGAAATGAAGTAATAATCTTTCCTGACGTAAACTATAGAATTTGAAATTCTGCAAATATAAAGAATCCAACTAACAAACTATCGATAATCGCATTCATAATAAATACATATCTGAGAATATGTGATGCGATCTGTAAAGACTTATCTACAAAGATAAGTATTTGCTTTATATTTTTGCCATAAAAATAATTGTTAATGCGCATACGATTTCAAAATTTATTTATTCAATCATTTAGCGATAATACAATAAGTTCTCATACTTATGATAATAATTGAAATACATAAAACATTTGACAAATTGCCCCAAGACTGGTTCTACTGCGTCAATTTTAAATCAGTGGTTCTTAACCTTTTTCAACCTTGAATAAATGTTTGTAATGTATTAAAATTAATTTAATTTGTATTTAGCTACATACAATCTTTCCAAGGATACATAAATTTTAAATATGGAGTGGCTAGCTCAGTGGTATGAAGTCGGCCTGTAGATCCTGAGAACCCTGGTTCGATTCCCACAGGCGACAAACAATTTTCATAATTTCACTCCCCCTGTGGCTCCTCCCCCACTAACATCTGTAGAGGCCGTGATTTGACGACTGGTAACCGCACTTCACGCGCAAAATATATCACTTACCGAGATCTGCTTCGGCAGAGTGCCACATCCAGTAATGGGTAGAAGGCGTGATGATATATTTATTTTTTATTTATAAATTTTAAATGAATGAAATAATAAGGTATTTGTATACCAAGAGAAGAAAGTTATTCATTAGTTTGGAGCCAAAGGCGAAGGATATAAACTACATAACGAAATAATTACACTTTCTTCACGCAAAATATACCGCCTAATTCTAAAAACAGTTTCAGCTAATCCAGGTTTGTGGTTTGAGTCTTTTTTCTCGTTTGGGCCTCAGTCGATTAGGTTATGTTAAGTTTATATTGTCATTTTGAACCTCTGTTTTTCTTTCTTAATCTCGGCCTGTGGATTCTGCGAACTCTGGTTCGATTCCCACAGCCGAAAAACATTTTCACCACATTAAAATTATCCCTGTGACCACAAACATCTTTGGGGGTCGTGATTTGACGGCTGGTAATCGCACTTTACGCGCATAAATATATCACTTACTGAGATCTGCTTTGGCAGAATGCCACGCTCAGTAATAGGTAAACGGCGTGATGATATATTTACGAGGGCAGGGTGAAAAGTCCCTGAAAAATAAAACAGATGGCGGCACAATTGCAAATCTCATGTGACATTTGTGATGTACCAACTTTGACTAGAACGCATTAAAATTTTCAGACTGATATGTCATTCAGTTCTGTTTTGACACCCATCGAAAGCAAGCAACCTTAAAGATTTTTGAAAACATGGAAAAACGTGAATTTCACGTCTTGATTAAACATTATTTCTTGCGTGGAAAACGCAAACCAAAGTATCGCTTGTTAAACATTATGGGGACTCCTTACCATCGATTGGAACGATTCACAAATGGTTTACTGATTTTCGTTGTGGTAGTATGACCACAAAGGACGCCGAACGTTCTGGTCGTCCAATTGAGGTTACAACGCTAGAAATCGTCGATAAAATCCATGGTATTATATTGAACGATCGGCGAGTTAAAGTGCACGAGATGGCTGAGGCTATGAGCATCTCAACCGAACGGGTACGGAACATTTTGCATAAATTTTTGCATATGAGAAAGCTATCTGCCAGATGGGTGCCGCATTTGCTCTCAAGCGCGACCGTGTGACAAGTTCAAAGGAGTGTTTCGCGATGTTCAAGCAATAAGGACTTTTTGCGCCAGATTCCAAACTTGAAGAAATGGCTCGGCGGAAAGAGATTTGACTCCAACGATGAGGTCATCGCTGAGACAAACGCCTATTTTGAAGGATTGCCAAAATCGTATTATTTGGAAGGGATCGAAAAATTATAAAAACGTTGGACGAAGTGTATCGAGCTACAAGGATATTATGTTGAGAAATAAAATATGTTTTGACCAAATAAATCATTTCTTGTTTCATTTTTCAGGGACTTTTCACCCTGTCCTGGTATAGTATTCTGTTTTATTTGAATGCTTTTATTTAGTTCATCGCAGTTATAATATTATAAACTACATCTATCCTTCACTAGACGTCATCATAAACTGCACTGTTTGCTGGCTACATACACCTGTAAATTCATCTTTAATTTACACTCCAAACATTTAAAATGAAAACAAATTCTTGACTCCACAATTTTGTTCTTAATTTGCGTTATATTTAACCAGCGTGTAAATAAACTTGCACACCTCATCACTGAGTGTGCTTCAAGCGACTATCATCTTTGTTCAGTGTTTGCACAAGAACGAGAGTTGTGTGCCGGTGTGTGAGTATAAACTCATGTTAAGCTCACAGAGGAGTGTGAACTGTAAAGCGAAGATTACAAATATTTCGCGAGCAGTTCTAAGAATCTGCTTGCTGGGCTGTGTGTGCTGTGTGATGTTGACTTTGTCCGGGTTGTATTTTAGTGTTTTTTTAGTGTGTTAGCACCTTTTACGGCTAACATTGCTTTGTTAGTTAAATAGATAACAGCCTCCTTGATTTATGCTAGTTTAAAATCGCTGAGATGTATATTACAATGGTTTGCATTTTCGAGAATTTTTTTGTGTTCAAATATTATTTTAAAGAAAATAATTCGGATGACGCTGGGATTTTAACCAAGGACTATTTGAATCTAGCAAAATCTTGATTTTAACTCTCTATTATTTGTTAAATATCAAAGATATAAAATAAATAAATAAATATATCATCACGCCTTCCACCCATTACTGGGCGTGGCACTCTGCCGACGCAGATCTCGGTAAGTGATATATTTTGTGCGTGAAGTGCGGTTACCAGCCGTCAAACCACGGCTTCCAAAGATGTTAGTGGTGGAGGAGCCACAGGGGTAGTTTTTGAAATTATGAAAATTGTTTGTCGCCTGTAGGAATCGAACCAGGGTTCTCAGAATCCACAGGCTGACTTCATACCACTAAGCTAGCCATCCCATAAATATCAAAGATAGTTCAACGATTTCTTTTGTCTAAAATAACAATAAAATTTTAATTAATTTATTTATTTACTACTTTGCACAATATAAATTTAATCCTATATACATACATACATATCATCACGTTATATCCCGTGAAATTAACTCATTAAATGCATCAAGTAATCAATCCTCGTCAAACATTCTCATCCAAACACACCACCCTCACTTTAACCACATTCATAGATCACTCCTTATAAACTCATTTATTTTTTACACTTGAAATCATTTATCACACAACAAACCTTCAATCACATCTATCCAATCACTCCTATTCACTTATCATTCATCTTCTTTCTTCGACGTACATAACATATGCGTAAAACATCTCAAATTACTCACGTTTACTCCTAACAACGAATCTAAGAACGAATCTACAAAGATTAGAAAAGATGAAAGCGATACCTGCACTTGTATATGAAAGAAAAGTCTATACAATGCAGTAACTAAAAATGAAACATAAAGATAAGAAAGGAAGGAAGTGTCTCCCTGCGCTTGTCTTTTAATCCTCTTTGCAGTATAGGGTACATTATTTCATATATTTTATGTTTTGATTTATACTAATTCTGTACTGTTGAGATGAATATGACCATAACTTTAGCTAAAACGTTGTCTTCAATAAAGAATTTTTTATAACTTAAGCCTTAGCCCATTAATTACTTTCATCCAAATTTTTCGGTTTGTTAAAATTAACTACAAGGTAACATTAACTTTAAAATATACCTTATCAATAAAAGAGTACTTTCTGGTAATTCGTATTTTATTATAAGCTGTAGCTTTCATATGCTGTACCTATAAATAAAATTAGTTTTCCTCTGAAACATTTTGTAATAATCTTGTAAAAGTTTGATTGGCACCGGTACAATGAAATGATTAAAACCTCGGTGAATGTAGCTAGGGCAACTCCACCAGTATTCATGACAACGAAAACCGACCAGAGAGGGCTTAGTACCAAAAAACAACACAGATTGGTGGCGCCACTGGAGGTATTAGTCGACACGACACGCCGATATTGAAACACAAGAACAAGCGACAGTTGTGTCTACCATGTTGTAATATACGAAAAGGAGGAACAAAATGAAAGATTAATTTCATTAAAAAGTTTCATTCTTTAATATCCGGTGTTCCGGTGTGTCAGACGACTTTCAAATTTGTTTCAGTCAAATTTTAACATGGAAGATTATTCTGATGGGAAGAAGGCTGTGTTCGTTGTAATCATGTACCTGATTTGTTTATTAACAGCGAATTATAAACTCAAATAGTGTATCAATTAGAAGACTCAAATAAGTAATAATATTGCAGTTGTTTTATAGTTAGAGAGCTAGGGTGCAAAATGATGTCCCTTTTTTTCCAGTGACAAATGTTTTTTTTTAATAGATTATGTCATGATAAACATGAAAAAAAGAAAATTAGATTTGGGAAAGGGTGGCCCTTTTTTTCCAGTGACAAATGTTTTTTTTTAATAGATTATGTCATGATAAACATGAAAAAAAGAAAATTAGATTTGGGAACGGGTGGAAACTATACACGGCGCCGATGTGAAAGCACCGATTTTAAGGGTGGTTGTTGACATATTTTTACAGGCTAATTTTCAGTTTAAATTATAGACTTTGGTATAATTAAGTAATAAAAATGGTAGACAGAAGTTTTAGCCGGTGACGCAGGCGCCACAAAATCGGTCAAAGTAGGCAATTTTTATGGTGTCTTGTGACATATTACTACTTGTTCATGATGAATACATGACAAAAAAATTATTGACAGAAATTATTGCTGGTTGCTCATTGGTGACAGAAGCTTTGAAAGTGGACTGGTGCCAAACGACCACCCTTAAAACCTGCGCATTCACATCGGCGCCATCTATAGTTTCCACCCGTTTCCAAAACTAATTTTCTTTTTTTCATGTTTATCATGACATAATCTATTAAAAAATCCATTTCAGTCATTGGAAAAATGAGACAAAATTTTGCACCCAAGTTCTCTAATGATTACTGCTTCACAAAGTTTGTAGTTGAAACCTCGTTGACTGATAAACTTTAGTTAAATTACTATCATTTACCGAGATCTGCAATTGCAGGACGGGCACTTTTTATAAGACAATGGTAGCATAAATACGATTTTGTCTTAGCGTTCTAGATTATATTCCGAATGCAATTTCTCGTTTTTTTTTCGGCATGACCGTTTCCCTGAATTTTAATTTTTATTTAATATTTATAAATACAAAGTTTGGGATCCACTGTTGTAGTGTATATAAAAAGAATATAAGTTTTTAATGAACTAATTTATAGATAGCGTAGCATATAGAAGACATAGTAAAATATGTATTTGCCCGAAAATAGACCAAATGTAATAACTGTGCTCAGACTTGTCGTAAATTTCAAATAAGCTTCGTATGAACTTCAAACTTGGCCCAGATATACATTTAGAATACCTATATCACTCGTGTACGAGATTTCATTTTATTTCGTCAGTAATTAAATAATAGTTTGGAATATTTGGCTCACATTTAAACTACCCCTGTGACTCTCTCACTACTAACATTATTAACGGCTGGTAACCTCACTTCACCGCGATCTGCTACAGCAGAGTGCCATAGCCAGTAATGGGTAGAAGGCTTGATGATATATTTATTTTTTTAAATAATGTATTTTAAGTTTCAAAGAATTTATTACAAGCTTGAAACCAAAATACAATTAATTCTATAAACTCTGACACCAATATTTACTTATTTCCGAAATCGTGATACTATTTTTGAAATGTACCTAATTAAATCAGCCTCTTGTAAACTTCAATTTTAATAAGAAGTAAGGGGGTTACGAAATAATTGATGTGTGATTTTTGTTGCCTCCGAAAAGTTTGAGAACTAGTTATTTAGATCGTCCAGATAAATATATTATCATAAAACTATTTTACAAATTTGAAGCATAGAACAGACATTGCTTTTAATGTACTGAGTGGAGGCTGTAGCAGGTTCATTCCAGAATATCTAACTAACAGGTTTCTGCTACGCTCAGGTTATTATTTTTATTTGTAGTTAGGTGAGTGCGGGCTATTGCTGTGTACAAATCTAAGTGCGTGCTTTTTATTAGTGCTAGTGCTGTGTTTTAAAATTTAATTAAATGTAATTTCGTATTAAATTATGTGAAAATCCCGAATTTCTACGGATAAAACTTTGATAGCTGTATTCGAAGGTAAACATCAATTATTTCTCATAAGTTTCTCATAAAACTGAGTATTGTAGATCAATTGTTCTGTAAGTCAACGTTTGTGAATTTCACTGAGCTTATAATCAGATATATAACCAGTGGCGTACCTTGAACATTTGCCGCTCAGGGCGGTCACCAATTTGCCGCCCTTTCTAAGTCAATCAAATGGTGGTTTTTATAAATTAAAAAATAAATATAAAGTAAATATATCTCCACGACTTTTACCCATTACTGGGTGTGGTACTCTGCCGAAGCAGATCTTGGTAAATGAGATATTTATGTACGTGAACTGCGGTTACCAGCCGTCAAATCACGGCCCCCAAAGATGGTAGTGGTGGCGGAGCCACAGGGGTAATTTTAATTTGGTGAAAATTGTTTGTCGGCTGTGGGACTCGAACCGGAGTCCTCAGGATCCACAGGCCAACTCGAAACCACTGAGCCATTACCCCATTAAATTAATAAACATAAATAAATAATTGTAATTGAGACAAGCTATAAGTGGGGACCTTTTTTACTATTGGATGGCATACTTTAATTAGACAGTAATAAAGAAATTTTTTGAGATAATATTTTCAACCCTACATTGACTTGACGATGAAGAAAAATATTCGAAATCATATAGTATTTCATAATTCGTAGAAATCGAATAGTAAACTTATGAAGTGAACAAGTTGTTTTTTACAACTAAAACTAAATATAAAAAATGCCGCCCCAAAATTTGTGCCGCCCGGTGCGGACTGCACCCACCCTCTACGTACGCCACTGTATATAACAAAAAAATGCTACAGCCTGCAATGTTACACTTAAGTCAAACAAAAGTACTTCTTTGTTCAACACTAGTAACTCTTATTAGTTAAACATTCCATTTAGGATTCATTTCCTATTGAATACGTAGCCAGTAAAATAATCTTTATTGTTACAAAATTAGCTGTATAGAAATCTGTAAGTCGCTTTATTCTATTGAACAGTATTTGAATCATCAACGAGTCTCACATTTTTTGTTGATTCCAACAAACTCAGCACATGTTCCACGTCTCCCGCGGTGCGAATGGAACCAACCAGTCGAAAACCTAATGGAACGTAAAGTTTGTATTTGTAATTCGATCTACGGCTGTTATATAAACGTACCGCAGTTGTTTGTTAGTTTTTTTAGCCGCCATCGCCTCTGGTAATAGCGTATAAATACTGTATTTAAATAGCCGCGTGAAAGAATAGCAGTTCTAGCTGAAAATTTAATGCATAATAAAAAGTTTTATTCATAGGAAATTGATGTTCATTGTATTGTTATATGCGCTCTACATAAATGGATTTATTTCGCATTATACGTATTAGTAGGTAGTTGAATTGCATTGTGTAATATTGTATGTATGTTGTTTACTTACTTATTTATTTATGCTATTTCTATACAACAGGAACTTAATCTCAATTACAGGACAGGGTACTCACCGAACCACAGTGCAGTATTTCATATAATATTTTAAGCTGTCGAAGCAGATCTCGGTAAGTGATATATTTTGCTTGTGTAGTGCAGTTACCAGTAGTCAAATCATGGCCCCCCAAAGGTGTTAGTGGTGAAGGAGCCACAGGGGTAGTTTTTGGAATTCTGAAAATTGTTTGTCGCCTGTGGGAATCGAACCAGAGTTCTCAGGATCCGCAGGCCGACTTCATATCACTGAGCTAGCTACCCCATATTTTTGAACTCATATTACTAATTCTAAATCCGGAGGAAATTCAATGCACCGGAGGGGAGAATTCATTCCCAGTCACCCTCTGGATTCAACACTGCTAAGAATAACTGGATTTATATAATTGAAGATTGCTTTTTGAAAACAAATGATATACAAATAACAATTACAGAAAACTAGTAACCTAGCACGATGCAAAATATCTCTGTACAAATTTCAATTCAAACTGCAATCATATCGCAATTACAGTTCCGTTTATTATAAGTTAGTTTGATTATCTCAAAGCTGAATATCCTAAACAGTATTCAACGTTCTCGTTGGTAAATTACAGACAGAGCAAACACAGTTCACTTTTGATTAGGCTGATCAAAGAACGTCATGGTTCAATGATTGTCCAACTAATTACAAGCTGATGTATGTATGTGAATGCGCGACACACAACTGAATTTAACGTCTGCGTTTGCTGCACGTGATGTAATAATTGCTTACTTGCCGGGTGTCACCGTGTCACACATGCACAAGATGCATGACATCTGTGTTCTATTCACATTTCACTTCTTGTACGTTCGAGTGAGGTAACTGTCTGCGCCAGGCAAGCCAAATATTTTAATGTGTTCCAAAATTATCTGTACTATTAGTTTTTACAGACTTAATTGGGCCCTAATATATAAACTAAAATAGAACTGTGCTATCAAATTAAATCATTAAATTTATTCTGTGATTCATCTTTGCCAAACATTTTTATTCTAGCAAAAATAACGCTTTTCTCTTCATGTAAATAAGATAGACAATAACAATATAAAATTATCTAAAAATAAAATAAATATATCATCACACTTTTACCTATACTGGGTATGGCCCTCTACCGTAGCAGATCTCGGTATGTGATATATTAATGCGCATGAGATGTGGTTATTAACCGTCCAAACACGGCCCCCAAAGATTTTAGTAGAGGGAAAAGCCACAGGGATAATTTTTTAATTTGGTGAAAAATAATAGTAATCGCGAATCTTTTCATTCACAATTAAATGATGTTCATACCCCCTCGTGTTACATTAAGCCCAATCATATTCTCAAAATTGTTTAAATACACTCTAATATAATCATGTCACCATTTTAATAAGATGTCGTTTAAAGTTTCAAAAATATAAGAACGTTATATAAAAATGGAAGAAAAATAAATATTGATTATTAATTTATAAAAAAAAATATATTTAGATGAAATTCGTAAAATAGATAAAGATAATTTGTATTTTTAGTTAGATAAGATAATAGATAAATAAGAAAAAAATCTAAATAAGATAATAGATAAAAATATATTGCCTAACAGCCAAATTCATAAAATAGATTAGCCTTTTTAGTTCAAATTTTAACTACGTTTCTAATTAACAAAAACTGTTAATTATGGCACTAAATGTTAGTTAATGTGACAAAAACTATTACCTAATATAATGTATGAAACCTTAACGATAATTCAAAATTAATGAACGACCTTATTCTATTTTTGTAAATAGCTCCAATCATTTCAATTCGGAATAAAATATAGAGTTAATTAACTTTAAATTTAATCGTCTATGAACCTGCCAGTAAATAAATAAATATATCATCACGTCTTTTACCCATTACTGAGTGTGGCATTCTGCCGAAACACATCTCGGTAAGTGATATATTTTGTGCTTGAAGTGCCGTCAAATCACGGCCGCCAAAGATGGTAATGGAGGGGGAATCACAGGACGAAACTGAGATATATGCTTGTAAAATATTCAAGTTAAAGAATGACAGTGAAGTTAAAGAGGATGGAAGTGTTAAATAAGAACGACGTGTTCTGCGAAAGACACAAAAAGAAACAGCAAATTACAAATCTGTGAAGTGAGAAGAAGGATAGTAAAATTACCATATTCTAATTCGGTAAAGCTGCTTGGAAGAACTTGGAATATCCCTTGAGTACTTGAGTACTAAGTAATTAACTAGTCAATTCGTTCGTTGTCTTGTGTCAATAGTTTTTATTCGAGACATTTACATTCATTTCAATTTTATGGAAGGTATGAAAAACTTGGAGTATGATATATACACAGAACTTATTCTTATTATTATTATTATTATTATTAGATCTTTTAAAATAATTATCTGTATATCAAGGGGCATGGGCGTCCGCGGGGGAGGGGCAAGGAGAGGCGCTCGCCCCCCTGGATATTAACTAACAATATAAATATGTATATACCGGATCTTTATTTCTATATTACACATATGAGAAACAATGTTACATGTTATTTAGCCATAAGAGGACTTATGATCGAAAATGTATGAATTTTTATGTCAAACTGACGTATTGACGTAAAATTAAGTTATTTTGATTCACCTTTTTCTTCGCCATCATAAGTCTTCTTTAGGCAAATTAACATGTAAAAATGTAACATTGTTTCTCCTATGTGAAATATAAAAATAAGGACCCCTATATAGATAAAATAAAATATAAATTTATAAGTTTAAAGATAATAAATCCAAGTTGACACTAAATTTTCAGCAGTATTCTTATAGCCAGCTAATGACATTTTTCTTATCCTAACGATTGAGTAATCTAAACTTATTAAGTATTCACAAAGACAACATATTAGAAGATAATAACGGTAAAACTGCTAAGTAGAAATTTATTGAAGAAGTCAATTTATAGAAAAGATATTCGAAGATTATCCTTCATCTTCAATTCAAATCTCTGGCGACAAAGAATTATAATTGATTTCACAACTTTCAATATTTTTTTGTCTTTTTGTTAGGTGTATTTGTATTTAAGTTATGTAAATAAAGAAAATATTTTAGAAATTTATGTATATCTGAGATTATTTTGCCACACTCAGTAATGGGTAAAAGGTGTGATGATATATTTATTTTATTTAATATCAATATTCCTTATTTATTTTATAAACAATATACTGATATAATTGATCGTGAAAATATTTACATAAACCTATTTAAAACACTAAATATTAGCAGCAGGATATGAAACAACATTTGCGGTTTTACGCACACAAAATAACAAAACATTGTTGTGACCAAAAGTGCGATTAGAGTCGTGTGACAGTTCTGATGTGTTGAACAAGTTAAATCTCGGATCTCATCATCATCCCACTGCGCCATGTACGATGTACGAACATCATGGTAAACAGTTGCCAACCCACATATCCAGGCACATGATATTTTAAATAAAAATATGGAGTATCATTTATTATTATTTTGCTAACTGTTTATTTATTTGTTATTCTGCACGACAGGAATTAAATCCCAATTACAGTAGCTTGTAGTGGCTTTCGTACCATTCAGATTTATTCGTATTTTTGTGATATATACTGCCTTGTTTCCTAGATGCAAGATTGAACGTATTAAAAAATAAAAAATAATTTGCGTTTTATTAAAATAAAATTGCGAAAATAATTTGAAAGTTTATCGCTAATAGTTTCGCATCTATCATCCAGCATATTTCCATGGACAGGTTGGCAATAAAACAAGTGATAGTGGAGTATCAATACAGCGCATGCAGTTTTGCCCTCACCAAGATTAATTATTATAAATTACCGATAACTTTTCATTCTCGACTCAAACTTTAATCATTTGACAAATCCAACGTCAAAACAGTACATCATTTGTTAAAAACGCGACAAAGTTCCGCGTTTTAAAACATTATCGGCCGGCCGGAAAACTTCCGACAATTAATCTAGCTTACACAGTTGTTAATTTTAAACTCTGTTAAATTCTCTGCATACATTAGCATATTAATCGGTCGGCAAGGTAGGAAACTTACGAAGTTTCTTACCGGCAGTGTCATCCTCCATGCCTTATCAAACATTGAACGGGAATATTGCTTTATTACGGAAACTGTGAAAATGCAGCCATTATCAAGGAACTTCTTACAATATTTTACAATTATCTTATTAATAAATTACACATGGTAATACTAGACTCCTCTATCCATCTTAATTATTACAAATATCATTTTAACGTTAGAAATTGGAGAAATTAATTAACATATTTGTAGGAAAAAGTCTATTAGTTTCAAATATTTATGAGTATAACCAAAATGGAAGGCAAAGTGATTGGTAAAACATTATAGTTAAGGCATATTCAATTTGCCATTTGAATCAGATCTAACCTAAACAAAATGATTTATCAAATAGCATCATGAATTTGTATGAAATAAAAAATAAATAAATAAATATATCATCACGCCTTTTACCCATTACTGGATATGGTACTCCGCCGAAGCAGATTTCGGTAAGTGATATATTTATGCGCGTGAAGTGCAGTTACCAGCCATCAAATCACGGCCCCCAAAGATGTTAGTGGTGGAGGAGCCACAGGGGTAATTTTAAATTGGTGAAAATGATATGAAAGCTATTTTTTATAATTTTCTCAAATGTAATTAATAAGTGATAATTTTTTAGTAATAATATAACACGAGAGTGAGAATAAATTGAAAATAATTTGACAGATCTATCGAAAACTTGTTGCCAGGCAATAGTCACGGAAGCCCGTAGGGCTTGAGTGGCTATTGCCCAAATGGCAACAAGTTTGAGAAAGATGCTGGAGAATTATTTTCTAATTTATCCAACTCTCGAGTTATATTTAATTAGATTATTTTTTGACTTTATTTGTTTGAATTATTGGACATCAGTTTTAAGAAGAAAAATATGATATAGTCGAAAGCGTAAAACAATGTTAGGACATTTTGAACATATGTCGCGTAACTTATTACACCCTATAAAATATCAATAAAATTTAATATTTTCACAATTTTAACATTTTTGACAATGTTTCTTACTACCTAATTTGATGAAACATAGCGTGAGAATAACTAACATTCGGCCATCGTCTCACGCGCCTGGCTATCTCTCCATACCACAGTAAAAATTATTTATCAGTCAATCGATATTGTATGACTATGTGCGAGATGTATTTCAAGGACCGTTCACTATACAATTTTTCTAGTTTTATGGATAGTTTCAGAGCTGTTTCATGTTCATGTGTATTACTTTGAAACCATCGTACGGGTGTTACTTTCAAGAATATTGTGAATACGATCATTTTACGACATTTTGTAAAATCTACAAAAGCTAAACATCAATTCTAACTATGATATATTATTAATAAAACATGTGTGGAATTCACTTTTAAAAACAAGCGTAGAGCGGCACTCCCTTCATTTCTTATCTTTTAATTAGTTTTTAGTTCTTATATAGACTCTACAATTATGTGGAATTCTCTTTTAAAAACAAGCGCAGAGCGACACTCCCTTTCTTTCTTATCTTTTAATTCGTTTTCAGTTCTTATATAGAGTCTGCAATTATGTGGAATTCTCTTTTAAAAACAAGCGCAGAGCGACACTCCGTTTCTTTCTTATCTTTTAATTCGTTTTCAGTTCTTATATAGAGTGTTTAACTACAATTATGTGGAATTCACTTTCAAAAACAAGCGTAGAACGACACTCCCTTCATTTCTTATCTTTTAATTAGTTTTCAGTTCTTATATAGAGTCTGCAATTATGTGGAATTCTCTTTTAAAAACAAGCGTAGAGCGACACTCCCTTCCTTTCTTATCTTTATATTTTATTTTTAGTTACTGCATTGTGTGGACTTCTCTTTCATATACAAGTGCAGGCTATTGCTTTCATCTTTTCTAATCTTTGTAGATTCGTTGTTAGATTCTTTATTAGATTCGTTGTTACGAGTAAGCGTGAGTAATTTGAGATATTCTACGCATATGTTATGTATGTCGAAGAAAGAAGATGAATGATAAGTGAATAGGAATGATTGGATAGGTGTGATTGAAGGTGTGATAAATGATTTCGAGTGTAATAAATAAATGAGTTTATATGGAGTGATCTATGAATGTGGTTAAAGTGAGGGTGGTGTGTTTGGATGAGAATGTTTGACGAGGACTGATTATTTGATGAATGTAATGAGTGAATATTGTATGAATGATTTTAGGGTTCGTGCTACTCCATTTGATGGGATATAGCGTGACGATATGTATGTATGTATCTACGTTTTATATTATAATATGCAGTAGAACAAAGTAAATTATGATTTATTTTGTTTTATCTATACGGCACTTTGATCATAAATGTCATTTAAACAAAAGAGCTTCGAAGATGATATATGATAGTATATTTATTTAAAACTATAAATCCTGATGCAATATGCTTCTGCATATGCTAACATTACCTTTTCAATATTCTAATTTAAAAGTTCATTTTCCTGAGACAGTAAACATGGCAATTTTCCCAAACAACGAACAAATATCAAAGCATGCGATGCTATGAAAACAAATGATATTTGACCCAGTTTGAGAAATATATCCAACTTTGAATTGGCCAACAATTTAACTAAAGCAAACTTTCAAATTTATTTCAGAAGTTTTTACGAAGTACACAGACAAAGTATCTTTTATAATTGGGAAATTTTAAGAGAAAAAATATTGCTTCCCAAACAAACATATAAAATTTTTCAGGTTAACTCCTCCGGCCAATAAGCAAGACGTTAGGATCAGAAAGATCAAATACAGAAAATATATATTTTAGGAAAATTTGGTTTGAGTCGCACGTGTGCTAATAATAAAAAATAGCGTTTAATTTTGGCCGTTTAAATCTAGGACTCTCTGTATATGGCGCGACTATGTGCCAGGAAAACAATACATAAAATAAATTAATATATCATCACGCCTTCTACCCATTACTGGTTGTGGTACTCTGCCGAAGCAGAACTCGGTGAGTGATATATTTATGCACGTGAAGTGCGGTTACCAGCCATCAAATCGCGGCCTCCTCAAAGATATTAGTGGAGGGGAAGCCACAGGGGTAATTTTAATGTGACGAAACTACGATTTTTTTAATTTAAATAGAACTTAAAAGGCGCAAATTAGCAAAAAATTCGTAGTAAATATAAAGAACTCATTTCATAATACGTAGTAAATATAAAGAACGGTTCTTTTCAAATCTCGTCCCAAAAAAAATAATTCATTTTGTACGTGGCGCAGTGATGTTTGCCCGAACAGCTGTTTTTACGTCACAGTGTCACGTGAGTGCCCGCATATTATTGTGTACTCGTATATAAAATGACAATTATGAAACTTGTTTTTTAAAATAAATAAATATGTCATCACGCCTTTTACCCATTACTGGGTATGGTAGCAGATTTAGATAAATGATATATTATGCGCGTGAAGTTACCAGTCGTCAAATCTCCCCTCCCCTCCCCCAAGATATTAGTGCTGGGGGCGCCATATGGGTAGTTTCATTGTAGTGAAAATTGTTTATCGGCTGTGGGTCTCGAACTCGGCTTCTCAAATCCACAGGCCGACTCGATACCACTGAGCCACCTTTCCCATCTAATGGAAAACCCATTTCCCATGTTAATTGTCCTGTATAATTATTGAAATTTACAGTATTAACTAAATCGTCTTTCTGCGAAAAACACTTCATCCAAAGTAGCATCAAAATATCATTATCAAATTCATCCCCAATTAGGAACATGGTGCATGAAATATTGAAACTGAGGCGACCGCATCGTCTTTCCCTGTGTTTGTGTTTATATGTGTATATTGATTTTAGCTAAGTGTTCCATAACCGACAACAACGAATGCTCCATGCAAATAGCTCCAAGTCAATTTGAGCAGATTATATCTTGAAGAGGGGGGATATATATAAACTTGTATTTAGTGAGGATCTGTTATCATAATGAGCGCAGCTCTTGTTGTACGATTATAGTGATTAAATGATTAGGGTTGCTATGGTTTCGTTGTGGAGAGGAATATGATACTGATTCAGACGGCATAGGGATGGAAATTAAACATTTACCCTGATGCAAATAATTTGAAACAAAAATACATCATTTATTAATTAATTAATAGTAAAAAAATAAATTAATAAATATATATATATCACGCCTTTCACTCATTACTTGGTGTGGCACTCTGCCGAAGCAAATCTTAGAAAGTGATATATTTATGCGCTATTACCAGCCGTCAAATCACGACCCTCAAAGATGTTAGTGGTGAAGGGGGTACTTTTTTTAAATAAAATAAATAAATATATCATCACACCATTTATCCATTACTGGATGTGGCACTCTGTCCAACCAGATCTCGGTAAGTGAGATATTTATGCGCGTGAAGTGCGGTTACCAGCCGTCAAATCATGCCCTCTCATATATATTAGTGGCGGGGGAGCCACAGGAGTAATTTTTTTTAAATTGGTGATAATGTTTGTCGGCTGTGAGGATCAAACCAGAGTTCTCAGGATCCACAGGCCGACTCGATACCACTCAGCCATTACCCTATAATTAATAGTAATTAAACAAATTATATTATAAGCAAAAAAATTGGGTTTGAACCTGAAATTTTTAACTCCGTCCTGTTTTTACAGGCAATCATAGCCCCTTAATGCACATAAATATATCACTTATAAAGATCTGCTTCGGAAGAGTACCACACCCAGTAGTGGGTAAAATGCATGATGATATATTTATTTATTTTAAAATAAGAAATTTTCATGATTTACATAATATTTGCAGTTTAATATTTTTTCTTTTAAAAAAATTACTTCAAAATTTAAATGAATAAAAATTTACCCAAATGTATAAAAAGTTACACAAAATTCAAATATCAGATCCACAGGTTTGTATCTTGTGTAGTTTTGCAGTTACAGCTCCTGAAACATCAATAACTTCTAAGTTTTTATGATTTAGCTAATTTTCGCAATATAACATACTGTTTGTTTTTTTAAATTGTCTGTGAACTAAAATAAATAAAAATGTATACAGATGTATAAAAAAGCACACAGAATCCATATTTAAAGACCCCGAGCTTATATTTAACTTACTTTTCAAGTTACAACCCCTGAATATATCAACAAAATGATTTTAACAATTTTTAATATTTTTCATGCTTTTTCATTGAAAGAATCAATATTTATTTAAAAATGATTAATTATTCAGCACCTTTTCTTTACTGGAATTTTAATGAATCTGAAAAAATGTAAAAAGATTTCGCGTAAGCATATTTACCCCCGCAATCAACTCCCCGCACATGATAAACTCCAGATGAAAAGTTCTTGATGAAGAAAAAATCCGGGTCATAATTTAGCAGTAAAAATCGAACGACGTACTATTAATAAAACATCTTTAATATCCCTCTTGAACACTAGCACATCCTTGGCGCTGCGATCGTCTCCACAACTTCCCAAATTGGAAATCCTTTTAACGAGGAACTTTCCTTGAGATGCGTAATTAATAACCTGCAGAGAAATCACGAGTTTTGTCTCCACCGACGAGTTTTGTAACGTTCAGGATAATTTTGTAAGGATAACTCTTTTAATTATGTAATGATAATTGTGTTACTTGCACGGAATTCGTAACCAGGTGCAATTCGAGCCTGGAAATTAAGGAAGGGATGTTTAGGATTTAATTGAATTTCATTTTAAACTTATACGAATTTCTTCAGAGACTTTTCGGGATTAAGTTTTGGAAAAATTTTATAAATGAAACTGGAGATTCATTTCATGAGATCGTGCTTGATTTTAAAGGGATGAAAATCATTGAAGGGTCTCCATTTTGGATGAAAGTAACAGAATAGTATATTGAATAGTATATTAGGTACCATTAACTGTAAGTGACAGTTTTTAGATCAATAATGTAGTTTGAGAAATCGAGGCCTTTAGGGTCGAGATTTCCTAAACCCTCGGGGGGTCGCAAGGATATTGAAGGGAAGTCGTCGGATGCTATTTACAAATTTTAAAATACATGTTTCCAAAGATTCATTCCGTTATATACTATTTATTTAGATGTGTATATTCACGTTTGTTTCTGTTTACGGTTAATTTAAAAAAATATGAAACTAGATATGAAATTGGAGATTTCACCATTTAATTCCTGACATAGTTTTACATAATTATGCATATTTTGATCGTCAATATATATTTTTTTTAATCGCCGGAGTCGTGATCGCAAGAATGTCTGTTAATGAAAATGCCAATTTTTTTTATTGAACCAGTTTAAAAACCGAAAGAAATTAAAGTATGGTTCTATATAACTCAGACTACAAGAAATCGAATGCCGTTGAGCGCATCTTCATATCTTTTTTAGTTTTTAAGTTACAGCGATTTTTGACTTTTTAAAAAGCTCAACTTTGAAGGCCCATATCTCGAAAACTATAAAAGATATTGAAATGCGGTTTGAACGAGTGTATTTCTCGTGTTCCAATTAACTTATACTGATATTTTGAAAATTTTGAAAATTTTAAATTTTTTTTCAAAATTTGCATATCTCAGTATTTTTAAAAATTGAAAAGATAATAAAAATCTGTGAACAACAATGAATTCCTCTCGTAAAAGTACATAGGTATGCAAAATTTCAGGCAAAAATTCGCACAGATAAAGTTTTTATTATAAAAAAACGAAAAATCACTGTTTTTTAATTATTTTTGAAGGGGTACCCCTTAAGAATTTTACGAATTTTGGCCATTTTTAGTTTTTTGCTCTAAAAAATGTATCCGTGGAGCAAAAATTCTGAAAATTTACACACCTATGTATTTTCACATGAGGAATTCAATGATGGTTACAGATTTTCATTATCTCTTAATTTTTTTTAAATATCGGTAAGTAAAAAATTTGACAAAATTTTCAAAATTTTCAAATTTTTCAAAATTCGCATACAAGTTAATTGAAGCATGAGAAATACACTCGTTCAAACCGCGTTTCAATATCTCTTTTAGTTTTTGAGATATGGGCCTTCAAAGTTGTGCTTTTAAAAAAGTCAAAAATCGCTGTAACTTGAAAACTAAAAAAGATATAAAGATGCGCTCAACGGCATTCGATTTCTCATTGTTTGATTTATGTAGAACCGTATTTTAAAATTTTTCGATTTTCAACTGGTTCAACAATATAATTCGCAATTTCATTAGACCAATTTTTGTTGATCATGACTCCTGCGATTAAAGAAATTTTTTTTGAGGATCAAAATATGTATAGCTACCTTTAAAATAGACGCATTCACATCGGCACCATCTATAGTTGTCACCCGTTCCCAAATCTAATTCTCTTTTTTTCATGTTGATCATCTATGAAAAAAAACCATTTCTGTCACTGGAAAAATTAAACATCATTTTGCACCCTAGCTCTCTAACTAATAGATTAATTTTATAAAACTTTTAAATATTTTAAATCAAATATAAATAATTTAATTACTCTAATTACAAATACCGAAGTACAATGCATGATTTGTACAAATGAGTGCTTTATAATCGAGTTATTGTAACCTGGAGAACAATAACCATCGTTAAATATTTCTAAATATAGTTAGCTACTCGTACACTACATTTTGTTTTTCATTCAGTCACATTCAAATTTTTTGCAAACGAAAACATTTGAATCATTTGATGGTTCCTATTATAAATTTAAAAATACAATGCGCTATTGACGGACGTGGCAATGTTATGACGTCAAAACATAGTGGAGTATTACTAATCCGAAATGCTCTCAATCGTGATGTTTTCACGAGTTCTTCCATTACTACTAATTCATATTTTTAATCAAAAGTATAATAATTACAATCAATACTAACTGAATTATAGACAGAGAGATTGTTGTATCGCTAGGATTTAAAAATGCTTTTAATCAACTGGGCTATGGTTTCCATATTACTCAAATTTGATGTTATTCCAAATGCTCTGGCTTTCGAAGCAACCGTTTAACCAACTACAAATTTGTTAGTTTCAGCTAATATTCTTTGTCATTCCGCGAGCGGGATTCGAACCTGTCGTGCAATGGTCAGACTACCGTTGGACTAATGATTGAACCGTGGAGACCGACAAAAAAATTAATCATCAAAATATTAAATAAAATGAGAAATGAAAACGAATTTTTTGTACTAATGATGATATTGCGAAGAGCCAAACGAGCTATCATAGTGATAATTATAACATCATTCCTGCAGCGTATAACTACCCTACAGCACAGTATCTCATCCCTTGTCAGCCGCGCACCACTTTTGTACACCACCCCTAACTGCGAACAACGCGTCTATGCTCTATTATTAGCGAGCGAGTACATTCAGTACATTGGCAACTCACGCAGTATCAACTTGGCGATCAGCATTGTTCGAACCAGCGAGTTTGTATGTACGCAGCGGGAGTTGAAGAGAGATAGCTAACCCTGTGATACGGGGTTGATAGCACTGGACGAGGACGCATACCTGGCTATATATCACATGAGGTGGGTGCAACTCTAAGGAAGATTTATTGTAGGGACAGGAGGATAGTCTTGGATGGTTGATTGTCGAATAGGACACCATAACGAGTTTTAAGAAATATATACGTATATACATACAGAGCTATCTTAAGGCACTTGACAAACAAACCCCTTTTTAAAATGTGCAGTATAAATAAAAAACTAAAAATAAATAAATATATCATCACGTCTTCTACCCATTACTGGGTGTGGCACTCTGCCGAAGCAGATTTTGGTAAGTGATATATTTTTGCGCGTGAAGTGCGGTTACCAGCCGTCAAATCACGGCCCCCAAAGATGTTAGTGGTGGGGGAGTAACAGGGGTAGTATTATTGTGGTGAAAATGTTTGTCGCCAGTGGGAATCGAACCAGGGTTCTCAGGATTCACAGGCCGACACGATAACCACTGTGCCACCTACTCCATAAATAAATAGTATAAATAGGGATTAATATTTTGAATTATATTTTTTTATAGGGGAGGTGACTTAGTTAATGCTGTAAATTTCAATAATTAACATAGGAAATGGGTTTTCCAGTAGATGAGGTAGGTAGATTGGTGGTATCGAATCGGCCTGTGGATTTGAAAACTCGGGTTCGATTCCCACAACTGACAAACAGAGTTGGGCAAGCTACTTAAAAAAAGTAGCTAAGCTACAGCTACAGTTATTCTTTTAAAAAGTAGCTGAGCTACATCTATAAGCTACATTTTGTAAAATATAGCTAAGCTACAGCTAAAAGTTTTCATTAAAGTAGCTGTTAAATTTTAAAGCTGCTTTTTCCAATTATTGTGAATTAATTAAATTTGCTATTGTCATATGATCACTTAATCAGTCTTTTGTTATAATGACTGTTATGTACATAAATATCAAGAATCGCAAATGGACAAATGTACTGTTAATTTTTGATGCTATCCTGAGGTCCCTGGTTCGATTCCCACAGGCGACAAATTTTCATAATTTGAAAAAGCTATCCCTGTGGCTCCTCCAGCACTAACATGGTTGGGGGCCGTGATTTGATAACTGATAACCGCACTGCACTCGCATAAATATATCACTTACCGAGATCTGCTTCAGCAGAGTGCCACACCCTGTAATGGGTAGAAGGCGTGATGATATATTTATTTTTTTATTTTTATAAATTAACACGTCACATTTACAGAAGACTCCTAAACAGTTTAGTTCATCTAATATTTAATACAAAAGTAGAATAGGTTAACGACAAGTGAAAAATAAAATATGTTAATAGATTTTACACTATATAATAACTTGTCATCCTACAGTTATAGAAAACAATACAGAAGGTAGAATTCAAATACAAAACATAAATAAATAGGTATTTCTTAATGAACAGTGGCAGCTTTAAGCTACAAAAAGTAACTTTATAAGTAGCTTCAGTTGTTAAAACAATATTTTTAAGCTAATAGAAAAAAACATAGTTCGCTACAAGCTACAGCTACAGCTAAGGTAAACGTAGCTAAGCTACACGTAGCTAAGCTACAAAAGTAGCTAGCTACTGCCCGGCTCTACTGACAAACAATTTTCACCAGATTAAAACTATCCTTTTGGTTCCCCTTCTACTAACATCTTTGGAGGCCGTGATTTGACGGCTGGTAATTGCACTTCACGTACAAAATATATTACTTACCGAGATCTGCCACGGCATAGTAATACCCAGTACTGGGTATACTGCTAACCATACTGTACTCACATTCTTCTCAATCTAATATATAAACATATTCCATCCACGATCTTTTAAGAGTTGACAAAATATACCCAACGTAGTTCTTCCAAAGTAAATCTTTGTCTTTACACATCAATTCCAAAACAACATCACTATGTTTTGAAGTATACTCCCCGCAATCATAATCCCAATAACAAAACCAACCACAGAGCAAAACAATTGTAAAATCATAACACGAGTTCAAGTGTTCATCGTCCCACTGCCAACCAGATCAAATATTATTCTTCCTCGACGTACAGTGCTTCTCACCTCACCGCTGGCTTTCATTTCGGATTGAATCAATATCAGCTATTTCAAAAATTCCTTCAATTCGCACTTTATATTTACACTGGAAACAAAGAGTGTCAATATTTGATCCAGGCTGCAGAAAAATGAAGGTAGAGCGATCATCTGATTGGTTATTGGATATATCATCACGCCGTTTATACATTACTGGGCCATCGCATATGTGCGTGAAGTGATGTTACGAGTCGTCAAATCACGGCCTCCAAAATGTTAGTGGAGAGGGAGCTACAAGGATAATTATAATGTGATGTAAATAATTTTTTGCTGCATTTCGCGTTATAACAATAAACAATTGTTACTGTATTTATTTTTTAATTTTCATTGACATAAAATACAATTGAGTTCGAGTATCACAGCCGACTAAACTTAGCTCCACATTAAAATTATGCCACCTTTAATATATTTGGAGGTCGTGCTTTTACACAGTTCTGGCGCAAAAATGTCACCTACGACAAAGTGCAAGACCCAGTAATGGATAAATGGCGTGATGATATTAACTTTACAACAAAGTTTTATTAAACTCTGGAAAATGTAAACAAATTTCTATAATAAAAATTGTGTTATTTTTATTGATTCTCATATTGAATAGCTGTCAAAAACTAATATAGACATGCTGTCAAACCAGTTTTTAATGATACTGTCAACAATTTATTCGATATTTTCTTTCAAATTAATAATAAGTGACAGTGAATTATTTTGCAGGATATTCATAATAATGGAATATATTTAATTTTGTCGGAAGTTTTTTAATTATACGACGAAAGTTGTCTTCAGTGACATTGTTATTTAAAGAGAATATTGTCCTATTATAATATATAAAAAAATAGATATTTATTATACAAGTGTTTTATATACCAATAAAACATAATTCTTAATTTTATCCACAACTCATAATTAGTAGGTATCTAAGAAGATTGGTCCTTACGTTTAACGTTGATTCAGTTATATAGTTACTCAAAATATGATAGATCATGAAATGGTTGCTAAATAATAAGTTCTTTGTAGTGTTCTGTAACAAATCATGGTGGTCAAAATGAGAATTTATCTTGACCTCTGATTGTCGACGTGCTGAAGTTGGATAATAAGTAATGAGAGCTGCAAGTGCGAGTGGTAAATATCTTATTAAAACAACATAATAAAACTTAAGACAAAATAAAGACAATGAATTAAATAAACAACAAATAACAAATTAATAACATCATGTCAACGGCCATGGCTGCACTCGTTGGAACTGATCTATGCGATAACGCGAGTTAAGCAACGTTGCGCGCGGGTAGTACTTGGATGGGTGACCGTCCAGAGAAACCCGCGTTGCTGTTGACTCTAAGACCTAAAACGCAGGATCAGGGCGTAATGGCGGCATATGACCGTAGTAGTTGGTCCGCCAGGAAGCTATTTAAAAAAAAAAACATCATTCTCGGGATAGACATCCTCGAATATTCTTCTACTCACAAATCATAACTATTGACTACTTACGTACTATCTACTATGTACGAACTGTGTGCTACATTGTATACTATCTATTTCTTAACTACGGCATTTATACTAAATAAATGCTAGATCGCAATAATTTCGCTGAATGTGACAAATGCCTCAAACGCTCGCGCGTGTTCCAAAAGGTGAATAACATGACATGTGTCTTACAGACGCAATCTAATCAACAATTTTGCAAACGGTTTTTCTTACCCATCCTATCTGTTACAGTTTTATGGAATATAAAATGAAAAATTTTTAGCCTTCTAATAAGTACTAGTCTCTTAAATTGATTTGCCTTCTACCAATTAGATGATTAAATAATTAAATATTCAATATCATCAAACAAAGCATCGAATATTCTAAAATGAAACATCAACAAATCCTCGGGTGAAAATTCCAATAATGAGTTCAGTTATAACGAAGTACCTATCAGGAAAACACAGTCATGTTTACCAACGTTACCAACAATATTTACACTGAAGATTTGTATTCACTTGCGTAAATTAAAAGTGCGTGGTGCGCGCGAATGTAAAGAATCAATACGCGGAATATCGCGCGTGAGCTCGTTGCAGGATGCAGCACAACAATGGCGTTTACACGGTGACCACGATGCTCAATGCAGCGCTCAATGGGAACACCACGGTGTACTGACCCATTTATAACTTGCAACCGTCATTGAAAATTATTGATCGTGTGCAATGCGCTCATCTGGGTCTCCTGGACAATTACAATCGGTTGTTTGTTCATCTGCATGGATTTGGGATTTTTTAATGGGGTGGAGGGTACATTATTGCGATTTTTTCCTACAAACAGGAGGTATATATTTTTATTGGGGCGTGATGTCGAAATAATGAAACTCAAAAAAGACGACTTTTTAAATCGTTATGAATGGACTGTCAATTTGGGAACCCAAGTTCGATTTTCGTAGTCGACAAATAATTTTCACCATATTAAAATTACTACTGTGGCTTACCTTCCTCTAGCATCTTTGGAGGCTGTGATTTGACGGCTGTTAACCGTACTTCACGCGCATAAATATATCACTAACCGAGACCTGCTTCGGCAGAGTGCCACACCCAATAATTGGTCAAAGACGTGATGTTGTGTATATTTATATTTTTTTATTTATAATATAATAGTTATTTATATACAAAGGGCGAAAACAGGCGTTTCTGGCCCGTAGCACGAAGCGCAAAGCACCGAGGGCTAATACCATGATCAAGGTCAGAAACGCTAATTTCAACCGTGGTACATACAATATTTTATGCACAACAAAATAACATTTAATTGTATGTTCAAAAGATTGAAATATGTTCATAGGTTATATGTCAAAATGACATTTTGTAAAATGATTTTTTTAAGGCCTTAAGGCCAAAAACAATTGTTTAAGCCCGCTTATTAGGGCTAAAACACATGAATTTCAACCCGGTTGTGTATAAAATATTTTTATTTTTTCATGCACTAGACCAATGAAGGTTTCAAAAATCTATCTTAACCATATGGTTGCAAAACACAATAAAAGATGAAATAAATAGAATCGTCTATGTCAGAATGGTATTTATTTCATTATCAACTACTATACTTGGGATTAGGTTCCTGTTATACAGAGTAGCAAATAAATAGATATACTGCCATAAATCCCTGTTTTACCCTTGTATGAAAAAGAATGATTCATATTAAATTTCTCTTCTAAAATATTAAATAAGTTTATAAAATAATAAGTACTAATTTTACTAATTCTTTCACAGGATACATGTAAGTTTTTACGACGAGACTTGCACCAGATGTTATATTTATAAAAGAACTTTGAGAAATTCCCATAAAACTAAAATGCACAAAACTTGTAAAATAATGACGCAGTTTCGTACTTCTTTGTTCTCTATTATTTAAACAGAATCAGTAGCTGAACAAATCTAATTAGCAATGAATATTTACAGATACCAATTATCGCCATATTGATACTATATGGCAGCAATATAAATGCTAATGACACAGATAACATTATTATTCATATTGTACATTATCACATATCTAAAAAAACCTGATAATATCATCATATCTATATTCTATTGTCAAACATTCCGAAATTGTTCTATGACAAAATAATTCAAATAAAAGATTATCCGGCAGTACATTGGTGTGTATAGCGTTACACCATTCGAATCCAGAGATCTAGAGTTCGAATCCCACTGAAGCTTAATACACAGGGTGTATCACGGAAAGTGAAATATAGGCGTTTAAGATGGGAAATCAGTTTTTCGGTGCGCATTGCTCCCCTAACTATT
Source organism: Pterostichus madidus (assembly GCA_911728475.2). Classification (NCBI taxonomy): domain Eukaryota; kingdom Metazoa; phylum Arthropoda; class Insecta; order Coleoptera; family Carabidae; genus Pterostichus; species Pterostichus madidus. The sequence goes on from OU452305.1 coordinate 544,524, forward strand.
TTAGACAAAAAGTTTCAAATGGATGTTGTAGAGCAAAAATTTGTACATCCGAATCAATTTGACTACTTCATAACTTCTCTATAAAATACCTATACAGGCTGTTAAAAAAGTTCCGGGACGGTGAAATATCTCGAGAAAAACACATCGAATCAAGAAACCAAAAAACACGTGTTTCATATTTTGCAAAAACCTATCTAAGCACACCAAACACAAACCCCAACCCCCACCCCCAGGGGGTGGGGCGGGGGGCAACGTTGAAACCATAAATGGGAACCCCCATTTTTTATTACAGATTCGTATTCTGCGAAAAAAAATAAGTTAATTTTATCTGAAACTTTTTTCCAATTCGGAATAGATGGCGCTCTAAACGCAAAAATAAGTTTTGACATGATTCTGAAAGAAAAGTAAAAAACGGTCTAATATCACAAGAAATAAACATTGAATCAAATAAAAAAATCAACATAATCACAAGTAGCCACAAGCCTTTTTTTGCAAAATATGAAACACGTGTTTTTTGGTTTCTTGATTCGATGTGTTTTTTCACCGTCCCGGAACTTTTTTAACAGCCTGTATATTTTTAAATAATAATTTGACAATAGTAAATATAAATGCCGAACTTGTAACTATTTTTCTGTCCACGGACCAACGTCACACGTAGGAACATTGCATCCCCTATAGAATATTCATGACATTTTTACGAGATGCTTCCACACCACCAGCGCTCCACTACACCCTCATGACGTCACAACTACGTCATTCCACAGCCCACTATCCCACACTATCGGATATTTGTTCATGTTCATGATGCAATAATTAAATTCCATCGCGTCTCTTACATACTCTTGTACAATGTATTAAAAATGTGACATCACCCCCGAGGGTAGCCCGGTAAGGGGGTGTTTCAAAGCACGAGGCGCTAACACGATGTAATTACAGTAATAGCGGTCGTTTTGTTAATTATTTTTAAAAGGTTCGGAGGAATGATGGTAACTTGATTTTATAGTGTTGTAAAGTTGCCGGCAGTGTTACAACTCACAGCGGTGGTTGGTGGTTGTCATGAATGAGGGCTTTTTTTAGCTGGAATAATCTTTTATAGGTGGTTGAAAAAATAAAAGTAACGCGGACAGGTTATCGTTTAAATTGTGAAAATTTTAAATGCCAATGGGGTAGGTGGCTTAGATAAACAATTTTCACTACATTAAAATTACCCTTGTGGCTCCTCCGCCACTAACATGGACGTGATTTGACGGCTGGTAACCGCACCTTACGTGAAAATGTTTTAAATTTGACATATCAATGAAAAAATAATTATTTTTTTACGTGTGAAACTAATAGCTATATTATTTAGCAAGGGACTAAAGTGCATGATTTAATCCTGTGGGTGAAATTTATTTCACGATTTATAGAAGAGGGAAATAATCAACTGAGGGATTAAATATAATTTTAAGGTATCTTAGGCTACATAAACAAAGTGAAATATTTTAAGGTTTATAATAAACGTTACTACGGTAATGCTTGTTTTAATTTTCGTTGGATTCAATTTGAAATTTAATCCTGGAGGGATTAAAAGTGACACTTCATTCTTCGAATGAGAAAACTAAAGTAGGTCGTTTATTCCCGGAAGTGTGAAAAATAATATTATTTTTTCACATTTAAAAGTAAACACAAACTTCGCGTATCCACAACGATGTAAAAATGTGTTTTTTGGACAGTTATAGAAAAAGAAAAATAATGGTAATACGAGATAATTTTATTTTTACTGCTGATATCCATTTAATTTTACTACCCTATACTAGATGGCTAAATTGTGGTACCCTATCAAAATGAAGTAGAAATATATTTTAAAGTTAAATTTAGCGAGATTATATTGTACAAACATTTCTTATGTTTGTAAATATTGTAGCTATATTTAAAATTCGCAGTTAACAAACAAGTCCACATATTGATATTTTCACCCCGTTAATCTAACCACTTCTCAATCCACACTTGTTCATAATCCTTGTAACAACTTCCCACCAGTGCGTTGAACCTATATCACTTCGATTTCACCCTCGATGTATCGCTTCTACCCTCGTGGATATCTTACACGTTCACACGCGCTCACATCGTGGTACCTATGCCAATATGAACTCATTCCACCAAGGCCTACTGAGCCGAGACCCGATAATCCTGGTTTGTAGCTGGCGCTGAGCTGCGTTCTGCTGTTCTGTGTCGTACAAGGATGTGTTAACCTACAAGGAGAACGAAGGGAGGAGATTGTATTTTGTGATTGTGATGGTAAAGTAAGGAAATAGTTGGAAAAGTTGAGAGGAAGGTTTTTGAGGGGTGGTTGCTTCTTGTTTGGAATGAGGGTGGTAGGGGGTTGTGAATTATGATGTAAAGTTGGCGTGGAAATTATGATTTGTTTTTAAGCATGTCAACGGATTGACAATAGTATATTAGGCGTATTCCATTTGCCATTTCGATCGGATCTAACTTACATTTATTCCACAATGATTGTTTTAGAAACAATTTCATGAACGATTTCTTGCCGTACTCAGTGCAATAGGTTTTTTTTTCTTTAACCTGAAATTTGTCAGTAATAATATAACAAGAGAGTGAGAATAAATTGAAAATAATTTGACAGATCTTTTGAAAACTTGTTGCCAGGCAATAGTCACGAAAGCCCATAGGGCTTGAGTGGTTATTGCCAAATGGCAACAAATTTGAGAAAGATACTGGAGAATTATTTTCTAATTTATCCAACTCTCGAGTTATATTTAATTAGATTATTTTTTGACTTAGCTGTTGAGGTCGATTCATCCAACTTAAAAGATTTTGAACTGAGTCCAAATCGATTGATTACTTATGAATGTATTCTTGCAAGTTGTTTCCAAAATTTGTTGATGTATTTCTGTATGAGGTAGCTAGCACAGTGGTATCAAGTCGGTCTGTAGATCCTGAGAACCCTGGTTCGATTCCCACAAGCGACAAACAATTTTCACCATTTTAAACGTACCTCTTTGGCTTCCCCACCACTAACATTTTTGGTGGCCGTAATTTGACGACTGGTAACCGCACTTCACGCGCAAAGTATATCACTTACCGAAATCTGCTTCGTCAGAGTGCCACACCCAGTAATGGGTAGATGGCGTGATGATATATTCATTTATTTATTTATTTCTGTATCTGAAATGGAACTAAATAGATTTTTTTCACACATTTTACTTCACGCGTTGACAGTAATAAATAATTATTTCTGAATTACCTATCATTTGTCACAAATAGACGCACCTACGAAGATTATTCCCGGGAATAATCACAAGAGCTTTATTCTCAGTATAATAATGACAGGATTGGTTAAAACGCAGACTCGTGACTTACAATGAAGCATTTAATTGGTTTTAAGAATCATAAAAAAATAATCGAACTAATTTTGCGGTCCCTTGAGATTCCAGTTATAGAGATTCGACTGTAATTTGTAATTAATTCAACGTTTTGATGTATAAAACTTAAACCAAAAGTATGCAAAGCTATGAGTTCTGAAATATTTTTTCCTATGTTAAAAGTAATGTTTCTAAATATTATTTCTTTTTGTTCCAGGTAAGACCAATCTTTTATATCGCTTTACAACCATATCAACACTTCTACCAGATATTAAAAATGTAAGTATGTTACTTAAAGATATCAGCTAGACTCCCTTTCATAATTGATATGTCAATCGTTCGAACAACAACATCCGTGAGTTTCCCTTGACAATTGAAGTAGTTAGAGGGTATATTCAGAAGTTTTTACGAATTGATGAATTCAGAACTAAATCCCTTCCGAAGTTTTTGTGAAAGCTCATAACGATGCATTTCTCGCTCGGGACAGAACGGAAGAGTATTCTTAGTATTCATAATAAGAGGAATCAATATTACATGACCAATTCAAAGACGTTCAACAGGCGAAGTTCTTCAACATTTTCACGGGTTCGACTCGGTTATTTCCCTTCTGGAAAACTCACTCCAAACCTTGAAAACTTATCTATCAATATTTTCATCATCTTTTTATTTTTATCGAAATCTTCGCGCTTTTAAATCGTATTCTTTTCGTGTTTTTAACTTCGGAGTTGGGCCTGGAAAAGAATAGCATTGTTTGGATTAGCATACCAAGAAATGTTCGTTTCTAATAAATTAAAAAGTCAACAAAAGATGTTCTTTTAGATAGAAATTCAGTTTCGTTTGATTTTAGTATTCTCATCTTTAATTATATCCAGTCATTTATTTCTAACTCATTACTGTGTATCTGTGAAAACTATGTTGAGAGTTTATTTGGGCCAAACTGCAGAATAGCAAAAGTTGCATTTTCAAATTTCGGCAGGGTTGTTTATATTTTACCCATCCAAAAATCCCCCTGGGTTTTTTAATAAAACTCACCTACAAAAACCCAAATAAACCCATTAAAAAAACCCATTTGGTTGAATGGTTGAAAATTCACCCAGGGTGAATTTTAAGATATAGTCAAATCTCGGAACATAAACATCTTTTATTTATTTTACAATGTAATAATACATAATCTCTTTTCAAAATAAAACGTTTAACTTAAATTATCATTTATTACATCACATCGTAGTATCACATTGCATTACCTTGATAAATGTCAATATCAAACTAGTTTAAGACCAAATATTATTTGTCTTATATTATATTAGTATTACAAAAACCGATTGATTTCCAATCTTTTTACCGGCAAATTAGAAATATAGTTTTAAATTAAATAAGTTTGACAATAATATGATAAAGCGTATTATGTTTTTATTTTACAATAAAATAAATATATTTTTCTGCAATTATTGCATAATAGTACATATATTTAGTTTTAATGTTTAGTAGTATACAATATACATTTTAAACATTATATACAAAATTAATGTAGAATTAAATAACTTAAATTAAAAAGTGTATTTGTTAATTAGTATAAAAATTAGGTGACTGGGAAAATGTGATGTATTTTCAAATTACGCAGGACTTCAGTCAATAACGTTATTTATGTTGTCGGTTATATAAATAAAGATAAGTATTTGTGAATACTACAAAAAGCCCAATATTGCCTAAATAAACCCAAAAAAACTAAAAAAAAACAGTGGATCGGGGGTTTTTAAAAAAACCCGGGTTTTTTTAAAAACCCTGAATCTCGGTGACTTCCTCTTATATCAAAATAATACGAACTGTATCTACGGGATTCAAATTTCACTATAGATAAAAATAAAATAAATATATCATCACGCCTTGTACTCATTACTGTGTGTAGCATTTTGCTGTAGCAGATCTCGGTAAGTGATATAATTTGCGCGTAAAATGCACCAATCCCCCCAATGATGTTAGTGGAGGGGAAGCCACAGGGGTAGTTTTAATGTGGTGAAAATTGTTTGTCGGCTGTGGGAATCGAACCCTGGTTCTCAAATCCACAGGTCGACTCGATACCACTGTATTTGTAAATTTCCTTTTACAGAACGTAGTAAATAAATTGAAGTTTCGATTTTTAAATGAATGAAGCTCGAAGTCTATCTAATTAAGAATAATTTAAATAGAGCTTTTAATAAATTCATGGCGTGTAGCTACCACCCGCACTATTTTTGAGGTTTAAAACTTTTCCGCAAATCTCGTTCACAATGAATTTATAATTACTTTGTCGTAATCGCGTCCTACATATAGGACGCGCGGCATATTACGTTGCACATACGGGTAAATTCAAAGTTAATCTCAATGTAAGTATGTAAATTCAGGCGACGCAATATTTTCTATTGTTCTATTTCCAACATAAAATACTACGCTGTTAGCAAGAGCTACACAAATAAATCATACTATATTGTCAACAGTGTTTTATGCGTGTAATACGCGAGAAATTATTTTAATTATATTTTTAATTTAGGTAGAATTTGTGCAACATAATGCAATATTTTCAGAATGATGAAGCATATTTTTTATTATGAAAATATTTAATATATTTCATACGAATAAACTTGAGTTACATTTAGCTTAGAGAAAATTAAATAAGATTTAAGATTTCCTTGGTTGGAACTTAAAATATAAATATAGAACCTAAAAATAATAAGTTTCTTTAGTAGAGATATGTTTGAAAGTGATTTGTTTGTAATATGAACATGCGGGACTTTTTTGGTTGAACTAGTTAAAAAATCGAAAAATTTTAAAACATGTTTCTTTATAGTTCAGACTACGAGAAATCGAATGCCGTTGAGCGCATCTTCATATCTCTTTTAGTTTCCGAGTTACAGTAATTTTTGACTTTTTTTAAATCTCAACTTTGAAGGGCCATATCTCGGAAACTAAAAGAGATATTGAAATGCGGTCTTAACGAGTGTATTTCTCGTATTCCAATTAACTTATAACTAAATTATAAAAATTTCGAAAATTTTATAATTTTTTTTCATAATTTTCTTTTGTCGATATTTCAAAAAGTTGAAGAGTTATTAAAAATCTGTAAAAACCAGTGAATTCCTCGCGTGAAAATACATAGGTATGTATATTTTCAGTATGTTTACTCTACGGATAAGATTTTTAGAACAAAAAAACTGAAAATGGCCTAAATCCGTAAAATTCTTAAGGGGTACCCCTTAAGAAATCTTCAAAAAACAGCGATTTTTAGATTTTTTGTAATAAAAAATTTACCTGTGCGAATTTTTCAATGAAAATTTACATGACCATGTTTTTTTACCAGAGGAATCCACTGGTGTTCACAGATTTTTAATAATTCTTCAAATTTTTAAAATATCGACAAGGGAAAATTTGGAAAAAATTCTAAAATTTTCAATTTTTACAAAATGTAGATATAAGTTAATTAGGGCACGAGAAATACAACGGTTCAAACCGCATTTCAATATCTCTTTTAGTTTTCGAGATATGGGTCTTCAAAGTTGAGATATTACAAAAAGTCAAAATGTGCTGTAACTCGGAAACTAAAAGAGATATGAAGATGTGCTCAACGGTATTCGATTTCTCGTGGTCTCAATTACATAGAAGCATATTTTAAAAAAATTCTATTTTTGAACTGGATCAAATGAAAATTCTCATTCAGCACGTTCATTTACTAATATCCCTTAAATTTATTACTTTGATATTTTTTCCTGTAACTTATAAAATATCTAACATTAAGTTTATAAAGGAAGGTAGATGCTAATACGATGTTCACTTTCATCAAAAGATTAATAAAATGTGAGAATTTATCGGGGGAGACTCCAGCGTAACAAGGTTAAAACATTGCCAACAAATTTCATTTTATATTTCCCGTAACTTTAAATTTATCCCTCGGTTAATGTAATGTTACAAGCTACAAAAACCCCTGTAATATGATAGCTGATGCTTTAATAAACAGATAATTAATAATTACAGTGGCGTACCATAAACAAATTTATTGGGCGCCTCCACCAAAAATCGACATTAACTTCGATTTCATTTAGTTTATTGTACGTAATATTATTTATAAGATTATTTTTGACCGTTTCTCAAAACCAATGAAATGCTTCATTGTAGGCCTGTGTTTTAACCAATCATGTCATTATTATACTGAGACTAAAGCTCTTGTGATTATTCCCGGGAATAATCTCTGTAGGTGCTTTTGTTTGTGATGATAAGTAGTTGACAAATAATTATTTAAAACTGTCAACGCGTCAAGTAAAATGTGTGAAAAAAAATGATTTAGTTCCATTTCAGATACAGAAATACCGCAACAAATTTTGGAAACAACTTCCAAGAATACATTAATAAGTAATCAATCGATATGAACCCAGTTCAAAATCTTTTAAGTTGGATGAATCGACCTCAACAGCTAAATCAAAAAATAATCTAATTAAATATAACTCGAGAGTTGGATAAATAAGAAAATAATTCTCCAGTATCTTTCTCAAACTTGTTGCCATTTGGCAATAGCCACTCAAGCCCTACAGGCTTTTGTGACTATTGTCTGGTAACAAATTTTCGAAAAATCTGTCAAATTATTTTCAATTTATTCTCACTCTCTTGTTTTATTATTACTGAATATTTTTCTCTACAGACATAAATTTTCAGATGACGTCATTTTTTGTTTAATTAATAAAGCAAAAAAAAGGAATAACATTAAATATCTTCCGATCTTTGCAAATATTTAAATTTGCATTTTATTCTAAAATTCTTAAACAAACGGTATCTTATTATAACTTCTGTAAATATTTTCTGTTTGCACTATTTTTTACCTTGAATAAATTGCTATTCTTAGACTTCGTAATATATTTAATTTTCAGGTTAGGCATAAGAATAAATAGAAAGATATTTATTTTTAATTTGGGGTAGGTGGCTCAGTGGTATCAAGTCGGCCTGTGGATTACAGTACCCGGATTCGAATCGCACAGCCGACAAATAATTTTCACCACATTAAAACTACCCTTGTGGCTCTCCCTCCATTAATAACTTCACGTGCATAATATATCACTTACCGAGATCTACTAAGGCAAAGTGACACGCCCAGTAAAGGGTAAAAAGCATGATGATATATTTATTTATTTTATTTTTGTATTTTTAATAAACTGTCACTGAACGTTGTCTGTATAAAAAGAAAGAAATTGTTTCGAATAAATCAATTTATTGATATAAACAGAGAACCAATAAAAGTTTTATGAGTTCCAAAATATAGCGAGATATTTTTATGACGGACATATTCTCCTACAAACTCCATACTTACATGTTATGACAGCTTTAGTGGAAATAAGAATACTATCTGTCAAAAGAGAAATAAAATATTACATTTGATTATTTTATTTTTACTCAGCTCAGTGATATTACGTCGACCTGTAGATTTGAGAACCCAGGTTCGATTCTCATAGCAGACAAACAATTTTCACCATATTACTTTACTACTCTCTCTCAACAAATATCTCTGGAGGCTGCAATTTGACGGCTGGTAAACACACTTCATTCATATAAACTTACAGATTTCTGTTATGGCAGAGCACTAAATTTCTTTACAATAATTTAGGAACATATTTTTTCCTTAAAATTAATAGGATTATTTTTTGACGTTTCTCAAAACCAATGAAATAATTCATTGCATGTCACGTATTTGCGTTTTAACCAATCCTGTCATTATTATACTAAGAATAAAGCTCTAGTGATTATTCCCGGGAATAATTTCTGTAGGTGCTTTTGTTTGTGACAAATGATAGATTGTTGTCAAATAATTATTTAAAACTGTCAACGCGTCAAGTAAAATAAATATAAATAAATCACGGCTTCTATCATTACTGGGTGTGGCATTCTACCGAAGCAGATCTGGGCAAGTGATATATTTTGCGCATGAAGTGCGGTTACCAGGCGTCAAATCACGGCCTCCTAAGATGTTAGTGTTTGGGGAGCCACAGGCGTAGGTTTTTAAAATGGTGAAAATTGTTTCTCGCCTGTGGGAATCGAACCAGGGTTCTTAGAATCCATAGACCGACTTGATACCACTGAGTTAGCTAGTAAAATGTGTGGAAAAAAATCGATTTAGTTCCATTTCAGATACAGAAATACACCAATAAATTTTGGAAACAACTTGCAAGAATACATTATTAAATAATCAATCGAAATGGACACAGTTCAAAATCTTTTAAGTTGGATGAGACCTCAACAGCTAAGTTAAAAAATAATCTAATTAAATATAACTCGAGAGTTCCAGTATCTTTCTCAAATTCGTATGGGCGTTCGTATCTATTGCCAAATGGATCTCTCAAATTATTTTCAATTTATTCTCACTCCTTGTTATATTAATTACTGAAAATAGTAAATTGCATAAAACTAATATGTCATGTTGAATCCCTGTGTTTAACCTTACCATGGCACCACTCGATATGTAACATCACTTTTTCTCTTTAAAACAATTCTTCGATGTTACTGAAGCGGTATACACGTGTTCCGCTCCCTGCAGATCATCACCAGAGAATGAAAGCTGTTATGGTAGTGAACGGTGCGGATTCGTTGTAGGTACCTCGTGAATATTGTAAGGATAACAGTGTTACCCCGGCCCTGTTATTAATTCGATGTCTGAAAATTTAATTCTGTGGGTATTAGGTAGCCTGGTAAGTGGATATGGCTGTAGGAGCGCGTATTTCTACTAATAAACCCTAATTAATTTTGGTAAACCGTTTGATTTATATGACTTGCGTAGGAGAGATAGCGTTGGACTTTGTTGTCATGGAAATTATACAGAGAAATGACAATTGTTATTATTTAGTTTTGTCCTGAAATACTGGTTTTTGTTAGATCCTTGCATCAATTAAATTAGGACCTTCGGATGTTAAAAATGTTGATGACTTTGCCAAGACCACCCTAAGATTTTTCTAGACCATAGATAAACAATTGGACCGTTTATTTTGAAAGTGGTGTAAGTCTATTTTCTCTTATTTCGAGAAAATTAATAATTAATGGTATGCAATTTATTTTACCAGCCAATTTTAAATGCGATAAAGCATGGGCATTTTTTAAGAAATTAAAAACTAACTAGTTATAAATAAAAAGTTTAAACTCATTGAAGAAAAATTACGTAATATCTCTTTTTGTTAATTTTCAAAATAAATGGTTCAATTATTTATTTATTATACTCTGTATAATTGTAACTGAATTCCGATAGTAGTATGGCATCTGGATTCGCCGAGTCGTACTGTGGTAGTTCATATATATTTAGCTTGAGTGGTATTTGAACTCGCGATCTCCAGAATCATATGCCGTAACGAAATCCACATCATCGTACTGATGGACAGACCAATACAAAAAGAAGTATAATTTTTTTCTATGGTCAGTAAAAAAGTAGGCTGTTTTAACGTCATCTGATGACAAAACGTGAATATTGTATAGACTCTTTACAGATAATTGCTATTGGGAATAAGGTTTTTCAGCCCGTTGCTATTGGTAACGGGGCTTTTTTTCAAACCACAAATGTAATTTTTTTACATTTTTTATGGGGTAATGGCTCAGTGGTACTGAGTCGACCTATAGATCCCGAGAACCCTGGTTCGATCCCCAGAGCAGACAAACATTTTCACCAAATTAAAATTACCCCTGTGGTAACCGCACTTCTCGTACATAAATATATCACTTACCGAGATCTGCTTCGGCAGAGCGCCACATCCAGTAATGGATAAAAGGCGTGATGATATATTTAAATATTTATATTTATTTATTTGTTTTGTTTGTTTAATTTTTTTATGGCCAATTGCCAATAAAAATGAAATTTTAAATTTGGCTTAAATAAATAAAAACAAATCAAAGTTACAAATAATTTAGGAACATTTGATAGTAGCCAAGCTACATACACTGTTTATGAGTTTAATATTTCTATGTTGAAGTATATGGCCCATAAGAAAATATTGTTGCATTACATCATTCAACAGTGTAACATTTTGAAAGCTCGTGCAGTAAAGTGACATGTCATGTCAGTATAGTTATTACAGTTATTAAACGTAGTAGTGTCTTAAAAAATGTGCGGAATGTAATAAGTTCTCGCATTATCAAAGTTCCATCGGTTGAACTATGAACTTTAGCGTGGTGTAATCAGCGCCAGTAAGTGCTCTGCTTCTTCCACCACTTCCGCTCTATCTACTAGGAGATACTATAAAGTTTTTTTCTTATCTTTATGTGGGGTGTTTGCTCTAAGGCGACAAATGAAGAAATATTACTTCTTCTTAATGTCACACAATACATATCCTTCAGGAAGTCGTAACATTATGCTAGTGTTGTTATTTCGTAAGCTAGACATCATGGCTTCAATAGTTTATAAGTTATTTTAGAAAAATTAACTATTTTTATAACTTATAACAAAAGTATACGTATTTTTTTTATTTTTTATTTATGACTAGCTTTTACCCGCGATTAGAATTGAATGCGAGTACCCGGCATGCGTTGCATTACAACTCAAAGAAAGAAAGTGTTTGTGTTTAATTCTGTTTATTGAAGTGCTTTTGGATACACAATATTTTTGTTTTTCTCTTTGGGACGTACACGAATAAATCAGGTTTTCCGATGCGTGAGCATGCCACATACATCTGTCCATGTGAGAAGCATGGATTTTCCAAATTTAGTCTACACACTTGTAGCGATTGTCCCTGTGCTTTGTTGATGGTCATTGCAAATGCGAGTCGTACCGGAAACTGCAAACGTTTGAATTCGAATAGCATAGGACTGCAGCTTTATTATACCTATATGTTAAGATTAGTTCTCGTCTATGTCTATAGCAAATTTGAATCGAATCAGTGCAGTACTTTTCAGTATAGCTGACGGCCATTTTGTTTCAAGATGGCGGACCATTTCTTTTGAAACTATTTTATTTCATAAATAATCGTAAATAATTCAAAATGTTTACATTTTATTATAAGAATCATATTGACGGGTAAAGTTGTTACCAAGCTGTTTTATACTTTACCTGACTGTTTTGGTAAAAATCTACTTTCTATACTAAAATTGGTTAGGAACAACAATGCTTATAATACACAATAATAAAACTTAAAATTTAAAATTTATTTTGACATTTCATAGTATATTAAAGAACTTGTTTCATAAGGCAATCTGTTAACGCACGAGTCCAAATTTGGAAAATGAGCCGTTCTGCGGCGAGTTTTACAAAGGACGAGTGTTGGTAGCGCTTTTCATAACACATACAATTGAAACATCATATTTTTTGACAATCAATATATTTTTCCTGTATTGTGAATGTTTTGAATTTTGTCTGATTCCAGCATATTCTGTTAGTAATATTTCAACACCGACCATTTACAATTTTGAGGTTATATGTCATATCAGATTTGAGAGCATTCATACCACTCCTACAAAATAAAAAGCGCCATAAACAGTGTGCTTATAGATCTCCTTAGCAACGTGTTTACAGTGCGTTTGTAGAGCTATAAGAACACCGAAAAAATATGTTTGTCAAGACTTTGCCAGAAAGTAATTTGTTTTTCCTGGAGATGAAAAGTAAAGCCATATCCATGGCAACTAGTAAACAACAGTATGATTTACCATTAGAGAAATCCAGATAACATCTGTCAAAAGAATAATAAATCTTACTTAAATCTCTAATTTATTTCTAAAGAAAATGTCATTCTTCCCTCGGGTACTTTATATCCTTTGCCTCTGAAAATGAAACGACAAATGTCTCACTTTCTTCCTCTCTTAAGACAATGAATTATGAACTATGTCGTACAAATAAACATCACGTTGTCGGAATGGCTCTAAGTTGCATGAAATTCCTCTCAAATTAAACTGCATGACTCCTTTGTCCAACCAACATCTCAAATGCTCTTGGATGCAGCACTTTTGCAGGCACTCGGCGTGAAAACAAGACTTCAATGTCTCGTTTACTTGGTAAACATCGGCGACAAGGAAGCCGACACCGTGTCATGTTCACAGAGCTGCTCAACTGTAAGTTAGCGAAACTGACGTTCATATACGATGGTTTGTAAACAACCCTTATTTACTAAAAGATTTGCGCTTTAATAAGACCAAGTTGTTGATGGCGATTATTCAAATAGAATATACATTAGCAATTAATCCCTATTATAGTAGCTATCAAACTTTCAAAATTATTTTTTGCACGATCTAGTTTTCATGTCCTTTTCAAGAACTACCCGTCATTCAACGTCAAACATATGTCCTCTCAAATAAACCAAGAAAGGGCGTGAAAAACACATGTCCCTCCACCCTAGACTATCCCACCCCCGTTGTTATTACCAAAGTAGGTCAGACATCGTTAGCGCTCGTTGCTGGCTGTTTCCGCCACTCCGCCAGGGTGTAATGGGGTGCAAACGTCATTGACAGGTTTTAAAATCTGGTGCGACGGTGGCGTTCGTGGCCGGTGTGGCTATCAACCGTTGCCCGGGTGATACATGTCGACGAAAACAATTAGAATGGAGTGGGAATGGACAGGTGATTTCTAGGAAACAGCTGTGATTGTATGAGGGTGAAAGGGAAAATGTATATATACGAAGGTTAAACTATGGTTACTACTAGATAGATAGGATCAGTAATTTGTGCTGTTAAACTGGTCAGTTCTAGTACGAGTACTGATATACTGTACTTTGGAATGGAGAAATTAAAGTGATTGAATTAAGTATAGTGATGATGTACGTCGCTATGTTTTGACTAGATTTAACATTTTTTTATAATGCAATATTGTATATATTTATATATTTTGAAGATTCGTAAATTTGTAAATAATAAACAAAATCATTGTCTGAGCGTATTCGAGAGGACGAAACGATGGTTTTTTTTAAAGTAAAATAAAATCTGTAGAAAAATCAAGTAAAATAAAATAAATAAATATATCATCACGCCTTCTATCCATTACTGGGTGTGGCACTCTGCCGAAGCAGATCACGGTAAGTGATATATTTTGCGCGTGAAGTGCGGTTACCAGTCGTCAAATCACGGCCCCCAAAGATGTTAGTGTTGGAGGAGCCACAGGGGTAGCTTTTGAAATTATGAAAATTGTTTGTCGCCTGTGGGAATCGAACCAGGGTTCTCAGGATCCACAGGCCGACTTCATATCACTGAGTTAGCCACCTCATAAAGTACTTTGTAAATATTTATTAAATATCATATAATTTTAATCATTAGGGGTAGTTTTAATGTGGTGAAATAGTTATTTACATAACAAGTGCACGAAGACATACTTTGCACATGAGCGCAATTTGAAAGCACTCGCTTCGCTCGTGGTTTAATTTGCACGAACAGTGCAAATGAAGATTTCGTGCACGAGTTTTGTACTTTTGTAACGATCAAAAATTTTATAATCGACAATGAGGAAATTTATTAAATATGAAGCGCGAAATTATATTGACAGTTTAGTACGCCATGAATTAATATTTGTTATTTGAAAACAAATTGTTTATTTTTTCTCGTAAAGTTTATTAAAATATGTCTGATTGATGGCGTTATAAGCTGATATCTCTATTTCCTTAAAATATGTGTATATAAGTACAATTAGCGTTTTAATAGTCGAAATTTAGATCCATAAAAATGGGTGTTTTTTCAATTACTTTTAAATGATGCGAGTACAATATTTTTCGGCTGTGAAAATCGAACCCGGGTTCTCAAATCCGAAGGCCGACTCGATACCATTGAGCCGCCTACCCTACTTTGTTCGCTTAAATCAATTCAAACAAATTAGACATTTCTTACTGAACTAAACAAACTAATGCACCTTATTGGAGTTGATAAGTAATCCACCCCAATAAGTGCATTTATTTTGGATTCATGTAGAAGTACTATCTGAATCAGAATCAGTAATGCTAGTACTAGAAATAAATTAAATAAATATGTGATATAATTTAGTAAGTATAAGTTAAACCTGGTCCAAATGCCAAATAAAATACGCGCCATATTTGCTTGATAAGAGCATACTTCTTTAGTTAGTTCATTTTGAGAGTGAAATATTTACAAGCAATTAAAATTAAAACAAATCCCTGTACAAAATTAGCCAGTCTATCCCACTCTAGAAACTTTCTGCAGCACAACTCATTCGGAAAATTGCTTCCATTATAATTATTTCTAGTTTCCAATTATCATATCTCTCATATTTCACACTGACATTCGTTCACGCTCCAGACTACAAATAATACACCGTCCCGACCTTCAAATAACACACAGCCGCGTACAGAATCTCCAGAAATCTAATTCACAAATTATATCAACTTCACCTGTCTTCTAATTGTGTTTGTGTTCAAGCCTGTAAATATTTTCATTGCATCATTTTTACTTGGAATGTACTGACTGAAGTCTGAAGTTTCCTACTGGTTAAATATTTATGCAGTATTTTATTATCAACTATTTGAAAGTTTAAATTGTATATTCTATAAAGTAAATATTGTTATTGCACATGTTCTAGGAAATGTAGTAATTTTAAAGTAATACAGATATGGGTGATTCACATGAATATCATAAACTTATAAAACATGTGCATGTCAGTGTTTTTTAAATAAATAAAATAATTGCATGCATGATGATACGACATCAAGTATAGATAATATATTCTGTCAACAGAATGTTCCACGAAAATTGCGCCGTAGACGATCAACATGGGAAATGAATTTATTGCTGGCATTGCTATCTTGATGACTTTGCAGGAAAATGTGCATCTAAATAAATAAACAAAATATAATTTTATTATTTCATTACTATTAAAATGAAATTTAACTGTTGTCAAAAATTGATATTATCTTCATAGTTAGTCATGAAATAGGAACAAATGCAAACAATTGTATAACATTTGACTGTCACATATATAATTTAAACTGTATTTTAACGATAATTAAATAAGTAAAATGGCATATCTAAACTGATTTATAAGTTAAATTTTATATTCTAAACATTTAGTTAAATATTTTTCCTGCAGATATGCTGAAAAAAACTTCTTTTATGCACAACCAGGCTGAAAAGCATATGTTTTAGTCCTAAAAGCAGGCTTAAACACTTCTTTTTTGCCTTATAGATAATATAAATAAAATGACAATTTTGGTTTATTTTGAAAACTTGATTCTGCAAAATGTCATTTTGACATATAATCTATTTACATATTTTAATCTTTTGAACATATAATTAAGTACATTATCGGGTCTCGCAATATTTCCAACCTCCGCTACGCGTCGTCCGGCAACCTTTATTACTTTACCTGAAAACTTATATTTTCTGTCTTAATGAAACAAATAACTATTGCTTATAGTACAATTTTTATGGGATACTCTTTAAATTTTTTTTGTACGTTCGAAACAAGATGGATACCATAACGTCATATTATTTTTGTTTTATTTTGTTTGAATTTCAGTTGTGTAAAATTGTCTGTACATGACAATTTCTTTTCCAAGTTTTTCCCATTCGGATTTCCTGCTAATCATCCGGTACTTACGGAAATATTTAAGCGTAGCGGTTGTATATAAATGTTCGCTTTAGTGAAATAGCGGTATAATATATCCATGCAGTTCTTGAACAAAGAGATATTCAGATCTTCTTGAAGAATGTAGACAATCGATGCCGGCGCACGAATTTGAATTTTATTATTTTATAAGTGACTACAGTTAGTCAAGTTTATAATTTGAAAATGTCACTAGCCAAGCCATTAAACATTACAGTAACAGTTGGTTACAGTAACTGAGTTTTATAGTTAGTATTTAAACTAGTAGTGTTCTAACTTTAATAGCCTATTTAGCTTTTAGTGACTATTTAGAATATTTTAAACGATTTTATTTATGGAGTAGATAGCTCAGTCGAAACGAGCCAACATGTGGATCCGAGAATTCAAATTTAATTTAACTACAAATCGATTAATCAATGCTTCAATCTCCAGTTTCGATCTGCAAACGGCAACTCTCAACCCTTGGTATGCAAATTGCATTATGATACTACAAATTTTATTATAAATTTTAATTTAATTTCTGTTAGTTCAAATTTATGTCACGCCAGTTTGTCGCTGAAAAATAAATGTAAATATTTTTATTTTAAATTTATTGTGCATAAGTTTCGTCGTTAAAAAACCTTCCGTACGCTATCTAATCTCCACCGACTATATTTCTTCCATAACATTACCATTCCCGTTGCGATAAAGACAAAAAGCGTGCGTAAACCTTTCCCTCAGCTTTCCATTATCCCTCCTCCCTTATTTCTCATGCCTTCCACCCTCTACCTGAACATTTCATTCTTCACTTGTCTCGCCACCATGGCCGTCTATGTTGTTGGGCACACTCGGACATTACATTAAGATCGACCGCGATAACGGCTTAACTAAGAACGGAATGGAATAACAAAGCTAACACGCAATGTTACGTTTCCACGCGCTACGCGGTGTTGTGAGTTGGTCTTCACGCGAGTTATCGCGAAGAAAAAATTGTCAAGCGCGACGAATCTGATTGGAGATAGCAGTGGTGTCTGATGGAATGATGTAAGCCATCCATCAAGTATGCTGTGGTATTGTTTAATTTTCTCTGGGTGAATACAATAAATAAATGACGCACACGATATTTATTCTTTTACATATTAATAACTTTCATGTTGAATGTACCAGTATGTCGAGTGAGAGAATGGTGAAATAGATGTTCCATCATGTATATATATATCATCACGCCTTCTACCTATTACTGGGTGTGGCACTCTACTAAAGCAGATCTCGGTAAGTGATATATTTTGCGCGTGAAGTGCGGTTACCAGTCGTCAAATCACGGCCCCCAAACATGTTAGTGGTGGAGGAGCCACAGGGATAGCTTTTTCAAATTATGAAAATTTGTCGCCCGTGGGAATCGAACCAGGGACCTCAGGATTCACAGGCCGACTTCATACCACTGTGCTAGCCATCCCAACATGTAATTATTGTTAATAGTCTGCAATAGTTATTTGTATATCAAGAGAAGAAAGTAAGATATTTTTGAATATGAAGATGCTGAAGATTTGTTTATAAGTTAATTGAAGCACGAGAAATTCAATGCCGTTGAGCGCATCTTCATATCTAGTTTAGTTTTTGAGATATAGCCTCGGATAAGTAGAAAATATGATGAGGTTAAATTTGAAAACTATATCTTTACATATTCACGGGTACATATAATTTTATTAGTCTGTTCTGAGGAAGTCGAATTTACGGAAATAAATTTATATAACACACATTGCTATCATAAAAGATGTCACCTAGACTATTAAATTCTTTATTAAGGAATTTTAAAGAGTTGTAGAAAAAATAAAATAAAATAAATATATCATCACGCCTTCTACGGTATGTGATATATTTTGCGCTGGAAGTGCGGATACCAGACGTAAAATCACGGTCCCCAAAGATGTTAGTGGTGGAGGAACCACAAGGGTAGTTTTTAAAAAGTAGAAAAAATAATATTTGCAATACATATATCTATTATATTATTTTCAATCTTTAGTAATTTGTAAAATTCTCTTGTTGTTAGTACTACTGCCCGTTTATTTTCATATATATTAGTGTAAATTTAACTTTGTAGCTAATAACTAGAACCTAGTATTTTTAAAATAATAAAAAATTAAAATGACAATAACATTGTCTGTTGGTTCCATTATTTAATGATGTTATAAATAGATAAATAGTGTCCTAGATTCAGAAGCCCAGTACTTTGGCAGCGATACATTGTTACAAAAATCTTCTCCTACCATTTCCAATATTTTATTTTAGAACAACTAATTTTTATAATTTCATTATAATATCCGAGTCGGCCTGTGGAACGTGAGAACCCTGGTTCTATTCCCACAGCCGACAAACATTTTCACCAAATGAAAATTACCCCTGTGACTTCCCCGCCACTAACATCTTTGGAGGCCGTGATTTGATGGCTGGTAACAGCACTTCACGCGCATAAATATATCACTTACCGAGATCTGCTTCGGCAGAGTGCCATTACCCAGTAATGAGTAGAAGGCGTGATGATATATTTAGTTAATTTTTTTTGTATAATCGTACTTATAATATTAATGTTATAGTCATCAAGGTAGCAATAGAAAATAATCTTTTATAGTATTGGTATCATAAAGAGTTATTTTACGGTACTATTACTATAAAAGTAATATTATAGTACGATTCAACAAAAAATAGTACTGTAATAATAGTTATTTACGTTACAAGTATTGAAAGTGAAACTTTATAGGATGAGTAGGCAGTTTCCAGGGCGAGCCGTAAGTTTTAGTCCATTAAAGACACTTTCGGTATGATTAGCGTACAATATTTTTGTGTTAAATTGTACTTGCATTTTTTTTATAGTACTATTTTTTATTAAATCATACTATAATGTTATTTTGTAGTACTGGTACTGTAAAATAACTCTTTATGGTACTAGTACTATAAAACCTTATTTTCTGTTGTTATCTTGATTACTGTAACATAAATTTTATAGTACGATATTGAACGCTGCTTGTACTAAAAGTGTTTTTTATGGACTTGAAGTAAATTGTCTACTCGTCCTATAAAGTTTCACTTTCAGTACCTGCAACGTAAATAACTATTATAGTAGTGTTTATCCAAGTATAGTAAGTAAGCGTACCCCTAGAGGTACGGGAAAGTATTTTAAAAGGTACAAAGTATTATATATATTTTTTCATCTTTAGCACTTTTTTACAGCAATAGTTACAGTGTCGAAATAATATTTTATTTTAATTTTGGTTTTATATTTGATTTCAACAACGTACTTTTTTGTAGATTTTTACAGGTGCTATAACATGATTATATTTTTAAGATAAATAAAATTGTATTTAAAATTTCAAGAGAATAATATTATTCGTGGTTGATTTCCATCTCTGCAGAACAGAAACTTTTATATTTTGAACAATTTATGAAATGAGATTACATGATATACTCCCATTTTGTTCGGTGACAGTTAAAAGAACCTGGTGTGAATGCAGCATGAATAATAAAGTTAGGTACGTACATTAGACATGGTAGGAAACCAGACGGTAATAGTCGGCGTGATCGTACGATCATTTCAATTTGCTGAAGTGGTTTTTTCCAGCGAGGATTCGTCCAAAAAGACTAGATAGATTTTAGCTCAAGTAAGGGTGCAATCCATGTTGTAATTTCATTCATTTTGTAATATTAAACTTTTATAATAAATTTTTCTGACGACAGTGCGGAAAATACTCACTTTCCGCATTCATTTAGCGAGTAGTTATTATTTTCCAAACTTAAATTGGTCAGAAAAGTAGACACTTTCTTGCTGGTTTCAGAACAAAATAATAGTACACCGAATAGAAAATTCGAAACCACTGCATGTATTCAAAGTAACGAAATCATCCATTACGGTTTGATACCAGCACGTATTACATCATGCGTGATGTCATCACGCTCATGTCTCACGTGCATCGTGTGCCTGTGTCAGGGGTATCAGCAGCTGAGCCGTGACGTCACACCATCACAGCTGACAGCTACATCACGGCAAAGCTACCGGAAGGCGCAGATTGCTAGATTACACTGGCTGTAATTATGAGTAAACGCTGTGTTAGTGTGAGTGTAGGGTACGTGAAAGTGAGATGTTTGGGGTGGAGCACCCTGACTGCTGATGACTGTAATGTACGTGAGGGATGAATGTGGCTAGCGGTTGTAGTTAGCTTAGGGGGTCATTTTCTACTTTTTGTAATTTTTGTAATATTGAATTTTAACCACCCTGGCTTCCCTCCACTGATATCGATAGTAACTGCATTTCACGAGTAAAATATATTACTTAGTTCTGCTCCGGCAACGTGCCACAACCAATAATGGGCAAAATGCGTGATTGTATATATATATATATATATATATATACAGGCTGGTGAACGCAACTCTCGCACATAGGGATTTAACATGTTATATCACAATTTTGTAATTTCCTGCTTCCCTAATTATTTTAAGCAAAAAATCTTCGAATAAAAGTTTTAGGGCATAAAATTCTGCATCTAAGTCAATAAACAAAATTAACTTTGCATGCTTCGTAACGGCACAAATTAGATCTGAAAATGACAAAAATAGCCTGAGAACTATTGATAGCCATGGAATTAAAACAAAAATAAACAAATGTTTGTCGTTCTATCTGTCAAAATAAATAACATAATAAATAAAGAAATTATTTTGACAGATTATACGTATTTATATAAAAAAAAAAAATTCTACATTTTTAATTTAAATATTGCAAAGAACAAGTTCATATGCACATCTCAGAATTTAACAAAAAAAAGTAAGACTTATTGGAGCAAAGAAAACACTGTTTACTTAAATATTCATATCAATCTCCATCTGTATATTTGTTTTACATAATGGAAATCCATATTGCCGTCCTCGCACGGGCATTTCCATGAGCTTTCAAATCACAAATACACATCGCTTTCAAGTAAATGAATTTCAAGATAAAGTCTTTTAAAACCCGCTTATTTTCTGTTAAATAAAGTCTACTTTTAACAACAACAATTCTATTTTCATTTTGTTACAAACCATGTGCATTTATCAATGTCAACGGTTCATTACTTTATATTATACACACGAAGCTTTTGTTTTTGTTACAAATATGAACGGATCAAATACGAGTATATTTAACATGTAAGCTCACACAAATATCACGGCAAATCAAATTGTCCTGTGACGCACTGGAATTTCATATTATGTTTTCTTTTATTGGTCACACTGACATTTTTACATACATACAAACATCATGCTATATTACATCAAATCCTTGAAATATTCATAGAACATCTACTTAACAAATGCATCAAATAAAAAATTAAGTGTGCAAGCCCGCTTTTTAGAGCTAAAACAAATGGTTTTCGGATCGGTTGTGCATAATAGTATATTACATAACAAGCATCGAAAGTGTAACATAACGTACGAGTATACAAATTGAGAAACGAGGCACGCAGCGCCGAGTGATTTAAGTACACGAGCATAGTTATCACACGACCACAAAATATTTCTAAAAACAGTTCACAAGAGCAATGTTGTTACACTTTGACAGCTGATGCGTTTTTGTAGGTAAGCGTTGACGTTTGACGTTTGAGGTTAGGTATTGTGATCCCAACTGTACTAACCGTAATGTCAAAATAATAAATAATGCTAAAATATTAGTAAATAAGTGATTATTATTTTTTTGAAATAAGATTTATCTGTGCAAATATGTTGAAAAATCTGTCAAAACTTCGATTTAAATGATAATATAAATTCTTTTTATTTATTTTATCAGTTTATTTCATCATAACGCCATCTGTTGTCAATCAGTGGAACTTCACCTGATATGTTAGAAGTGTACGTTATGCTAACATATCAGTGCATGTTATTTTCAACTTTCTGTAGTAGTTTATGATGTTGTTATGGTTACTTTTATAAGTGGTCGTCTGACAAAAATGTTTAGTTACAGTTACATAAAAGATCTTTCGTAAGAATATTTGAAAATGTAATTGAATTCCATGTTTTTGCACTAATGAATGAAAATCAATTAAAATGAAAATCTAATTGATCCAGTGAAACGTTCTACCCGTCATGATATTTCTATTCAACATTCAACTGAATTCATCATATTTCTTCCAATTGTGACCAGAATAAAAATCAGTCCCGTATCATCAGAGCCGCCTGTGAATGTTTGAAATATTGTATAAATTCAAATATTAAATACTCCGTTTTTCAAATTGAAACGTCCCAATTTCACAATACAATCAAATGTATCTTTGATCTCATCATCAAAATACAAATCAATAAATTTAATAACATTGCACGGGACAACACACACTGACAATACTGAATGACTGGATAGCTTATTATTCCAATGTCCACAAAGTAATCACGAACATTCATTCGTGCATTCGGCTTCACAAAGAGATAAATGTAAATTCATTTGTTCATAAACAAAGCGGGAATCACAAGCTACTAAGTCAGTGACGCTCAACGTTTTGTAGAGGACTAACGCTTTTGAAATATTGTTCAGCATGAGCTGTAAGAAACTATAAATATACGAGGGCAGGGTGAAAAGTCCCTGAAAAAATGAAACAAGAAATGATTTATTTGGTCAAAACATATTTTATTTCTCAACATAATCTCCTTGTAGCTCGATACACTTCGTCCAACGTTTTTCGAATTTTTCGATCTCTTACAAATAATACGATTTTGGCAATAATTCAAAATAGGCGTTTGTCTCAGCGATGGCCTCATCGTTGGAGCCAAATCTCTTTCCGCCGAGCCATTTCTTCAAGTTTGGAAATAGATAAAAATCGAAGGGGGCCAAATCTGGAGAATATGGTGGATGAGGTACCAATTCGTAGCGCAATTCATGCAATTTTGCCATTGCGACACGGTCGCGCTTGTTGTCAACAGAGAGCAAATGCGGCACCCATCTGGCAGATAGCTTTCTCATATCCAAAAATGTATGCAAAATGTGCCGTACCCATTCGGTTGAGATGCTTATAGCCTCAGCCAGATCGTGCACTTTAACTCGCCGATCGTCCAATATCATACCATGGATTTTATCGACGATTTCTAGTGTTGTAACCTCAATTGGACGACCAGAACGTTCGGCGTCCATTGTGGTTATACTACCACAACGAAAATCAATCAACCACTTGTAAATCGTTCCAATCAATGGTGAGGAGTCTCCATAATGTTTAACAAGCGATGCTTTGGTTTGCGTAATGTTTTTTCCACGCAAGAAATAATGTTTAATCAAGACGCGAAATTCACTTTTTGGTTGCTTGCTTTCGATGGGTGTCAAAACAGAATTGAATGACATATCAGTCTGAAAATTTTAATGCGTTCTAGTTAAAGATGGTACACCACAAATGTCACATGAGATTTGCGATTGTGGCGCAATCTGTTTTATTTTTCAGGGACTTTTCACTCTGCCCTCGTAGGTGAGTGAATAATTGTTTAGATATATTTGAGGTAAATGAGAAAATCCTAGTCCAGTTTATTATTCTGAAATAAAATTTGCGATTACTAATTTATGTATTTATTGTTTTACTGTATTTATTGTTTTGTAGTGGAACTGGCCGTAGGAGTATTTTTCAGACGTAGGGAACAATTTTGTATAAATAACAAATGTGAAAACGTTGAGCATCACTGATCCTACTAAAATCTTTGCAGCTTGTTCGCTGTTGTTTTGTTCAGCGAGGGTAGAGAATTAGGGGATTTGAAGGGCCACAATGGCGACGAATAATCGTACAAATTGCTGAGAATTTTGTGAGGACTGAAGAGATCCTCAGCCGAAGCAGTGGGATGAATTAAAGGAGATAGTTATGTATGTACACAAGGACGACTTGGTTAAAAAGTACGCACGGCCTACGCAGATTTTAACGAACGGGAGGTATATACAGGATTTCTAAGGAATTACGTCACATACGGGTTTAATAAGGATTTCTTTTTATACCATAACCGTTGTTTTGTTCGGTTACCAACCATCAATTTACAGCCCCGAAATATGTTAGTGGAGGGGAAGACACAGGAGTAATTTAAATAAATATATCATCACGCTTTTTACCCATTACTGGGTGT
The DNA here is from genome assembly GCA_911728475.2 of Pterostichus madidus. Lineage (NCBI taxonomy): Eukaryota > Metazoa > Arthropoda > Insecta > Coleoptera > Carabidae > Pterostichus > Pterostichus madidus. Next base: position 569,496 of record OU452305.1, read on the forward strand.
AGCATTCTGCAGTAGCAAATCTCGGTAAATGATATATTTATGCGCGTGAAGTGTAGACACCAGCCGTCAAATCACGATCCTCAAAGATGTTAGTGGTGGGGAAGTCACAGGAGTAATTTTAAAGTGGTGAAAATGTTTGTCGGGTGTGAAAATCGAACCAGGGTTCTCAGGGTTCACAGGCCGACTTGATACCACTGAGCCATCTACCCCATAGGGTAATTTAATTTATATAAATAAATATATCATCACGCCCTTTACCCAATATTGGGTGTAGCACTCTGCCGTAGCAAATTTCTGTAAGTGATATATTTACACTCGTGAAATGTGGTTACCAATCGTTAAATCATAAGATATTAGTAAAGGGGACGCCACAGGGGTAATTTTAATGTGGTATATTTATATTTGAAATATTTCGCCCTTAAATAATTTTTATAGTAAAATTTAAAATAACAGCGGATTTGTCGATTGTCAATTGTCGTACGAATGTGAATCCTATATCATCGTCCTTGTTACAAAAAGGTGCTAATATAGAACTAAATTTTAACTTGAAACGTAGTTGTATTTTGAAATAGAACAAAAGCCTAGGTTCACATAACTTTGATTCACTTCGATCGATATCCGCAAACACACCACTGCACCATCTAATCACCTCCAAATAAAATGAAAACATAAAATCATTAAACCCTTGTTCATACCCTGATCTCCACCCTCAAAGTAACCACCACCTTTACCGCGTTCACCACCGCCACCACGATGAAAGATTAAACACGAACGGGTATCGATTCCGTTTATTAATGACCAGGAGAACAGGAATTCACTATAACCTAGATATATTTACTTTTATTAAATCACATTCACATCGACTGGCAGCCATTAGCGGTGAAGCTTGAAGCTTGTGAAGCTTGTGAGGCTTTCGAAGCTTGCTGGTGACGGGTGACACGGACTAATGGCGTTGTATGGCTGTCGATATCGATGGCTTGAATGAATCAAATCGCTTGTTGATGGCTGATGTTCTTGTGCGCACATTAGCGTTATGTTGATGTGGGAGTGAATTGAATTTGTTTCGAAGTTTTGTCGATTGAAAGCAGACAGGTAAAAATGGAGGGTTTTATCATTTCGTTACTGATTGCAAGTTGGTAACTAAGTACGGTTTTATCTGTTTTGTTTGTTGGAATAAAGGGACTGAGTGATGTGTGATAATAAAACAGTGTACGGTATAATTAACGCTAAACAATTGAACGTGTAGAAAGGTAAATGTTTCCATTTTTTATAAACTATGTGAACCGGGAAAGAAAGTACGTCATTGAATTATACTTTCCGTTTGTATAGTAACATGTAATAATTTTATTTTAGAAAAATAAGTATACTTTAGAATTTTTTATTTACATCAAATTCTCTTATCCTTAATTTTGTCACTCTGCAGGGTGGTGGCCGCGACTCTCGAAAAAGCTTCAAATAAAAGTTTTAGGGCATAAAATTCTGTATCTAAGTCAGTAAACAAAATTAATTTTGCATGCTTCGTAACGGTATAAATTAGATCTGAAAATAACGAAAATAGCCTCAAAATTCGATCGATAGCCATGGAATTTGACACAAAATTAAACAAATGTTTGACATTATTTTTCTTTTAAATGTGCAACGTAGTGCGACTGGTTAAATATAAATAGGAATCGGATCGGACCTTGTATTGAATTTCAGGTCGGATTTCGAATCGGATCTTAGATTGAGTCGGATCGGATCGGATATATACTCTCTTTCTTTCTTTCTCTCTCTCTCTCTCTCTCTCTCGTTTTCTCTCTCTCTCTCTCTGCTGGTAGCTATGTACAACTAACTATGCTGTGCGCCGCGACGGCACCTGACCTGTACGGGTGCGTCTGTCTAGACTGCAAGGGGTAAACGTTCGACACGGCGTCGGCGTCGGCGTCGAGGTGATCAGCCTCTAATAGAATCTGTACACTGACAATGCGTTTACACCACCCTGGACTGAAATCAGGATCAGCTCACTTATCTAACTGTTTGTCTTTGTATTAATAAAAGCAGTTATACAGGATTACCCTCCATTTAAGCGAATTTCCTGAATGACAATTTCAACGAAGCACAATTCTAAAGGAAACAATTTAAAGAATTACTTATGTGTGGTCCGCATTCCACTATAAGCTATAATATTTAGGATTAAATTTCTGTTGTGCAGAGTAATAAATAAACGAAAAACAACAAAATATGGTGGAGGTGCCAAACTTGTAATAAATATTATAGCTAGTTTCTTCTCAAGTTAAACTTCATTAGGGTAGTAGCAAATAGTATAGGGTTGCGTGAACGACCTAGTAGTAAATTGATCACATGACTCACAGATCAGCAAATTAGATAACACGCCTGAACACTGTACACTACCATCCAAAAATCAATGGACTTCGAACGAACCAACCCTAACCAACCAAGGAAGATATATTGACTTCAAGATAACTCAACTCTTTGAATAAATGCCTTACAATAGCTACACCCGCTGTAAAATATTATGTATGTATGGAATAACTTTCAATGTCAAATTTTCCACCAGCTAGAAAGAAATTCCTTGGAAAATCTTTGACGTATCGATTAGAGTGCGCTAAGGCTCGGTGGAGCAATTTGAGTCGCGGTGCACCAGCGCTCGGTAACTTATTCAATTATGTAAGTCGTGAAATCATTAAAATTCTGGCGATTTGTCTTGTGCTGTCATTGGGATTTATCGTTAATAACCCACACATAAAATAAATTTGACAGTTACTACTTGGGCTAAAAAAGGAGACGAAGCAACGTGCCGTGACATTTGCAGATTTCATTTAATAAATTTTATTTGAAGTTCATATTTATCAAATATCTAAATAATAGGAAACTTATATTTCGTTGGTGTATACTGAATGTAAGATTGATAAGAATGTTGTTGAAAGCAGTGGCATACCTAGAACTTTTGCCGCCCAGGGCGGTCTCCAATTTGCCGCCCTTTCTAAGTCAATCAAATGGTTGTTTTTATAAATTAAAAAAATAAATATATCATCACGACTTTTACCCATTACTGGGTGTGGCCGATGCAGATCTCGAAAAGTGATATATTTATGTACGTGAAGTGCAGTTACCAGCCGTCAAGTCACGGCCCCCTAAGATGTTAGTGGTGGGGGAGCCACAGGGGTAATTTTAATTTGGTGAAAATTGTTTGTCGCCTGTGGGAATCAAACTGGGGTTCTCAGGATCCACAGGCTAACTCGAAATCACTGAGTCATTACCCCATTAAATTAATAAACATAAATAAATAATTGTAATCGAGACAAACTATAGGTGGGGAACTTTAAATCATATAGTAATTCATAATTCGTAGAAATCGAATAGTAAACTTGTGAAGTGAACAAGTTGGTTTTTACAACTAAAACTAAATATAAAAAATTTCGCCTCCAAATATGTGCCGCCCGGTGTTTCAAAAACAAGCGTAGAGCGACACTCTCTTTCTTTCTTATCTTTTAATTCGTTTCCAGTTCTTACATAGAGTGTTTAACTGCAATTGTATGGAATTCACTTTCAAAAACAAGCGCAGAAGGGACACACCCGTCCTTTCTTATTTTTTGTTTCATTTTCAGTTACTGCATTGTGTGGACTTTTCTTTTATATATATAAGTGCAGGCTATCGCTTTAATCTTTTCTAATCTTTGTAGATTCGTTGTTAGATTCGTTATTAGATTCGTTGTTAGGAGTAAGCGTGAGTAATTTGAGAAGTTTTATGCATATGTTATGTAAGTCGAAGAAAAAAGATGAATGATAAGTGAATAGGAATGATTGGATAGATGTGATTGAAGGCTAGTTGTGTGATTAATGATTTCAAGTGTAATAAATGAGTTTATATGGAGTGATCTATGAATGTGGTTAAAGTGAGGGTGGTGTGTTTGGATGAGAATGCTTGACGAGGACTGATTATTTGATGAATGTAATGAGTTAATATTTTATGAGTGATTTTAGGGATCGTGCTACCTCATTTGATGGGCTATAGCGTGAAGATATGTATGTATGTATGTAATTATTTATTTCTTACTCTGTACAACAGGAATTTAATCTCATGTACAGAAGCTTATAGTAGAATCCGAACCACTCAGACACAATCATATTTTGTTTGGTATAAGTTGCAGTAAGTGAAATATGAATGCACGATTTTTTGCTGGTTTTACCTTGTTTTACTTACTGTAATTAGGATTAATTTAATGATTGATTAAAATTAATTTGATTTAAGTTAGAAACTTGGAATTTATACGAAACTCAAACAATACAACAAAATTGTAAATGTAGATCTGCTCAAAAACTCCCATTTATCAATCTGCATTTATGTACGCCGCGATAGTTTTCATTCTCAGAATCTCAGTGAATGTAGTTTACTCTGAGATACATTCTAAACGAAATATTAATCCGTACACAAAACTTTCTAGAAAACAAAGAACGCATTTCCACTTTTCATTAATCAACCAGCACGGGATGAATAAAAACCTATTCCCTATACAATTTCAGCCAACTTACAGTCAATTTTATTCAGTGGCCGCCAATAGATGGCTTGCGTTGTAGTTATACAATACTCAAAACTAAAACAAAATATAGAAGAGATTTCTTAGTATTCATTCGCAAGTAGTTTTTACAATATAAGTGCTGTAATGCAGTGGTTTTCAAAGTGTGGGTCGCGGCCCTTCGCAGGGTCGCGAAGATATTGGAAGGAGGTCGTCGGATGATATTTATAAATTTTAAAATACATGTTTCCAAAGATTCATCCCGTTGCAAACTTTTATTTAAATTTTAAGGGTTAATGAAATGAAAAATATAATATATACACTACATATTTATTTGGATGTTATATTCACGTTTGTTTCTGTTTACGGTTAATTTAATAAAATATGAAACTAGATATAAAACTGGGCATTACACCATTTAATTTCTCATATATTTTTACATAATTATACTTATTTTGTTAATATATTTTTTTTTAATCGCCGGAGTCGTGAACGCAAAAATGTCTGTTAATGAAAATGCCAATTTTTTTGTTGAACCAGTTTAAAAATCGAATATTTTTAAATTATTGTTCTATATAATTCACACTACGAGAAATTGAATGCCGTTAAGCGCATCTTCATATCTTTTTTAGTTTTTAAGTAACAGCGATTTTTGACTTTTTAAAAAGTTCAACTTTGAAGGCCCATATCTCGAAAACTAAAAGAGATATTAAAATGCGGTTTGAACGAGTGTATTTCTCGTGCCCCAATTAAATAATACCGAAATTTTGAAAATTTTGAAAAAAATATTAAAATTTTCAAAATTTCTCTCAATATTTCAAAAAATTAAAAGATAATTAAAATCTGTGAACACCAATGAATTCCTCTCGTAAAAGTACATAGGTATGCAAAATTTCAGGCAAAAATTCGCACAGATAAAGTTTTTATTACAAAAAAACGAAAAATCACTGTTTTTTAATTATTTTTGAAGGGGTACCCCTTAAGAATTTTACGAATTTTGGCCATTTTTTGTTTTTTTGTTCTAAAAATTGTGTCCGTCGAGCAAAAATTTTGGAATTTTACTTAAGTACTTACTTTTTTATGAGGAATCTACTGGTGTTTACAGATTTTCATTATCTCATCAAGTTTTCTAAATATGAGCAAAAAAAAATTTTACAAAAATTTTGAAATTTTCCAAATTTTTAAAATTTCAGTATAAGTTAATTGGAGCACGAGAAATGCACTCGTCCAAACCGCATTTCAATATCTCTTTTAGTTTTCGAGATATGGGCCTTCAAAGTTGAGATTTTTTAAAAGTGAGAAATTGCAGTAACTCAGATACTATCACGTTATATCCCAACAAATGGGGTAGCACGAACCCTAGAATCATTCGTAAAACATTTACTTATTATATTTATCAAATAATCAGTCCTCGTCAAACATTCTCATCCTCACTTTAACCACATTCATAAATCCCTTCATATAAGCTCATTTTTTGTTGTCTTAATTTGTTGTGTAAACACTTTGTATATTGTTTTTTTTATATATATGTACGCATCACTAAAGAGACGTTTATAAAACGTATTACATAATATACTATTATCATTCATAAATCGCATATAATTAAACATTTAATGCTCATTAGGACACGAATAAATTTCCTCTCAACACAAGCAAATTACAGACTTAATTTATATGTGCAATTAAACTAAATACAATTTAAGATGTGTGAACTGTATTTATGGTAAAGATTGAATTATATCTCCAGCTGCCTACTGACTTTGTGGTCAAATAAATTTTAATTAAATAAATATTTCTCTAGTGCAGAATAAACAAAATAGTTATATTGTAAACAGTGGGATTATTATTTATTTAAAAGCGGTTAGTTCGTTTGATGAAATTTCGACATAAAAATTAGGCATAACGTACATTTAGAATTAACTCATTTGCAAATATAATAACAATAATCATTGTTATTTTCCTGTTGTTCAATTATTTATACATGTATTGTAATGTCAAGTATAATTGAAATGTGTATATATATTTACGCATGATTTGCTTCGTGAAATTATTTATTATTTTCATATATAGAATATTAATACTAGAACAATATGAAAAATAAATTATTCATTAATATATGGTATTTAAAAAAACGAAATGAGGCAATAATAAATTATATGGAATATAATTAAATACATTTATTTATTTTATTTTACTCAAAATTATGTTAGCAATAACTAAAATGGTATTTATTAATGAAATAATGTAAATAAATATATCACCTCGCCTTTGACCTATTACTAGGTGTGGCACTTTGCCAAAGCAGATCTCGGTAAGTGATATATTTATGCGCGTGAAGTTCGGTTACCAGCCGTCAAGTTACGGCCCCCAAAGATGTTAGTTGTGAGGGAGCCACAGGGGTAATTTTAAATTGGTGAAAATGTTTTGTCGGTTGTGAGAATTGGACCCGGGTTCTCAAATGCACAGTCCGACTCGATACCACTGAGCCACCTATTCCATAAATAGATGTGGAAAAATAAATATATCATCACGGCCCCCAAAGATGTTAGTGGTGGGGAAGCCAGAGGGGTCATTTTAAATTGGTAAAAATGTTTAATCGGCTGTGGGGATCGACAGGCCGACTCGATACCACTGAACCGTTACCACATGAAATAATGTATAATAGAATATTTCTTTAATGCGTTAATTTAAATTCGGCAGCATGGTAGTGTTGATAGTATTACTATATTTGAGTTCAATTCCAGCTAAATAATAAGAACTACCATATTGCGACTCGATGAGTCTGGATCCTGAACCGTAATTGGAAATAAGTTCCTGTTGTACAGAGTAGAATAAACATACATATATATATATATATATATATATATATATATATATATATATATATATATATATATATATATATATATATATATATATATATATATATATATATCTACATAACATCGCGCTCTATCCCATCAAATGGGGTAGCACGAACCCTAAAATCAGATTCATCAAATAATCAGTCCTCATCCTAACTCAACATCCTCGGTTCAACCACATTCATAGTTTCCTTCATATAAGCTCATTTACTTATCACACTCGAAATCATTCATCATTCATCACACAACAAACCTTCAATCACATCCATCCAATCACTCCTATACACTTTTCATTCATCTTTCTTCGACTTACGTTTCATATGCTCAAAACATTACTCACCCTCACTCTAACAACAAATCTAACAAAGAATCTACAAAGATTATAAAAGAAGAAAGCTACAATTTGCTCTTGTATTTGAAAGAATAAATACATAAATTATATTTATTCTGCACAACAGGAACTGAATCTCAATTACAGTAGTTTATTTTGAACTATTTAGATATAGTATTTTTTGATATAAATTGAAGTCAGCTAGATTGGAACGCTTATAAATGTTGAAATGATTTTATCTTCCTCGTATTTCTTCGGGTTTTTCAGATCTATGTAATTGCATTTAAAACATTCGATTCGCTCTACTTAGTATTAGAATATATGGCTGTCCTATATCTATTACATTAATGGTGTCTTTAACCCCGAGATAAACGTACATAAACCGCTAAAATGGCATAAAGAGAAAACATAAAAATTTAGTTTGTTACACTTTACGTCCGTAGCTAACCACAATCGTCGACCAAGTACAAAAGATTAGAGTCCATACAACTCTATATCCAGGTTTATGTCCCTACTTTAATTCCGGAGGAATCACTTTAACCCTTCCAATACCGCAAACACTTATTCTAGTTCAACAACATTGTGATGTTTCGTTTTGTTTCGGACTTGACTAGGGCTGTGAACGGATTTCGGATATCCGAATGTTCGGATATTACGATATTTTGGTATCCGGAATTTTTCAATCGTGGAAATTTGAAAAAAAAAATATATCATCACGCCTTTTACCTGTTACTTAGTGTTGCATTCTCCCGAAGCAGATCTCGGTAAGTGATATATTTATGCGCGTGAAGTGCGGTTACCAGCCGTCAAATCAAGACCCTCAAACATGTTAGTGGAGAGGGAGCTACAGGGGTCATTTTTATTGTGGTGAAAATTGTTTGTCGGTTGTGGGAATCGAACTGAGGTTCTCAGAATCCACAGGCTAACTTGATACAACTGAGCTACCAACCCCATGGAAATCTGGATGCCCATTTAAACGGGGATTCTGGATTTAACAAGAATTCAGAAGAAACTAAAACCAACAAAAATCGCTATTCGTTTAGTTTAACCAAATCTGATACTTCTTACAATAAATATATACAAGAAGAAAATGCTAATATACTTTTTCATTAAAATTAGAAATATTTATATGTTTAAGATTATAATTTCATTATTTAAGTAGACATAAGCCGGGAATAAAATCTGTTGAAGATGATTTATTTATGCTACTCTGTACAATAGGAACTTAATCCCAGGTCTAACCGAGCCGCAGTTTACTAGTTCATATATTTTTAGCTTGAGTGGGATTTAAACTCAGAATCTTCGGTTTCGAATGCCATAAAGCTAACCACACCATCGTACATTATGTCCCATCAAATGGGGTAGCACGAATTATTGAAATATTCTGTTAATATTTATTTATTAGACTAATTTTGCAATTTTACGGGGTAGTTAGCTTAGTAGTATCGAATCGGCCTGTGGAATCGAAAACCCGGGTTCGTTTTCCACAGCTGACAATTAATTTTCACCCCTGTGGCTTCCACTCCACCAACATCCTTGGGGACTGTAAGTGCCACACTCAGTAATGGGTAAAAAACGTAATGATATATTTATTTATTTATTTTATTTTGCAATTCACACAAGTTCGACTCCTTTTTCGATCATGCAACAAGCATTAAATCAGATCATTTATTCCTAAAAATTCTTTTATTTTCAATTATTCTAATATACTTTAATATGCTTATCATTATCATTTCTTTGATAGAAAATTTTGTTCTCATGTACAAAATAATTTGAAAACCTGTTTGTTTTGAGTACGGTTCGTGGTATGTGGTTTAAAACTGTACATTTCCTTTGACCTAACCAAGAAATCGATAGGTAAAAATCTCACGAATTTCTCCCATTTAAAACGTTTTGTACAAAACCTTTACAAGTCGAGTAAGTACATTTCTCTTCTCGGTGAAAAGAAGCGAACGAATTTTCCACCGTGCGACAGAACACCTCGCTTTACCGTCTACACCCCCAACTACAAGTTTCCACGTTCTCCGGTATTCGAAACACGCAATAAACCCTTATCGCTGGCAACATCTAGCCCCACCACTGACGGCTGCGAACAACTGAGCGTACAACAAAAATGGTTTTATTTATTTTAACCCGTGTCGAACTGTAGTAAACATTAATTAAAGGACATTAAAATTTTATCAGGACATTTATCTTGAACATATTCTGGACTAAGTTTGGATTGACACGAGATGGCGACCGCTGATATTTTCAGCTTGAAATGGATGATGGCCCAGTTCGGCCATTCTCATTTCAGCCAATGCCATTTCGAATAACCTTACAAAAAACAAAAATATATTTTTTTGAAACCAGCAAGAAAATGCTTACTGTCTTGACTAATTTTAGTATGAAAAGTAGGTTTTTACAAAAACAGTCAAGTAAAGTACGTATTGAAGGCTACAATAAAAATAAAAGTCTGGTAAAGCATAAAACAGTTTTTACCTGACTGATATTTTTGTTGTAACCTTGGATACGTAGTCTGTTATCAATACAATTCAAATCAATAAATTTAAACATTTTGAATTATGTATGATTAAAGATTAATTAAATTAAACGGTTTCAGAAAAAATAGTATACATAAAACGTCAGGAAAGTGTTTTTACTTGATTTTGCGGATTAAAATAGGAGTAGTATTTAATGTGGTGAAAATGTTTGTTGGCAGTGGGAATCGAACCAGGTTTCTTAGGACTCACAGGCTGACACGATTCCACTGTATCATCTACTCCTTTATTATTAATAATAATAATAATAATAAACTTTCTCCACATACCACATTTCTTTATATTATTACCTTCATTTATTTTAACAAGTTTGACAGATAAAACATCAAATATTTATTTAATTTTGTTTCAAATCCATGACTATTGATAGTTTTGAAGCAATTTTCGTAATTTTCAGATCTAATTTGTGCCGTTACAAAATTTTGTGTTCTAATTTCAATGCAGAATTTTAACCCCTAAAATAGTTCTTGAAGCTTCTTTGCTTGAAATAATTAGGGAAGTATGAAATTACAACATTATGGGGTATGGCTTAGTGGTATCGAGTCGGCCTGTGGATCATAAGAACCCTGGTTCGATTCCCACAGCCGACAAACATTTTCACTAATTTAAAAATTACCCCTTTGGCTCCTCCACCACTATGGGGGCCGTGACTTGAAGGCTGGTAACCACACTTCACGCGCATAAATATATCACTTACTAAAATCTGCTTCGGCAGAGTGCCACACCCAGTAATGGGTAAAAGGCGTGATGATATATAATATATATGATATTACATATTAAATTTCTATGTTCGCCTTTACCAACCACTACCCTATATATTTAAATTTAATTACGAATAAGTAACATACAGAGGAAGGTAGACATTACTATTATTAACATTACCTTTTAAGTTCTATCTACCATTCACCTCAGCCTAAACTTCGTATGTAATCACATTTAACAACATGTATTTAACCCCATCTTGCAAGAAACCATCCAGTTCCATCCCTTCTAATATCAGTTCCACCATTTGCTATTTGCTTAAACTGCGTTTAAAATATCTCCAATTACGTATAAATTCCCGCGAATGAAGTCTTCATGTCTGGGATCAGCGCTAACTGCGCTCGGACCACCGTCGCACGCAAGCGGCACAATAGGGATTACTTTACGCTGGTGGCTTTATGTATTGGGTGGACCGGGATAGCATTGGATACAATGGCGATGCCATCATCGCTGGAGATTTCAATAAAATAAACGATGGCCATTTTATTCGGCATTATGCTTTGCCGAGGATTCGAGATGCTTTGAGACGCTTTTAGAAGCAACAGGGGCGCTGTACAACCAATACAAGATTCTACCTGAATTTGATAGCATTTTTTTGGAAAATGGCGATGGAAATTATTTATTATTAATAGTGTTAAAAAACAATTACGTCATTTAATAATGAGTTTATGTAAGGGGTTGCAACATGGTGTAAAAAATAGTTTTAGTTGGCAATAAAAATATTTACTGAAAATTGGTAAATAAATCAATATAAATATATGGGCAAGTGGCTCAGTGATATCGAGTCGGCCTGTGGATCCTAAGAACCCTGGTTCGATCCCCACAGCCGACAAACATTTTCACCAATTTTAAATTACCTCTGTGGCTTGATCTCCACTAACATCTTTGGGGGCCGTGATTTGCCGGTTGGTAACGCGCATAAATATATCAATCACTTACCGAGATCTGCTACGGCAGAGTGCCACACTCAGTAATGGGTAAAAAGCGTGATGGTGATATATAAAATAGTTTAGTTGGTGACAGCGATTTACGATTGATTTTATCCGTTGCCTAGATATTTGTAAAAATTGTGTTTTTTAATTATATCCTTTGTGTATTTAATGTAGTTAGTATGATAACTATATTTAATAAATTATTATTATTATATTAGTGGAGAGGGAAACACACACACAGGTAAGTTGATTGTGATGATTATTTTTTAACGTTTCTCAAAACCAATGAAATGCTTCATTGTATGTCACGTGTCTGCCTTTTAACCAATCTTGTCATTATTAAACTGAAAATAAAGCTCTTGTGATTATTCCCGGGAATAATTTCTGTAGGTGCATTTGTTTGCGGCAATTGACAGGTAGTTGTCAAATAATTATTTAAAACTGTCAACGCGTCAAGTCAAATGTGTGAACAAAACCAAAACGATTTAGTTGTATTTCAGGTATAGAAATGTACTAACAAATTTTGGATACAATTTCCAAGAATACATTAATAAGTATTTAATCGATCTGGACCTAGTTCCCAATCTTTTAAGTTGGATGAATCGACCTCAACAGCTAAGTCAAAAAAATAATCTAATTAAATATAACTCGAGAGTTGGATAAATTAGAAAATAATTCTCCAGTATCTTTCTCAAACTTGTTGCCATTTGGCAATAGCCACTCAAGCCCTACGGGCTTTCGTGACTATTGCCTGGCAACAAGTTTTCGAAAGATCTGTCAAATTATTTTCAATTTATTCTCACTCTCTTGTTATATCATTACTGAAAATTGTTTGTCGGTCGTGGGAATCGAACCCAGATTCTCAAATCCATAGGTCGAGTCGATACCACTGAAAAACATGAAATTAGCTAATATTTATAACAGCAGGATTATTCATATAACGCTGTCATAAATAAAATATTGATATATTTTAATAAACTATTATTTTATAAAAACAAACATTCCAATATTTATTTTTAAAAACAAGGCAATTTAGTAATCCTGTTATTTATTTAATCAATTAACTAACATTTTGAATATGAACACAGAATTTGCAACGTAATTAAAAAATATATATATTTCTATTTATAATTCAACATTGTGTTTGGTTAATGTCACGAGATAAACATTTAATTGTTGCGAGTTTCTGTTAGAACTGATAAAGATAAAGAGTCAGCACTAGTCGATTTAATCTTTTCTGTAGAGATCAATAGTTAATTCTCTTCAGCTTCGGCTTCAAGAGAACCCTTTTTCTTTCTTTTCAGATCGAAATGAGCTCGAGCAGATTTTCTTTAATACCTATTCGTTCTTTTTCTTCCTTACAGAAATGTATTTTCATTAAATTGCGCAGTTTTTATAAAACTATATTACTTTCCGATCCAGGATATAACTTGCATTTTAAATTGTTCATTTGGGGATTAGAGAAAATAACTATTCTACCAACAATATCCGTAATGGAAAATATCAACTATTTTTATAAAGAAATTATGTAAATGAAAGTCGAAACAGGTAAAATTATGTAAAACACGCGTTACAGAAAGTAATTCTAGCTACGTGGCTCGTGTTCGAATTTCTAACTCTTACTAGAATATATTGCCTTCTGTAACTTGTATTGTAAGATACTATTATTTATTTATTAGTCACTCTGCAGAACAAAATTTTAATTCCATTACCAGCAGATTATAGTAGATTTCAAACAAGGAATTTTTGCTTGTCAACATCTTCGCATCCACTTAAAATTCAGCTGAAGTTTATGCAGGATAATTCAGTATAGTTTCAGGCAGTATTTCAGTGTGTAAGTGGGCCTATACACTTAGATATTCTAAGATACGGTAGCGGGTAAATTTAATAAGGCCAATTGAAGTATTGCGGCGTGCTGGACTTGGGCAAGACCCTGATATCCTTGGCCAGGGTGGACCCTCGTTCGGCCCGACTGTCCTTTCCACGCTGAAGTGAGATTTATGTCGTTCGATTCAGGACCGCAAGCAATTTCAGCCTGAACAATGGCAGCACCAGCACCAGTGAGAATGGAGAGATATACGATGGTATCGTATGGAAATAACAAATATTTCACTAACAAGACAATTGGTTACTATGAAGAAGGAGATACGTTTAAGAAAAGTAGAGTGAAATTAATTTATACCTAATCAAATTTAGAAACTTATGAAGAAAATTATATATGCAAAAAATTTGCTAAAAAGTGAAAATTGTTGAATTGAAATATAATAAAATATATAGTATACCTAGACAGAGTGTATGTTACCGGCGTAGATAGGTTAACATCAGTCAGTTCAGCTAAGTCGGTATCACAATCCACTATTCCCTAGTTGGTCTAGTTGGATAAATGATCGCACCATACTGATGAGTCTGTAAGGACGAAACGCGTCTATGGTTAAAGCTGAACTGACCAGCCGTTTGTTGATGACCTGATAGTTGATGCAAACGTGCTGTAAAACCTCTGTGGAATTATTGAGACAAGTGATGGAAAATTAGTTTTTTCCTATTTTTTCTTATTTATTGAAATGATTAAGATCGTTTAAAAATATCTTACGTTAAAGAGTTTATAAATTTGTTTGTTATTAACAAAAGGTAAACAAAAAATAAGAAATGAGGAAATTGAAAAGCTGTGAGTTAAAATATAAGAAGATTATATTTCACTTGTGGCTCTCAATAATAATAATTGTGCATTTGAGTTGAAAAGTGATTGAATCTCATCGCAGGCTGATTTAATTGAATCATTATTTATAAGGGCAAAAGAAAAACAATGTTACTTAAAAAGGAAATGGAATTTGAAGGCCTTTGAGGAGCGATGAAAGGGCTTTTCCGGCCGCGCAGGTATTTGTTTAGGGACAAACAGAACAGAAACGTTGCTAAGAAATTTTACACAAAGGAAAAATGGCAAATGCCTTCCTCTTTCACCATCCGGGAGCCAGGTTTTTCGATTCTGGTTTTCTGCAGCTCTCTCTTACATTGAATAATTACTTGTGTTCAGAATTGCTACTAATTACAAACTTCTTTATCCTTTTAACTTGTTTTCGATGTAGCGAAGTGAACAAGTAGGTAATCTCTTATTTTCTCTCCGGAAATAAGTACAAATTACAAATGTACTAAATTGATATTTTTACATTAAAATGGTAGTCAAAATGCAGTCGTATCTTTTATGCACAACCGGGCCGAAATTTATATGTTTTAACACTAAAAAGCGGGCTTAAACACTTGTTTTTGATTTTACAAAATGTAATTTTGACATATAACCTATGTACATATTTTAATCTTTTGAACATATAATTAAATGTAATTTTGTTGTACCAAGGGTGAAATTAGCGTTTCTAACCCTCAGCATGTTATTAGCCCTCGGCGCTTTGACTTTTTTTTTGTAACATTGGATACATAGTCTACTGTAAATACAATTCATATCAAGAAATTTAAATATTTTGAGTTATTTATGATTAATTATTGATTAAATTAAACGGTTTCAGAAAAGATAGTATACTTGATACGCCAGGAAAATGTTTTTACTTGACTCAGCGGATTAAAATACTCGACCTCCGGCCTCGTATTTCAAACAACCGCTACATCAAGTAAAACATAACTTTCCTGACTTATTATGTAATATACTATTATTGGCTGTGGGGTGAGTCTAATAAATAAATGTTCAGTGAATTTTTCAAAGGTTCGAGCTACCACATTTAGTAGGACAACGTGATATTATGTATGGATATAGAACAAACAACAATATGCCTGAATGACGCAATTACTGTTAATTCCCACACATCTCCAACTACCAACTTCACAAAAAAAAATATCGATATTCAGAACTACTAAGTGTTGGGATGTGAGGTATAATTTAGCACATTGTCATAAGAACTTAGTTCCGAAACTTGTAAACGTTCAATTCTAACTTGTCACACTACTCCGCATTATTTATGTGTGAAGATAAGTTTGCTAATTCCCCCTTACCCCTCACTTGTCGATAGTCTAACAAAAACTAACTTCACTCGAGCGTGAAATCAAGGAATTGATCCCGGGAATTCTCGTCTTGCCACTCGTGGAAGATTGGAAATGTTTAATTGAGTGCTAATGCGAATTATGGAGAGTGATTTGAGTTCTGGAAATGTGTAGTAAACAAATAATTCGAGTTATAGATAAACGAGAAGATATTTGCAAGTTGGCAGCTGAAGTATGAAGTCTGCAAAGTTTGTTGAGATAATATTTACTGAGGTTGTGAGGTATCTCTGTAACTTGATAATAGTAGATGAAGAAATAAAACTAGATTAGAAGAACGAAGAAAGATAGTTTTTCTTTGTCCCATTTTATATATTTATTTATTTGTTTATGCTACTCTGTACAACAGGAACGTAATCTCAATTATAGTACAGGGTTCGGACGTACTGAGCTGCAGTGTGATAGTTCATATATTTTTATATTAAGTGGGATACGAACTTGGGTACTCTGGATTCGAATTTCGTAACAGTATCCACATCATAATACTACTAGTGAAAATTTCTCTATACAAACATAAATAAATATAAATATATCATCACTCCTTTTACCCATAATTGGGTGTGGCACTCTGCCGAAACAGATCTTAGTAAGTGATATATTTATGCGTGTGAAGTGCGGTTACTTGCCCTCTAATCACGATCCCTCAAAAGATGTTAGTGGTGAGGGAGCCACAGGGGTAATTTTAATGTAGTGAAAATGTTTGTCGGCTGTGGAAATCGAATTAGGGTTCTCAGGAGCCACAGGATGACTTGATACCATTGATACAAACATAAAAAATAATAATACTATTGGAAAATTCTGAAACATCATGTTGAATAAATGCAATTTTACTCATTTTTACCGGAAATCGATTTTAGTTGCCATAGATATATTAGTGATAAAATAGACATAAAGACGGCTGTCGTTATAATAACATATCACTGTGTGATATTTTAAACATTCCGTAGTAATTTAAGTCATAAGTGGTCGTCTGAAAATAAATATATCATCACACCTTTTACCTATTACTGGGTATGACATCCTGTCGTAGCAGATCTCGGTAAGTGATATATTTTGCGTAAAAAATGCGATTACCAGTAGCCAAATTACAACCCTCAAAGGTGTTAGTAGAAGGGTAACTTCAGGGATAATTTTAATGTAATGTGTTTATCGGTTGCAGAACTCGAACACGAGTTGTCAAATCCACAGTCCAACGCAATTCCACTAAACTATCTACCCCAGTTTTCAAAGTATATTATAGTGATGTTATGATGTACATTCAATATTTCCCTTCGAAAAAACATTATAGTCAGAAATAAAAAAGTTCATACACACAAATTAAAACCAGCCAACACTAAATTCAGATTGAAACTTTGTCATTTAACATGTATTGGCCTTCATTTCCAATACATCCATACATGTAAATGTTTTTGTGTGAAACTAGGACACCAACACCCCTCTCTCCCTGCCCTACCACTGTCCTCTGCACGTCAACTTTTAAACCACTGATTAATTAAAAATGATTTCATACGTGTCGTCGTCAAAATTGTAATTATTTCCTCTGTACATTGTTGTCAGTGTTGTCGCTGTTTATACGACTGTGTGTGATTAATGGTGCTATGCATTAGGGATATTAATTTTTGAAATTGGTACTAAATCCGTTGTTTCTTTTTGTTGCAGGTATGTGTCACACGCTGGTGGTGAAACGTTCGCAGTAAGTTTTAAAATTTTACGGCGTTATTTTTTAACCTTTTCACCTTTATTGAATGGACGGGGAATTTTAATGCTAATTGGTGGATTGATGCGCTGTGATACTGAAATTAGCTCTTTTGATGAACATGGTGTTTAATATTTAGAAAGGACTGAAGGACAGTGAAAAGGAGGTTCAATCAAATTAAGGCAAATGTTTGTTTGTAGCACTTTTTTTAAATTAAATCATTTTTATACTTCATTAATTCTCTTAAAAATTGCGAGAATTTTAGATATTTGTTTAATAAGGGAATGAAGTTTGATATTTCTTGCCAAAGATACCTTTTAATTTATAATAGCTATTTATGTAAGTGGAACAGGAACTTAGTCATACAAGTTATTTGATAATAGCTATTTTTGCTACATTATTTTAAATTTTCTTCTGTAGAAGCAGTTTCCTATTGCGAATTTGATACAGATTATTTTTACAATACGAGATTTTCGCGGAAATACGTGTTTTGAGGTCCACTGAATCCGTTTTGATCATTTTCTCAATGATGTCTGTGTGTGTGTATGGATGGATGTGTGTCCGAGTGTGCAATATCTCATGAACGATATAAGATTTGTTAACGAAACTTGGTAATTATAAGTTTCATGAAAATACGAAGAGCTGAGTTGATTTTGAATGAAATTGAAAAATCCGGAATATGAAGTTTACTGGGACACACAAAACAATAAATTCCATTTATTTCAAAAATGGAATCAGTTACGAAATTCAGGTTTTTTGTTATATAATTTGAAGTTAATGAGGTTTAAACACACGACCTCTTGCTTATTAATTAATGAAGATTTAATTTAGTTTTATCTACTAAGCTACAATTTCTTCTAATAGTATATTACATATTTTTTTCTGAATCCGTTTTATCAATAATTAATTATAAATAATTGAAAAATGTTTAAATTTTTTGATATGAATCGTTTTAACAGCAGACTAAGGTTACAAACAAAAAACAGTCAAGTAAAATACAAAACGGTCAGATAAAATCTTTACCAGACTGTTTTGTATTTTTTCAGACTGTAATTTTTGTTGTAGTCTTGGATACATACTTTACTTGACAAGCAAATCTAAAATGGCTAAAATATATTAAGGATATAGTAATAGCTAAATAGTGGACGAGCAGTTATAGCACAACGGTTGCACAATTGCTGAGAAGTTCAAAAGTTCGAACCGCACTGAAATGAACTTACTCCAAAAATACAATTGTATCTGATTGGTTTGAATTCTATTATTAGCTATATCTCCTTTGTGCTGCAATTGGAGTGAATTTCCTGTTTTGAAGGGTAATAAAACAAATAAAATAATATATCAAGTCTGGGATGCTTCCCAGGATTAGTAATTGAGTTTTATTTATACGCTTGAAGACAAATTTCTGCATCTGTATTTACATTCGAAATGTCGCTGCACTTCAATTACATTTCTGGCAACTTACCTACTTGAACATTCTTCAAAATTTATAAATTCCCCGGACGTAAACTTAGCTCAACAATAATTGTTGTAACTAGCATCTGTCCTGCACACAACGATGCCAAGTTGTCGCAAACTGTCGAGATATTAGATTATCTAGACTGTTGCTTGGATACGCCGCGTGAAAACAAACAACATTGCATACTGTCGATTGTCTTTTATCACTTCGTGTGTTAATTCCTAACACTTGTTACCGTTTGTCAAATGTTTGACATGCTACACCGTCCTTTCATAGTTGCTTGCCAAGATTTTGTTGTCCTGTTTTAATTGTCTTGGGTTTATTTTTGGTCATTAATTAATTAAAGATGTCTGGTGTGTGTTTTAATGCGATATTTTGTCTGCTTGATAATCTAGATTGCTATGCTATGCACTGGAGTAAATTGTTTTGCCAAGAATTAAGAACTTCCTTGCTTTTGAAACTGATTTTTGTTATGCAAATGTTTTGTTTGAGGTATCGTAAAAAGTTTATTTTATATTCGCAAGATGGGTTTTATTGGTCAATACATTTGGAATAATTTATTACACTGCTAACACGTTTATAATATTGCTTTTGAACAACGAGCCAATAAAAGTTGATACATACCGGAACAGTTGACAAACATTAAATCAAAGTTATCTGGATATTTACTAATAAATAAATTTATGTTAGTTTATCATACACAAATATTTGTACAATACTTCTTATATTCATCACTAACACATCACGTTGGTGTATATTGTATTCTTTTAATAAGACAATAACAAAGTAGAGATAAAAATTCAAATGGATTCTCATTTGAATCCAGGGCGATCGTAGGAAAATAAATTATATTAATAAATAACCAACATACATATGATACACAGTTTGAGATAACGATGACGTTAGACAAAAATATGGAAATGAACTGTCAAACATTTACAAAATTTTTCATATTTATCTTCTCAGAGAAGGTGTTTTTTTGTGATTATTTATTTCCTGTTAAAAAAACAAGATCTATCCAAAGTAAACAAATATGATAGATCCCACTAACACTTCTTATTTTCTACGTGAAAAAAAGTGGCCAATAAATACGGTACAATGTTTGTAATATCACTATATTTTTAATCGCTTATATCCCTGGAGCAAAATATAATTTTTTCTATTTCAATGTTCTTATAGCTCTATAAACGCACTGTAAACACGTTGCTAAGGAGTCGTATGAATGCTCTTAAATCTGACAGGTGAATGACACATAACCTCAAAATTGTAAATTGTCGGTGTTGAAATATTACTAACAGAATATGCTAGAATTAGATAAAATTCAAAACATTCATAATACAGAAAAAGTATTGATTAATTGTCAAAAAATAAGATATTTCAAATGTCTGTATTATGACAAGCGCTACCATGATCAACTTATATTTTTGACAAGTCGCAGTTTTTAAAAATCTAACAAAATTATAAAATTACTTTAATAGAAAACATAGTATAAAGAACACGTTTCAAGAGGCCTGTTAACGCACGAGTCCAAATTTGGAAAACGAGCCGTTCTGCGGTGAGTTTTACAAAGGACGAGATTGCCTTATGAAACTAGTTTTTTAATATACTATTAACTATTTTGTTCATAATAGTCATAATTCAATATATATATATATATATATATATATATATATATATATATATATATATATATATATATATATATATATATATATTATAATTAATTTATGGGGTAATGGCACAGTGGTAGCAAGTCGGCCTGTGGATCCAAAGAACCCTGGTTCGATTCCCACAGCCGACAAACATTTTCATCACATTAAAAATTACCCTAGTGACTCCTCCACCACTAACATCTTTGGAGGCCGTGATTTGACGGCTGGTAATCGCACTTCACGCTCATAAATATATCACTTACCTAGATCTGCTTTGGCAGTGGAATTCGAACTAGAGATGTCCAGGATCAAATGTGTAACGCTATCAGCATAATTTGACCATCAAGAACGAAGTAACCATTAAACATATGATATAGGTTTTAACAGATACATATTTTGTAGTTTGCAATAGAAATGGAAATAGCATATTACGGGTATTCGTTATATTGGCAATATGAAACCAATGTTCCATATATGCTGCAGACCAGATAATACTAAAACGAAATTTTGCATAATATTGTTTTGAGAATGAGGACCCAAACGCATAAAATTTTTCACCCTTCTATCGATATTATTGGTTTCAAATTCCAATAATAGACTTCAAAGGACTAAATGCATACGAGTATGATCAGATTTTTACCATACCGACTGTTAATTAAAAATCGAGATTGCTATTGCATTGTCAAAGCTCTTTGATATTTTGAAACATTCACATTGCATTAAATAATAGTATGAATTCCTAGACAATTCCATTACATATATGTCTGTTTGGAAAGCCATAACATTTGTCTGTTGTCTGGTGTCGTCTTTTGTTCCGTTGCCAAAACACGTGCCTGTGGACTGGCCACGTTGCGATGTCGCGCGCAGGCGCAGGATTCATGTGTGGAGGCAACCCAGGGACACTAAAACTGGTAGGATTTTTGGGCAACCTGGCAGGAATATATCAGATGTGTTATGACAACTTGTGACATATTTTATGAAGATTGTTGTACTTGTTAAATTGTGTTGCTGAAAAATATTGCATCTGTTTCTTCATTCAGACATGGACAAATTGTGTTATATGAAAAGTAATACGTAGTTTCTTAATATTTATTAATAATATTTAGTATTATTTCACTTGTTTTTGTGTAGAAAGCCAAAACAGTGTCTGTTTATTATTTATTTAACACGGTTGATTAATAATAACTGGCAGTCGTGAATTCAAATCTGTCTGAGTTCAACTTATATCCAAAAATATGATATAGTCGAGTAGTTTGAATTCTTCTATAAGCTACTGTAACTGGGATTAAGTTCCTGTTGTGCAGAAAATCAAATAAATAATTAACAAAAATAAGATTTATATATCTGCGCGAGAATTGTCCTTCTAGATTTGTTACAACAATCGATATTAGTAGTGTGTTAAGCAAGAGTTTGCGAATTCAAATCTTCAATTTATAGTCCACTATTAAAAATAGATCATCACGCTTTCTATCCATTACTGGGTATGGTACTCTGCCGTAGTGAATCTCAGTAAGTGATATATTTTGGGCGTGAAGTGCGATTATCAGCTATCAAATCACGGTCCCCAAAGAAGTGGAGGAGGAGCTGCAGGGATAGTTTTATAAAAAATATATCATCACGCCTTTTACCTATTACTGTGTGTGGCACTCTGCCGAAGCAGATCTCGGTAAGTGATATATTTATGCGCGTAAAGTGCGGTTACCAGCCGTCAAATCACAGCTGCCAAAGATGTTAGTGGTGGGAGAGTCACAGGGGTAATTTTTAAATTGGTGAAAATGTTTGTCGACTGTGGGGATCGAACCAGGGTTCTTAGGATCCGTAGGCCAATTTGATACCATTGAGCCATTACCCCATGTTCTATAGTGTAATTATAAAAATAAAGGTTGTAATTAATTTATCGATGGGTTACAGATAATGATGGAATTATAGAAGGGGTTAGTTTTTAATGCGTAGAATTGCAAATATTTCCTTCCTGGAATTATCAACACTAATTTTAAAAATCCTCATTAGTGTGTAACTGTTGAGAACCACTGGCATAGCAAGTGCCTCGACCGATTTACGAGCGTCAGACAGATCAGCTGTTCCGCACGTTCAACTGTCTTCACCAGCTTCGTCTTTTTTTGTCGTGTTGCTACGTTTTTGTGTCGACGACGAAATGAGACCGAGTGGTCGGGTCACAAACACACATATAACAACCGCAGCTCACTGTGTGACGTAATGGCGTTTGTTTGGTGCGAAATACCCAACGATAGTTTCAAGGATGAGCGTGAAATATAGCGCGGCGGCAGGACGAGCAGGATTTTTGCAGGACGAGAATGAGAACGTTAAGAACGACAGGAATGAAATATGAATGGTTGTGCCATAGCCGGCTAATGAATGTTGTTAGGTTAGACATGTTCTTTGTGCTGCACAAATGGAATCTATCTAAAGCTATTTCGTGCTAGTGATCGCCAGTAATAATTACTCACTTTTCGATCAGGTTTTATTCGATTTTTAGTTTTTTGAAACGAGGTATTAATTAATTTTTTTCCAATAAAGTAGTTTTCCAATAAATTGAAAAATGCAGAGTGTAGTAATTAAATTTAGCTTTTTTCCTAAGTACTAACATACATAACATCACGCTATATCTCATCAAATGGGGTAGCACGAACCCTAGTAGTTAGAGAGCTAGGGTGCAAAATGATGTCTCATATTTTCCAGTGACAGAAATGGTTTTTTTAATAGATTATATTTTCATTTAGCGTTAGTATTATCTGTAATAGTTAGAGAGCTAGGGTCCAAAATGATGTCTCATTTATTCCAGTGACAGAAATAGTTTTTTAATAGCTTCTGACATGATAAACATGAAAAAAAGAAAATTAGATTTGGGAACGGGTGGCAACTATAGATTGCGCCGATATGAATGTACCGATTTTAAGGGTGGTTGTTCACATATTTTTACCGGTTAATTTTCAATTTGAATTATAGACTTTGGTATAATTAAGTAATAAAAATGGTAGACAGAAGTTTCGGCCGGTGACACATGCGCTACAAAACTGGTCAAAGTAGGCAATTTTTATGGTGTCGTGTGACATATTACTACTTATTCACGATGAATACATGATAAAAAAATTATTGACAGAAATTATTGCTGGTTGCTTATTGGTGACGGAAGCTCTGAAAGTGGACTGGTGTAGGGATCAACAACCACCCTTAAAATCGGCGCATTCACATCGGCGCCATCTATAGTTGCCTCCTGGTCCCAAATCTAATTTTCTTTTTTTCATGTTTATCATGACATAACCTATTAAAAAAACATTTCTGGTAGTGGAAAAAATGAGACATCATTTTGTACCCTCACTCTCTAACTAGTATAAAATTATTCATAAAACACTTTCGCATTAGTTTTATCAAATAATCAATTCTCGTCAAACATCCGCATCCTAACTCACCACCCTCACTTCAACCACATTCATAGATCCCTCCATATAAGCTCATTTATTTATCACACTCGAAATCATCACAACAAACCTTCAATCACATCCATCTAATCAGTCCTATTCAATTTTAATTGACTTATCAAATAGTCAAATGAAAATAAGCATGTGTAAAACTATTTCATAAATTTAAATAAAGTTTACAATGACAGTGATGGTTAATGAGACATGTAAATAAATACGTCTTTACAGCAATTTTACGTGGGACAATTCTCATATATTATCTTAAAATTTGGCATCGAAAACGGTATGTCCTAAATATATTGAGACATTACCGTTTAACATGGGACACCAGTATTTTACAAATCAAAAGTTTCCGCCAAACAATAAAAGAAAATATATAATCACGCCTTATACTGCCATATCAGATCTTGGTAAGTGATATATTTATGCGCGTGAAGTGCAGTTACCAGCCGTCAAATCACGGTCTCAAAGATGTTAGTGAAGGGAGAACCATAAGGATAATTTTAAAGTTGTAAAAATTGTCGACTGTAGGAGTCGAACCCGGATTCTTAAATCTTACCGAGATCTGCTACGGCAGAGTGCCATACCCAGTAATGAGTCGGCCTATGGATCCTAAGAAGCCTGGTTCGATCCCTACAGACGACAAACATTTTCTGCAAATTATAATTACCCCTGTGGCTTTCCATCACTAACATCTTTGGGAGCTGTGATTTGACGACTGGTAACCGTACTTTACTCGTATAAATATATTACTTACCAAGATTTGCTATTGCAGAGTACCACATCCAGTAATGGGTAAAAGGCGTGATGATATATTTATTTATTTATTATGGGGTGGCTAGCACAGTTGTATGAAGTCGGCCTGTGGATCCTGAAAACCCTGGTTCGATTCCCACAGGCCACTAACAATTTTCATAATTTCAAAAGCTACCCCTGTGGCTCCTCCACCACTAACATCTTTTTGGGGCCGTGATTTGACGACTGGTAACCGCACTTCACGCGCAAAATATATCACTTACCGAGATCTGCTTTGGCAGAGTGCCACACCCAGTAACGGGTAGAAGGCGTGATGATATGTTTATTTATTTATTATTTTATATATTTATTTTATTTATTTATTTATTATTATTATTATTTTTTGTAAATTGCGTAAAGATAATAGCTTATTGAACACACATCATAACGTATTCTTCCTGAACTTTTGACATATTTCTATTGAAGTGTTCGCTCTGTACGATCTTCAGTTGGTTTATATTTAGCCGTCGGTTGTCGCGACGTCTTAATTACTTCACTTTGCTCTCATTGGTGTCAAGTTAATGTGTTTTTTTACTTCGTTGACTTGTTTGCAAAAGTAAGAGAAGTTAGAAGTCGGCTGTCGGAAGTCAACTGTCAGCTTGTGTTCAAGAAGAGATAAGCACCATATATGGTTCATCCGATGTTCTGTGATTTTACTTCTAATATAGAACTGATTATTAATAAATTTGAAAGTAAATACTGTTGTGAAGTTATTATTGATTAATATTAATCATGATTAACGTTAATCGAGAGTAATCCGGTGATTGAAAAACTGGCGCTAAATATACTAGATCAATTTGAGGCACAAAGTCGTAACAATATATTTTCTTAAAATCCATTAGATAAAAAATACCAACCTATATTTAAATTTTGAGTTCCTCGTGTATTCTACTTTCAGCTGCTAACTATCTGTCTTTGAATACGTCTAACAAAACAGACTTGCTTCAGTCGTATATCAACGATCACTGAAACTGTTAGATATTTGCGATAACGCCACAACGATTTAAAAATAACCAGACATAAATTATGTTTTTTATCTCTTTCAACGCATAGAGAAATACTTGTTTATAAATGTATCAAGGAAGTGGCGAAAGAACGGCTATTGTTCTCGAGATAATGACTTTTTTTAACCTTTCGCTAATTGATGGTTTGAGGATTGAGTAGTATTGTGAAATGAGTGGAATTTTTGTGGCTAAAATTGGGCTTCAACTGGTTCACAAACCTAAGTAAACTAAACGCTAGTAAAGTGATGATTCAACATACGTAGTTTTCTCAGTATCTCAATAATAATTTGAGGTGGCTAATTTGTATATTTGAACTACAAAGTAAGATATTTTTTTATTATATATATATACGTACATATACAGGATGTTAATTAAAAAACTGGCCATAAGTTTAGTTTTTTCTTGCGCAAAAGTTCCCAAATTATTTTAGGCAAAAATACTTCAAATAAACTTTGTAGATAATGTGTCCAGACTACACTTATTAAATCACGTATGTTTCTGTAACTTTGTCCAGAGTAGCACCATTTTATGATCTGAAGCTTTTCTTCAAGAGAAAATTGTTCCCATAGTTTCAAAAATATTTGTTATTGAACGAAAACCACAAAACACAAACTTTTTTTGACAATTAAGATGTCATACAATCGCTATAATTAAGAAATTTTCAAAAAACTTTAAAATTGATTTTCTCGGTTATAAAATGTCAAAAATAAAATCTGATTACCAAGTTGGATGCAGAATTTAATTCTCTACAACGTTTTTTTTTTCATATTTTTCAATAGTAAAAGAACTCTATTTTAGAAATGTTATCTATGCCGTGGCGACTGTAGTAAAAATGTAATTTTTGGCCCTGAACCTAAAAAACCATCACGTATCCATGGTAACGTAAATATTTTTGTCAATTTGTATAATTTTAATTTGAATAAATTTGCGAAATTTTCTATATATGTTTTTTAATTGAACTAAGGGCCGAGATATCCACCTCCTAATAAAGTAGCTAATAGTTATTACCAAAATAAATTATTTATTAGAAAGATATTTATTTTGTAGATATCCAGTTCAATTTATTCGTCTACTTGTTATTAGGTACCTAATAAATAAATAAGTCAAAATTGCAACACTGTGCATCTTTTAGAGAGAGAGAATATTATGAAAAGCGTTAGTTAGAAAGAAATACAAAATTTGTTTATGACGTTTAATAAATATATGATTGTAATTTTGTTTCTACCTCTTTGATTTTGTTATAACTGTCATAATGTCAGGAGAACGTGCAAGATCTGTATTTTTTTCTATAAATGAAGTCAGATTATTAGTTGAAGTACCTATAGAATATAAAAATATAATAGAAAATAAACAAACAGACGCAGTGAATTAGAGAAGCAAAAAAGCGAAAAGTGGGAAATAATAGCGACAAGATATAATTCGTGTTCTTGTACAATTCATCGAGATTCAATATCCTCTGAAATATGATTGTGTTAAACACTATATTCAAAATAAGAATTCTGCGAATAAATTGGAAATATCTGTATTCTGTATCTTTCCACATTCAAAATGTATTAACAAATTAGATATTATGTCATTTATCAAAATTATCAATTTTATTTCCAACATGTAACATTGTGAGGGTATCTAATATTAATTATTTCCAAATTCTCCATTTCATAAAAAGAATCAAATATATCTTCACGTATTTTATCAATTACTGGGTGTAGCACCTTACCGTAGCAGATCTCGGTAAGTTATATATCTATGCACGTGAAGTGAGGTTTTCAACCTGTTAAACACGGCCACCAAATATGATAGTGGTGGAGGAGCCACAGGGATAATTTTAAAGTGGTGAGAATTGTTTTTTGAAATCGGAAATCGAATCGAGATTATCAAATTCACAGGCCACACTATTTCTTGTCTCTCTATAATTTCATCCAATTCATCAAGATATCAATGATAACCCTATATAAATATATTATTTGCAAGCATACCTTTTTAATAAGAAATTAATACAGTATTAAAAAATATTTTTTTTATTTTCTGTATAAACTGACATGACTATTGAATCATTTGTTTTTTATTAGGAGGTTTGAGTAGCTAATAAAATATGTAGCTAATAAATGTATTTATTAGGTAAATAAAATTTATAAGGTAGTGGATATCTCCAAAATATATTTATTAGCTAAATAAATTTATTAGGAACTTTATTAGGAGGTGGATAACTCGGCCCTAAATATACTACGCTACGCTACCTTTAATTCTCTACCTGAAAGCTTGTATTTTTAGTCCTAATGAAACAAATAATTATTATTTCCTTAAGGCTTTTCGTTTTATTCTAGAAATTTTTCGTTCATGCAACAAATCTTTCACCGTATTCAACTATTGATTCGTAGGTCATTTACATAATAACCCATCCTCAATTTTACCAAATTGTTTCACCAATATTTACTCAAAATAAAATTATAACAAATGGTAACTAGCTTTTATGTGCTAAAGTATAGAACTTGTTTTTTTTTTAAAATAAGTAATGAAATGTGATTGAATTCATTTTGAACCTTCAGTGTTCACTACAAAAATAATTTCGTTTATTTTGGTACCTTTATATGATGTTAATACTCTCGGAAAACTCGTTAAGAACTTGATAGAAAACTCTAGCAATACATCACGTGACTAGAGACAACTCACCATTCCGTTCAAAGTCAGTCGTACCACCTTACCAGCGATAAAACAACCAAAAGATAAAACTTATTTATAGCGAATCACGGTGATGTGCACTATAAACAGATTCGAATTGGGAAAGTGCTTTTCATCTGTAGAAAGAGACGATTTACTTTTACTCCGAGACACATTTGGAAAAGCCGTCGGGAAGCAGGCAGGTGAAATGACATTTATTGGAAATGACAGAGAAGAATACAATCCAAACGGAACAAGAATGAACAGGAATAGCAGAAAGAGAATCGAAAGTCTGTTTACGAAAAATACTCTCTCCTCTATACTTGTATAAATATCTGCGTTGTTAAAATAATCTACTTCAGTTTGAACGGTATCTTCAGATGAATATTTTACTGACTGGCTTTCATGAAAGTTTCATCAGTGAATGCTCAGTTTCTGACAAATACTGTTCAGATATTTCGTCAGTTCTGTGTTTGATCTCTGCTGTATTTAAGTCTTCATAAATATAAATAAATTAAATAAATATATCATCACGCCTTCTATCCATTACTGGGTGTGGCACTCTGCAGATCTCGGTAAGTGATATATTTTGCGCGTGAAGTGCGGTTACCAGTCGTCAAATCACGGCCTCCAAAGATGTTAGTGGTGGAGGAGCCACAGGGGCAATTTTTGTAATTATGAAAATTGTTTGTCGTCTGTGGGAATCGAACCAGGGTTCTCAGGATCCCCAGGCCGACTTTATACCACTGAGCTAGCCACCCCATAAATAAATAAAATATACAGGGTATATCACGGAAAGTAAAACATAGGCGTTTAACATGGAAATTCCGAATCAATAAAAAAGAAAATCATATTGGCTACTTCATAACTGCAGAAATAAAATTTGAAAATTAACGGAATTACAATTTTATAGTATTAGCCATGGAATTAGAAACAAGAGATGAACAAAAGAGTAACTTAAAGTAACTTAATTCATGTGTTGTGTGATGTTCTTGTATTTTTTTTTTCATAATGTTGGCAAAAATGACATCTTTCAGAAATTTTATTATCCGTTACCACCTTATCGAATACCTTCTTAACATTATAACCTTTTAGTGACATTAACTTCAAATGTCTTTATAAAATAAATTAACGTGTCAAAAGATAGGATAACGAGAATAAATTGACATACTTTTTATATTGGTTAATTTTTTATCTTGTATGTTAAAATAGAAATAGATCATTTAAGTATAATGCAAAAAAAGAAACATATTATATGCTTGAAATAAATAAAAAATAAATAAATATAAATATATCATCACGCCTTTTACCCATTACTGGGTGTGGCACTCTGCCGAAGCAGATCTCGGTAAGTGATATATTTATGCGCGTGAAATGCAACTACCAGCCGTCAAATCACGGCCCCATAGATGTTAATGGTGGGGGAAGCACAGGGGTAATTTTAAATTGGTGAAAATGTTTGTCGGTTACGGGGATCGAACCAGTGTTCTTAGAATCCACATAAATGAGATCTATTATAACAAGAAAAAAATATATATCATCACGCCATTTATCCATTATTGTGTGTGGCACTCTGCCGAAGCAGATCTCAGTAAGTGATATATTTAAGCGCGTGAAGTGCAACTACCAGTCGTCAAATCACGGCCCCATAGATGTTAATTTTGGGGAAATCATGGGGGTAATTTTAAATTGGTGAAAATGTTTGTCGGTTACGGGGATCGAACCAGGGTTCTTAGAATCCACATAAATGAGATCTATTATAACAAGAAAAAAAAATATCATCACGCCATTTATCCATTATTATGTGTGGTACTCTGTCGAAGCAGATCTCAGTAAGTGATATATTTAAGCGCGTGAAATGCGATTATTAGACGTCAAATCAAGTATAGAAATTGCTGAAACTCCAAACAATAATGGTTGCTAGAAAGATTACTTTCAAAAGATCATGTTAGCAATTGCTATACTTAATCATTTGTGTTACAGAATAGGTCTCAATATATTGTTTATAGATTAATTAAGTACTAATTATATAACAATACTAGTAGAACTTAATATTATATAATTAATGACGATTGGGGAAGTTGATTAATATACGTGCTGCGTAAGTGTACTGTAACAGTTAAAATCTTGTGAAATGTAATTAATATCTATAAAAAAAATATATTTTGTTGTATTCCAATGTAAAACAATTTTTCTATATTGTTAATAACACCACATCAATTTAACAACATTTTTAACAATCATTTCTTTTAACTTCCATTATATATTTACAAACGAATGCATTTAACAGTACATGATTTTTTCTTCGTTTATTCCCAACCCTCGTAATTAAAATCTGTGTATCCACGAGGTCCCCTTTCACAATTTTTCACTGAACACCCCTCTCTGTATAAATGGTAAATAATGATTCGATGCGTTTAAATTATCTGCTCTTTTGCATGATAATGATGTGTCGGATTCGATTTCACACAATAATAATTATTGATGCGTGTAGAGAATATAGTATGATACTACCCTTATGTATTTGTAATGATTATATGATGAGCTCTGCTTGCCGCTGGCTTATGTGGTGATTTGAAACATCATTTATTAGACTTATCTTCAATAGATATTGATACGTGATACCCACATTGTAAATGTATCATTAAATAGGGTTAGTATCGGATGTATTTATATATTAATTGATTTGACTGATTTCTATATTTAATACCGTAAAAATTTTTGCAAAACGAAGAGCGATATGTGCTATAGTTATATTTTCTTAAGAATTCAAAGTACAAAATTGGTTTAAGCCTTGTTTCCACGTCTTAACATCATAGTCTTAGTTTTAGTTTTTCGACATAACCAGTTTAAAAACATAAAAAATTTAAAATATGGTTCTATATAAATCAGACTACGAGAATTTGAATGCCGTTGAGCGCATTTTAATATCTGTTTTAGTTTTCGAGTTACGGCGATTTTTAACTAATCTCAACTTTGAAGGCCCATATCTCGAAAACTAAAAGAGATATTGAAATGCGGTTTAAGCGAGTGTATTTCTCGTAGTCTAATTAACTTATACTGAAGTTTTAAAAATTTTAAAAATTTTATAATTTTTCTCAAAATTTTCATTTTTTAATATTTCAAAAAATTGAAAAGATAATAAAAATCTGTGAACACCCGTGCATTCCTCTCGTAAAAATACATAGGTATGCAAATTTTCAGCCAAAAATTCGCACAGATAAAGTTTTTATTACAAAAAAACGAAAAATCACTGTTTTTTAATTATTTTTGAAGGGGTACCCCTTAAGAATTTTACGAATTTTGGCCATTTTTAGTTTTTTGCTCTAAAAATTGTATCCGTGGATTAAAAATTCTGAAATTTTACATATATATGTACTTTTACGAGAGGAATTCACTGGTTTTTACAGATTTTCATTATCTCTTTAAAAAAATTAATTATGGGGAAAAGAAAATTTTGAAAAAAATTTAAAGATTTCCAAAATTTTCAAAATGTCAGTATAAGTTAAATGGAACACGAGAAATACACTCGTTTAAACCGCATTTCAATATCTCTTTTAGTTTTCCAGATATGAGCCTTCAAAGTTGAGATTTAAAAAAAGACAATAATCGCCGTATCTCCATAATTAATAAAAATATAAAGATACGCTCAACGGAATTCGATTTCTCGTAGTCTGATTTATATAGAACCTTTAAATTTTTTTGATTTTTAAACTGGTTCAACCAAATCGCTTTTTTATTAACATAAATTTTTGCGATCATTAAAAAAATATATTTTGAGGATTAAATATCTTATTATAGCAAAATAAATTTACTGAATATATAAAGTTCAGTCAACATGACGGAACAACAAAATATCCTTGTAAAATCCATTAGTAAACAATCAGCATACAAATAATACCTAAATAACAAAGCGTCAATCATTCCCAGCAGCTTACAGCACGTGTTCTTTGAAACCGAACTAATTCTCGGTGATCAAAGCATTTTTTCAGCAGTCGTGGATTTCACTCCAACTTGAATTTAATCACATTTCGTTCTAATTATAACGCGCTGTCTAGATCTAGATACGCGGACGCGGAACGGCGGGTAAATATTTAAAAAATAATTTAAAATTACGCAGCATTTGTGTAGGGGTTATATAGACGCCTCAAGGCGCGAGAGACAGACGTACAAAGAATCCGTTTACAATCGCCAGTTTTGTATAAAAGCTAAATTTTTGTAATGTAACGTTCATTTGTTGTAATTAGAATTGTTAACGTAATTTATACTTTTATTTATTTTTTTTTTATGGGTTGGCTAGCACAATGGTATGAAGTCGGCCTGTGGATCCTGAGAACCATGGTTCAATTCCCACAGGCGACAAACAATTTTCATAATTTGCAAACTACCCCTGTGGCTCCTCCACCACTAACATCTTTGGGGGCCGTGATTTGACGACTGGTAACCGCACTTCACGCGCAAAATATATCACTTACCGAGATCTGCTTCGGCAGAGTGCCACATCCAGTAATGGGTAGAAGGCGTGATGATATATTTATTTATTTTTATTTATTTATAAAGAGAAAAATTGGGATTACGCCGGGATTTGAACCTGAGACCTTATGAATTACTCAACTAAGCCACAGTTGCCCTGGATTCAAATATGATTTTATTCAAATTTTTCTCTCTATTTTTGTTATATATCGTAGGCAGCCTTGATCTCATGATTCTTTCATATCCAGAAAGACGTGACATGAGAATCATCTCCATTGAAACAGTTATTTAAGGAAAATATTAAACAAATGTAAAAATAACGGTTTCACTGTAGAAGATTCTCCTGTAACGTCTTTGATTCGGCAGAGTGTCACACCCAGTAATGGGTAAAATTATTTCAATAATAATATGGGGTAGATAGCTCAGTGGTATCGAATCGGTCTGTGGATTAGGGACCCTGGATTCGATTCCCACAGCCGACAAACAATTTTCATCACTTTAAAAAATTACCCCTATGGTTTCCCCTTCACTAACATCCTTGGCGGCCGTTATTTGACGACTGGTAACCGCACTTCACGCGCAAAATATATCACCTACCAAGATCTGCTATGGCAAAGTGCCACACCCACTAATGGGTAGAAGATTTTTATTTATTTAATTGTATCAATCTACAATTGCAGATCTCGGAACGTAATTATGTATAAAATATAGTTACTAAGCATTAAAGTATGTCTAAAATTTAATTGAATGGGGTAATGGCCCAGTGGTATCCGAGTCGGTCTGTGGATCCTACGAGCTCTGGTTCGATCCCCACAGCCGACAAAACATTTTCACCAATTTAAAAAAATTACCCCTGTGGTTCCCTCACCAGTAACATCTTTGGGGGCCGTGATTTGACGGCTGATAATCGCACTTCACGCGCATAAATATATCATGTACCGAGATCTGCTTCGGCAGAATTCCACATCCAGTAATGGGTAAAAGGCGTGATGATATATTATATTTATTTTATTTACTTATAAAATTTAATTCAATTTCTTCCTGGAATCAAGTCAATGTCATGTTAGTTAGTATATTGCGCACGTCACTAAATTATTTATTTACTAATAGCGTGTACGTATAAAAATTGTTAAAATATTTGAAACAGTATTAATATAAATATTAATTAATACAACACAAAAAATCAATTAGTAAATCTCGTGAGTACGATAAAAATCTACGTTCTGCGTAAAAACGCGTATATTTGAAAGAACGAAACAATACCGTGTTGAAACACTTTCTATCTGAGATCTCCCCTTCTACAAATTACCCTAGCGACGCCACTGGTTCGCACGGAAGGCGTAAATATAAATATGCATAAACCAAGGTTCATTCTCGCTGAATATTCAGCGAAAAATGTGAATCCAACCCGAGGCTTTACCGCACTTAATTCGGAATAATTTTTGCCATTTATAATCGCGCAGGATTCTGCGAATGTAGAAAGGTTTTGCAGGCGTTTCAAGCGAATTATAAACCTTTTAAAATTTCGGCTGAATGTTTTTTACATTTTGCCAATAACACTTTAACGACCTCTGGAATGTTCACACAACTGAGAATTAATATGGAGGTGGTGACAAAATAAATCAATTTTATTATTTTTATTGTGAGTGAATTTTTCTGTTGTTGATCGCACCATACTGATGAGTCCCTAAAGGACGAAACGCGTCTATGGTGAAAGCTGAACTGACCAGCCGTTTGTTGATGACCTGATAAGTTGATTCAAACGTGCTGTAAATTTTTGTGGAACTTTGACAAGTGATGGAAAATTTAGTTTATTTTTACTTTCTTATACACAGTATAAGGAAGTATTGCAATCGTGAAAAAAATCGTTGACGAGATTTTCGCGAAAATACGTGTTTTGAGGTCCACTTTACTTTCTTATACACAGTATAAGGAAGTATTGGAGTCGTAAAAAAATCGTTGACGAGATTTTCGCGGAAATACGTGTTTTTAGGTCCATTGAATCCATTTTGATCATTTTCTCAATGATGTCTGTGTATGTGTGTGTGGATGGATGTGTGTCCGAGTGTGCAATATCTCAAGAACGATATAAGATTTGTTAATGAAACTTGGTAATTATAAGTTTCATGAAAATATGAAGAGCTGAGTTGATTTTGAATGAAATTGAAAAACCGGAAGAGGAAGTTTATTGGACACACAAATCAATAAATTCCATTTATTTCAAGAATGGAATCAGTTACAAAAAAAAGTTTCAAAATATTTGGAACATAAAATGTTATTTGCAATTTTTCTATATATGCGTCTAATTTTGAGAAAAACTAATTTTTATATTTAATAATATATTTCAATAATCATAGTAGCAATAGAAACAAAAAATATAAATTTTGATTTTCGCTTCATCTAGTTATCTATGTCTTTTCTCGGCAAAACAAATACATCATTAAAATGGTCAAATAATTTGGCAACTTTGCCTCAATTTAATAGACTTCGTATCTCACGGTTCTTGAGATACCAAGGGATAGGCTCGAAAAACGGATATCCTATATATGCCTCATCAGTAAAGTTAGATATAAAGTAGTCAACATTACTAAAAAATTAAACGTAAACAAATTTGATATTTTATATGTTTCAAACAGATAAATGCTGAATTACTGAAAAACTAAATTACATGTTTAATAATATTAAATAACATTCATATATTCTAAATATTAAATATGCTGTGTATAAGAAAGTCGTGTGGTGATCACACCAGATTTTTTCTTATTTATTAAGACTCAGTTCCACATCGCAATTGACATTTTGTCTTTGTAAAATTTTACTTGTTTTATTTTTATTTCAAAACGGTATTTACTTTAAAAATCCTCAACTTTAAAAATATAAATTGTACTACGCTATTTGAAAATATTCCGGTATTTATTATGAAAGTTTTAGTAATAATTAATTTTGATTTAACCACTACAATGTAGTGAAATAAATGTTTTCAACAAACGTAATTTATTCATGTCAAATTCATTTACCAACCCTGAATACTCTCGCTGAAATTTACCTCAGTGTATAAATTTCCCGATTTAACCGTGTCGGTTTCCGTGTGTGCCGCACTGTTGAAATTACTACTTTGTACAACTAATCTTTCACAGGGTAGGAATCAGAGAAAATCACGCAACGGGCGACCACAACCACACGAACAACTAAATGCAGATAACTAGTCGCATCTCACTCCCACACATGTCTACCTCTCTTTTGCACACATTACTCGATCGATACGTAGGCCGACCTAGCTGCGACGTAAGCGTGATAATTTCCCCGTAATGATTTCAGTTTATAATTTCCTGATGTCAATGCGTTTGACGGGAAAGCCACCAGGTTGGATTTCTTTTATTTCCTGAGGATGGAAAACACGAAGAGGAAATATGGAAATGTATTATTATAATCACGATTTGTGGTAAGGTTTCGAGTTACCCTCGTTTGAGGGAAGTGTATTATTTATTTTTTGAGTGAAATAAAATTATTGTTATTATTTTCAATCATTCTGACACATAGTTTTTCTAAAAGCTTTTTGGAAATAGTTCTTTTATTATATATTTATTTATACTGCTCTTACTTGAGGAACTCAATCCCAATTACAGTACAGGGTACGGACTGCATGAGCTGCAGTGTGATAGATCATGTATTTTATATTTTTATACCACTGTACAGCCGGATTATATGGAAAAAGCATTCAGAACTCATATTTAATAATTAATACTGTGTAATAGTGTACAACAGGTCAGGGGTCGGCAAACTTTAGAGGCGGAAGACCCAAACAAATTATTATTATTTATTTTTATTAATTTAAATTAACAAATCCACAGGCGACTCTATACCAATGAGCCATCTACCCCATAAAAAATTAAATTTGAAAATATCTCGAAATATATTATTTTTTACTTATTTATTTATTTAAAACTGAGTTCGTTGAAATATTATATATATATATAAATACAATAAAATTTCATTACACAGACAACATCAAAGCTAATTTATAAAAAGCTGAATTATAAATAACGTAATTTATATATATATATATATATATATATATATATATATATATATATATATATATATATATATATATATATATATTATATATATTTTTCAAATAAAAATATTTCTTTTATGTTCAGGAAATATTATTGTATAAATATTTTTCTTTAAATTTGTCTTCTATTCTTTCGTAATATAAATATAATAAAATTTGTTAGCCTTAAGAAACCGTTTTATCATTCTTACAAAAAATAATTCTTTGTGTTTGTATACATTTCAAATAAAACACATCTAAAAAATATATATATATATTCTAAAATAAGCTGACTATCTTCTCTCTTCTGTACTTAATTGTAATAAATACTGCGTCATCATGTTCATTCTTACATGTTACAAGAACAGTGGCTTACCTAGAACATTTGCCGCACTTTCTAAGTCAATCAAATAGGGGTTTTTATAAATTAAAAAAATAAATATATCATCACGACTTTTACCCATTACTGGGTGTGGCGCTCTGCCGAAGCAGATCTCGGTAAGTGATATAATTATGTACGTGAAGTGCGGTTACCAGTCGTCAAATCACGGTCTCCAAAGATGTTAGTGGTGGAGGAACCACAGGGGTAATTTTAATATGGTGAAAATTGAGGTCGGCTGTGGGAATCGAACCGGGGTCCTCAGGATTCACAGGCCAACCACTGAGCCATTACCCCATTAAATTAATAAACAAATAAATAATTGTAATAGAGACAAACTATAGGTGGGGAACTTTTTTACCATTGGATGGCATATTTAACTTAGGCAGTAATAAAGGAATTTTTCAAAATAATATTTTCAACGCTACATTGACTTGACGATGAAAAAAAAATTCGAAATCATATAGTAATTCATAATTCGTAGAAATCGAATAGTAAACTTATGAGTGAAAAAGTAGTTTTTTACAACTAGAACTAAATATAAAAAATGACGCCCCAAAATATGTGCCGCTTGGTGTGGACCGCACCCACCGCCCCCCTCTAGGTACGCCACTGCACAAGAAATTATAATTAAACTGTTTCTTTATTTACCCATTGTTACAGAATTTCTACATACGTATTTGTTTATTTATGCTACTCCGTACAACAGGAACTTAATCCCAATTACAGTACAGGGTTCTGACTCACCGAGCCATAGTGTGCTAATTCATATTTATTTAGCTTGACTATGATTCGAACTCAGGATCTCCGGATTCAAATTCCGTAATGCTACCCATACCACCGTACTGCCGAACGTTTACTACCTTTTTATAAAAATTACTAGTTATAAGAAGAATGTAGTAATTCGTATTGACCGTTGATTTAACCTTCCTTGGTCGTCAGCAGGAAAGAATAAAGATGTTCTACAGCAATAACACGGCGTCGCGTCACACCGTAAGGTCGTTTCCGCACAACGACGCTGTTTGGATTGGCATTTCTTGCACGCAATGCCGCAGAGCGTCGGGATGGTATAGTCGGACAAAGCGAATATGAAGCTTCTATCAAAAATTTCAAATTCTATTTATGTGCTACGTTGCACAACAGGAAATTATTTTCTTACAGTTAAATTAAAACCACTAATGTTCATTTGTATCAACGCAATTTAAATTTTATATAAATATATCATCACGCCATCTATCCATTATTCAGTGTGGCACTCTACTGTAGCAGATCTCGATACGTGATATATTTTATGTGTGAAGTGCGGTTATCAGCCGTCAAATCATGGCCCCCTATGATCTTAATAGAGGGGGAGCCACAGGGGCAGTTTTAATGTGTTGAAAATTGTTTGTCGGTTGTGGAAATTGAATCCGGGTTCTCAAATCCACTGAGACACTTACCCCATAAAAAAATTTTAATATACATTTTGGAATAAAAGTACATTCATGCGACATAGGGAGAATAGTGTGAAAAACACATGTTAGAATGACCAATTGTAATAATCGTACTTTGTGTAACGAGCAAGCGGATTAGCGCTAACACCATTTTTTATTTAGTTTTTAACTCTCTTTTCATTGCATGAAACAAGTTTATTTTAACTTGAGTTAAAAAGAGAGTTAATTAGCATCAAATTTAGTTTATTTCTTTAATCTGCTTTATCTGAGTTATAGATAATATTAAAAACGGTGTTAACGCTAATTCGTTTTGTGAATCTTCTTGATAAGGGTAACTGCAACACTTGTTTTTCTATGTACTATGACTATGGCATTTCTAGAATGACGTCTGTTTTGACCGACAAGTACATTCATCGATACAACAAATACTCATTTCACAGATATACAAATAATTATTTTTATAAAACGGAGATTGCATTTTGGTGGAGGCGCCAAGTAAAAATGTATTACAAAAATATGATCTAATTTTAACTGTCCTACAGATCTGGGATTATCAAATTCTACACACATTTGTAATTAGAAAGCTTACTAGTTCATATCTCGTTGGAATTAGTATTAGACATAATGCATTTGCCATTTGGGGTGGTTAGCTCAGTGATATGAAGTCGGCCTGTGGATCCTGAGAACCCTGGTTCGATTCCCACAGGCGACAAACAATTTTCATAATTTCAAAAACTACCCCTGTGGCTCCTCCACCACTAACATCTTTGAGGGCCGTGATTTAACCGCACTTCACGCGCAATATATATCACTTACCGAGATCTGCCTCGGCAGAGTGCCACATCCAGTAATGGGTAGAAGGCGTGATGATATATGTATTTATTTATTTATTTATTTATTGTACGATTCTATTTGATTGGTTTACTTCGTGTACTTTACCCCTAAATTAGATATATTTATTAAAAGTTAAAATAAAACAATAATCCACTGTCTTAAGTCAATCGGTTTGTTCGTTTCAGTTAGTCACGCGGTGTCTTCATCGTCATTCAGTATTCAATGTTTGGTTCTAGGTTCAGTATTCGCTTTTCGATGCTGACTGTTTCTGATAATAAGCAATAGAAAATTTATTTATTTTGGTCCGCAGCTTTGAACGTTATAAATAAGTATTGAGTAGTTTATTTTGGCCTGAATCTGCTCGTCGGTCGTCCGATCGGTCGCATTGAATAACCGTTATGCAAAGAAACATTTCACTATTAATTTTACATGTCCAAAGTATATTTATAACTACAACTAGAAATTACTGGTTTGAACGTGTCGACAAAATGCAAGAACACTTCTTCGTTATGTAATCGTGATTTGTTGCAATAATTATGAAAGTAATAGCATCATATTTTACTACAATTGGCGAAGATAATCTAACGTTCGCCATCAGGCGGATACATTTTGAAATCTTCTGCTAGGTATTGTTTTAAAAGTTCTTCATTGTGTTTACCATAAGCGTTGCTATAATTTTATTTTATTTTATGTATATAAAAATGAGCAATATGTATGGTTGTGTTTCGGAATGTAATTTGTGGGGTAAAAAGAAGAGACATCTTTGGGGGCCGTGATTTGATGGCTGGTAACCGCACTTCACGCGCATAAATATATCACTTACCGAGATCTGCTTCGGCAGAGTGCCGCACCCAGTAATGGCTAAAGGCGTAATGATGTATTTATTTATTTATTAAAAAAAATAAATAAATACATATATCATCACGCCTTCTACCCATTACTGGGTGTGGCATTCTGCCGAAGCAGATCTCGGTAAGTAATAAATTTGGCGCGTGAAATGCGGTTACCAGTCGTGAAATCACGGCCCCCAAATATGTTAGTAGTGGAGGAGCTACAGGGGTAGCTTTTGAAATTATGAAAATTGTTTGTCGCCTGTGGGAATCGAACCAGGGTTCTCAGGATCCACAGGCTGACTTCATACCACTGAGCTAGCCACCCCATAGAAAATAAATCTCCTCTTTCTATACAGCTCGTACATATGTTAATCAGACTTATTGTACTTGTTACATAATTAGCTATTTTCTGAAACCGACAAGAAAGTGTCTACTTTCCTGACCAATTTTAGTATGGAAAGTAGATTTTTACCAAAACAGTCAAGTAAAGTACGTATCCAAGGCTACAACAAAAATAACAGTCTGGTAAAGATTTTACCTGACTCTTTTGTATTTAATCTGACTGTTTTTTTTTTGTAACCGTAGATACATATTCTGACGTGAATTCAATTCATATCAAGAAATTTAAACATTTTGAGATATTTATAATTAATTATTGATTAAATTAAACAGTTTTAGAAAAACTAGTATACATAATACGTCAGGAAAGTGTTTTTACTTGACTCAGCAGATTCAAATACTCGACCTGCGGCCTCGTATTTCAAACAACCGCTTCGTCAAGTTAAATATCACTTTCCTGACTTATTATGTAATATACACTATTATTCTATTATTTCTATTTTACTTGTATGCATTTTGCTCTCGTACGAAGTTGCCAGAATAAAAATAATATTATTGTTCAACTTCACATTCTACAAAGCTTTCCGAGAACTATCATTCTTTTTTATAACAACAGCTACAGTGAATAAGTAACCAAAATGCATGAAAATAACATAAACCTGTCAAAGTAAATTATTCTAGTCATAAAATAACAAAATTGTATTCATTTATAAAGTATGAAAATTAAAGTTGTCATTAACATATCAATTACAGATTATGACCAGTTACAAAAGACATAAAGTTCATAAAATAGTTCGCAGATTGAAATTTCCCTAACCCGGACGTATAAAAATAATACATTTCTTTTATTTAAATTTACCTCTGCAATTAAATACCATGCATGAAGCCATGATTCTTGGAAATAGATCATTATATGCGACATTAAAATTAATAGGAGACTTAGTAATCACATTTATGATAGAATATAACGAATGAGTTTAGAACAAATCGCTTACATAAACTTTAATGGCTATTTTACAGTTCAATGGTTCGAATCCTTGTGAATAGTATCACCACGCGAGTATTCATGGGTGCATCGTAAACTACTTATAACGTGCACTGCATCATATCGATGCAGATTTCTGATTTACATTTCCAGAATAGAATTGGTGCATTGCAAATCTGAGGCTGGTTCACAATGTCATCATTAAGGTTTTTTAACTACATTGGAATTGGAATTGATATTCGGTGTATCCAGAGAAAATGTTGGTATAGGAAAAATTTGTTTTTTCAAATAAAAAATATCAGATACACAATTACAGTGCAAAATTGCATATGGTAATGCTAGATCTATTTATACATTTTATTTATTTTTTATTGGGTAGGTGGCTCAGTGGTATCGAGCCGGCTTGTGGATCCTGAGAACCCTGGTTCGATTCCCACTGCCGACAAATATTTTCACCACATTAAAATTACCCCTGTGGCTCCCCCACCAATAACATCTTTGTGCGTCGTGATTTGACTGCTGGTAACCGCACTTTACGCGCATAAATATATCACTTACCGAGATCTGCTTCAGTAGAGTGCACATCCAGTAATAGGTAAACGATATATTTATTTATGTTTATTTATTTATTTAGTATGGGATGGCTAGCTCAGTGGTATGAAGTCGGCCTGTGGATCTTGAGGTCCCTGGTTCGATTCCCACAGGCGACAAATTTTCATAATTTGAAAAAGCTATCCCTGTGGCTCCTCCACCACTAACATGTTAAGGGGCCGTGATTTGACGACTTCACGCGCAAAATATATCACTTACCGAGATCTGCTTCAGCAGAGTGCCACACCCAGTAATGGGTAGAAGGCGTGATGATGTATTTATTTATTTATTGATTTATTTATTTATTTATTTATTTATTTATTTATTTATTTATTTATTTATTTATTTATTTAAATAAATATGATCTGGGAACGGGTGGCAACTATAAATGGCGCCGATGTGAATGCGCTGATTTGAAGGGTGGTTGTTGATGCCTTCATCAGTACACTTTCAGAGCTTCTGTCACCAATGAGCAATCAGCAATAATTTCTGTCGATAATTTTTTTGTCATGTGTTCATCGTGAACAAGTAGTAATATGTCACACAACACCATAAAAATTGCCTACTTTGACTTTTTTTGCGTCACCGGCCAAAACTTTGTCGAACATTTTTTTTTACTTAATTATATCAAAATCTATAATTTTAACTGAAAATTAGCCTGTAAGAAATATGTTAATAACCACCCTTAAAATCGACGCATTCACATCGACGCCATCTATAGTTTCCATCCATTCCCAAATCTAATTTTCTTTTTTTCATGTTTAAATAAAAATAAATAAATATATCATCACGCCTTCTACTCATTA